>VZTM01006234.1:204554-336426 GCA_013400555.1 Jacana jacana | reverse complement strand
AAAAAAAAAAAAAAAAAGCATTATATCGGATAGATTCCTGCAGAATTTGGAGGGATGATGAAAAGAAAGGCATGTTCCTCTGACCCTTTATGACCTTTACAGCTACAGTGCTGCTGAATATGTTCAGTTCACTGGAAAATGAGAGGTTAATCTGCCCTCCACTCATTCACAAAAAAAAAAATAAAAATCACCCAAAGACTCTTGTGGGTTTACATTTCTCTCTTCTTTTCTGGAAAAAGCAAAAATAGAAAGTGTTTTATTAGTTTGGGGTTTGAAACTTTTTGCACATTATTTTCATGGCTAGAACCATGGCAAAGCATCTTCAAAGGGCACCTGGGGAAGGCAAAAGGAACTGAGCAGTGCCACACTGCACAGGGCAACTGAGATGCACACCACATAGGAGGCTGTGGGGTACAGAGGGAGGCAGCAAAGCTACAGGAGGAAGCCAGGGAGTGGGAGCAAGGGAGTGTTGTGACTGTTGGTCCAATGAGCAGGGGGACAGATATGCTGAAGACTGAAAAGGCAGAAGAAATCTGATACAGTGGTGAGAGAGGCTTTAGCTGAAAAGAAGAATAGATGTGAAGAACGCCACTCACTGACTTCACTGGTTGGGATGGGAAAGAGAATCAGAAGAGTAAAAGTGAGGAGAAACTTGTGGGTTGTGGTAAAGACAGTTTAATTGGGAAAGCAAAAGCTACGAACACAAGGAAAGCAAAATAAGGAGTTCACTGATTCCCATCAGCAGGCAGGTGGTCAGCCATTTGCAGGAAGGCAGGGCTCCATCACATGTGTAACAGCTACACACCATCACTCCAAATGTTCCCTGCTTCCTTCTTCTTCCCCTGATTTTATATACTGAGCATGATGTCATATGGCATAGAAAATAACTTTGGTTAGTTAGTGTCAGCTGTCCCAGCTGTGTCTCCTCCTAAATTCTTGTGCCCTCCCAGTCCACTCTCTGGTTGGGCATTATGAGGCACAGAAAAGACCTTGATTGCTTAGCAGCAACTAAACACACCAGTGTGCTGTCAACAGCATTTTTCATCCAAAATCCAAAGCATATCACTGCACCATTTGCTAGGATGTTAACTACATCCCAGCTGAAACCATGGCAGACATGAAAGCAAGACACAATAGACTCAGAATGATGGAGACCACATGTAGGTCACTACAAAAGTTCAGTGTAGTAGCTGGAAAAAAGCTCTTTCTTGTTTGTAAATCAAGGCTGAATTTGTACCACAGAACAAGCAATGTGACGAGGGACTGGTCAGGATGGTATTAATATAAGCTGAGTATTTCTAGATGTCCTTGCCCTACTTATACCTTTCAACAATCACCAGCCTCCGAAGTATTTATTCTAAATTTCCACTTTCTTTAAAAAGCAGGAAGTTAACTGCAGGAAAGAAGGACCCTAGACTGATTTTTGTCTGTAACAGCTTATGGAAAAGAATCACAAAGCAGGTTTGTGTTGTTGGGTTTTTTTAAACTTGGGTTATCTTTTTATGTTGACTTTGGATTGGAGGGGATGTCTTTGTCCTCCTTTTATCCAGGCTGTCTTGTCCATCCACAGAGAGTGGCATTGTTGGCTGCAGCTCCATTCCCAGCATCCCAGCTTCAGCCCTGACTCAGTGACCGGCCAACAGCTACACAAAGGTGTTGATCTCTTTTTTTTTTCAAAAATACCTCTGTAGGTCAGGCACTCCAAGCAGGCAGTACACAGTATATGCAAATAGCAGAAGACAGTGCTTTTCAGGGCTCTGGAGGGGACAGGGCACTGATAATATTGTCTGCATGCTTAATCCCTCCAAAATCCCCTGGTTGAAAGACAGTCATGGCAGGTGTGTGTGGATGGGTGAGGAAGCATGGCAGAGCACTTAAAGCAAAAGTACTTGAGGAAAAAAGCTAGGGAAAGAGTAGATATGGAGAGAGGAATGGAAAAGACACCTTCTAACAGACTTATTCGGTGCTATTGCATGACATAATCAGAAGGAAATTCTGCCAATGTCCCTGTCAGTCTTTCCCTTGAGATATTGCACCTAGAAAGAGGGTAAGATGAGGGCAGCATGCCAAGATGTGGCTTCATACCCAAACCATTTTAGCCCTGGTGAAAACTGGGGTCCTTTGATTGCTGCTTGGGAGCTGCCTGATATAAGGAGCAGAACAGGCTCAGCCTTGTTGCCCCAGCAAATGCAGCCACATCACTGACCCATTTCAACAGGATTTAACAGACCTTTCACTTACCTTTGGCCAACCCAGGACTGAGGGAGACACAGATTTCCAGCACTGCCCTGCCATCCCACTGGCCTCACAGGGAGCGTGCAGGTGGTGCTCAGGAGGACACCAGGACCAGACTTTTTCCTCAGTGCTTCAGGTCTGCAGCCCACCTGATGCCTGGCTTGCAACAGAGACAGAGATAGAGAAGCAGGGCTGGAAGATTACATAGTCTGCCCTGGTCTGAAACATCCCAAAAGCAGAGGCTTTCTTTGCAGTTTGCAACAGACGTCCCCTTATGAGTTTTTCCATCTAGATGATAGCAAAGCTCCTCCAAAGTTAAGGAGGTGGGAAATAACTCCTGCAGCCTCTGGTGGGCTGAAACCCTTCAAAGTATTTCCTTTCTCCTGCTGGAACTGCAGGGAACAAGCCCAGGTCTTTAGCAGGGAAACAAAAGGCCAATAAGGCAGAGGGGAGTCCCCACCTGGGCCATGCACCTCCATGGTCTGCACTGGAGTCATCTCCTACATCCAACATCTATGTCCTTGTTGGCTGCCAAAATGTCCTTTTGTAGAGGAATTTTTATGCCAAGATGAGAGCAGTGGACATTGATCCTTCATCCAGGAGTTCACCACCATGACACTGTCATGCTCTGCAGCCATAGGAAAATCACTGCATTCTCCAAAGAGCATTGTTACCAGCTCAGCCAGGGAGGAGACAGCTGAGTGCTCCATATCATGAAACTGTAGCTGGAGACAGCAGTGCTGAGCATCACAAGAACCACACCCATAAGTTCTCTGCACCTCAGAATCCCCATGCATAAGCAGGAATAGCAGTATCTCCCACAGTGGAAGAGTTCTCAGACACCACTTGACGAGAAAGATTATTTATTACAACTATGTCAACAATCATTAAAAAATAGGGGATAACAGAGCTCTTCATATTCAACATGATATAGGCTGAAACAGAGTAATTTTCTTTGATTTCCAGGGGCTGAGAAACATAGCAGAGAAGTTAAAGTAGTGGAAAACTATTTGACCATTTATAGGACTGTTCATTCATGTAGTTTACAGGGACAGTCCCCAAAGAGACTTGTCACGTCACCTTGGATTATGAAGGATATGAGCTTAGCTCTGCTGGATCAACAAGCAGGGTAAGAAATGAAAGACTCAATCAGGCTTGCTGAAGGAAGGGAAAAAAAATCCTGCTCTCTATTACATACTGCTCCTCGAGTGGAGGCACAGGAGCAGGAAGAAATAATAGGACAGGGAAGGAATGCAGGATAGTGAATGGCAAGAACAAATTCAAATCAGTGGAAGAGATTCTCCTCTGGGGCAGGCTGACTCAGGGGAAAAATGTTTTCTTACAGTGCATCGCTGAAGCTAACACAGGTTTCATGATTTACACCCCAATAGATCTGGGCTGCAGTGCCAGCCAGCAGGAGGAGAATGCTCACTGCTGGCATAATGACAGCTTAAGAACCTAAGTAGCTTGGCAGAAAATATTCTTTCTGTAATGCTAATGAAAAGGACTGTATATGTAGAGCCAGCCAGAATATTTTTCGTTAAGCATTTTTATCAAGGTCCAGTGTTATCTAACAGTTGAAACATTTCAAGGAAACATTAGCCATATCTAAGGGTCTCTTTCACCAGGAAGGTCTCTGAGAGGCAGATTAGGTCTATATCCCATCAGTCTAGGATATAGACTGTAGCAGAGAAAAATAAACACCCCTGTAAGCTTTTCCAAGCTGAAAAGAAATGTTCTGTTGTGGTGAAAAAACTATTCACGTGGCTTTGCATCCTATCAAAGAAAAAGAAAAAGAAAAAGAAAAAGAAAAAGAAAAAGAAAAAGAAAAAGAAAAAGAAAAAGAAAAAGAAAAAGAAAAAGAAAAAGAAAAAGAAAATTTTTCTTGAGTCACTAAAGGTGACCTCAGAACAGCGTTTTCCATCTCTAGCTGCCTTTACATACAGGTCCATATGTATTTTGAATCCAGTGCCTAATATTCCTAGCACAGGCCATAAAGTATCATCAAAGCCCTAGCTTTCAGTATTTGCAATGCCTGTGGGGATAGCTGAGTTGTAGTAAATGACAGGAATAAGAACCACACACAGTTATATGAGAGGGTAACAGTTCCCATAGACAGAAAACATACAGGACACATAAGAAACTCAAATTTGGGGTGGAACTTGAGGACAGCCTTTGTCACAGCTGCCAACTGTTCACAGCATTAACAATGAAGCCCAGTCACCAGGTCTCAGAAAGCCTACTGTAGGAGGGTCCCAAGGCAGTGCTTGCTGTCTCTCTTCTCCTCCTGGCCCTTGCACAGGCTTTCCCACAATTCCTCAGCTCCATCTTCAGAGACAGTTGCACCTTCCCCTTCATCCTGTCTGTTTACTGTGTCCTCTTTTTTGCCCTGTATCCTTTCATTTCCCTGGAGTTAAACACAAATATTTGTAACAACACCGAACAAAACTGCAACAAATAGACAAGATGAGATTCATCAGTAGCAAAAATATAATACAAGAGATGTGTTATACCCTCATGTACTTCCAATAACAAGGCTGAAATCACCATTGATTTTCTTAGGAAGTCTGGACAATTCATAGCATGGCAGGTTTTATTTCAGGTTGAATATGTAAGGTTACTTTGGAGTGGAAAACACTTTTTACCTCATTTTATTGTGAAATAGTCTTAATTATTGCAAGGATCAAACAATCACGAAGGCTGTATGAACTATTCCTAGAGCTCTCCTTTTAATGGCTTGGATTCTGAATCCAACTTGAATAAATATGAATCCAACTTTTTCCAGTATTGCATTCTGTTTAAGAGTGGGATTTGCCTCTTCTTTCATCCAGCCCGATGGAATTTCTGCAAACAAGCACTGCAGGATTGCAGTCATGGAAATGCCTCTGGCAAAGTGGTCTTTACCTGAAAATCACCTCCCTTCCACATGAAAAAGAGATTTAAACCACAGTAAATAAGTGCTGCTAGAGGACTGGGACCTAGATGCTCTGAAAGACTGCCAAAGCCCAGTTAGTAATGCCAGCAACACAATTCTAGTCAAGATAAGTATATGAGGAAGAGAAAAGAAATGTCTCAGTAATTGAAGTCAAGTTACATACTGACTACATTGTCATGGGTTTTGCCCCAGATTTTCCTGTGATGTACTTGCCTTCAAAAGGTGTCAATAACCTCTTGGTTGCTACTAGGCTGAGGCTGCCATCATTACATGCTCAAATATCATAAGTGACCAAATCTCTCTGCAAAAAAGGATGGCAGTAACTGCAAACAATCATGTTTGAAAATACAGTCCCTGGTATCTGCTGAAATACCGCTCACAGAGATGCATCTTCCAGTAGAAGGATATCATCAGGTCCTATAAAGATACAATACCACCTCCCAAACCTGGAGGGGCATCCCTGGCAAGAGGAGGTTTACCTGTGCTTCAGACACAGCCTCACCACTAATTGTGCCCCTGGGAGAAGTCCGCAGGAGATGACCAGCACCAGTAGTCCCCACCACACTGCAAGGCTCACTGATCAACTGGCTCTTCAGCTCTCTCTCTCTGCAGAGTAGAATTCTTAGGCTAATAAACCACAACTTGCTCAAAGCCACCGCACTATTCCTATCTCAACTATTTAGTTTAATTTTTTGCTTTTAATCCTCCTAACTATGTTCACTAATTCAGCTTTTAATCATAAGCCTATTTGTGTAGACACATTTTTTTCATCAGCATTCTCCCCACTAATCTATCCAAGTTCTCTAAAATACCTTCTTATTCTACTTAAATAACTCTCTTCATTCCTAATAACTTCTATCTCCTTTGCTGTAGTTCTGTAACATTACTATTATTATTATTAGCCCCAAGACTCTCTTGCCAGTTCCTTTCTAACAGTATTTCTGCTGTAAGCACCTCTGTAGGCTGAGCTCTTCAGCTTGAGAGGCTGTTGAAGACACTTATACATGGGATCCAAATTGCTTTCAGCCCAGGCAGCCTATTAAAAATATTATTATTATTTGCATGTATGGTTGCAGGATCAACGCTGAAGATAAACAACCCCCAGAAGACTACTGACCACTGCACCAATATGGGCAAGTACACCTGTGGGGTACCTGAGGAAGCAGAGAAGCAATGACCTCAGGCTGATAAGCAGTGTTCTCCCCTCACCCATAGCTAGTTTTCCTCAAAAATCAGGGCAGAGAAATGTTAAAGGAGAGTTTGATGGGCTATATCAGGAGGCCCCATCTAGGGAGCTGCTCCTGTCCATGGTCAGCTCCTGCACATCACAGCAGCTCTGGGCAGTGTCACCACATAGGTGAGAAAGAAGCAATGCTCATTCACAGAGAGGCGTGAAAGAGTGGAATTATTTCCATGGCGATGCAACGAATTAATGATGAGGGCAGCATCACCAACACAGCAGAGGTGGGAGAACATAAAAGGCGATGGACAGAACAGGAAGGATCATGGAAAGTGACCTAAAAAGACTCATAATTCTCTTTGCTCTTTGGGTGAGAATATTTGTATATATCCTCAGTAAAGCTAGACAGAAATAGAGCACATTCCAGGACATACCGTTTGAATGAAAGAATAAAAATTCATTTTTAGAAAATAGTCTCCAGGACATTTTCTGTTCCTCAAATAGTACTTTCTATTTGAAGTGAAATGTGTAATTTTACTCACATGGCAATAAAAAAGTAATTTGCTTCAACACCTCTACTACTCGTATCTTTTGCACTATTTTATAAAACTAATAATGAAAGGGAAAATGAAAATGAAAGAGGGGACATAACCATCCACAAGCCCCCAAACAGTACATCTTATTAGGCCCCAAGACTCCCCATTTCACTGACAGGAAAGCTCGACCTGCATTCATTGCAAAAGCCTCTAGAGCCCACAAAAGTTTGATCCAAGACTTTAGCCTCCAAAGGCTACCATGTGGAAGGAGGCTAACCTGCTGCCACGGACATGTGCCCTCCAGTAGCAGACCCCTGTGTGCCACCACTGTGCCACGTTTATGCCCTGAGCACAGACCCTCTTTGAGCCTCAAAGCTGTAACCACAAAAATGCCAGATGTTGCCCCCAGATCACTATACAAAATGCTTAGCTCAAGGAAGCTGACCGAAAACCGCCCCAGTCCCATGGCCCAGGTGACTTGTCTAACACCGGGTGACCCCTCTGTGGTGCAGTGGTAGGACATGGTGTGCAGCAGTGGTGCCTGAAAACTTTGGGAGCTGCAAACCCTCAGCAGCACATCTGACAGCTGCTGCAGAGACAGGCTGTGTGGAGGAAGCTGGCACAGTGGCTTCTGTTTCAGAAATGCTGCAGGATTTCTGCTGCTGGAAAATGCCAGGGATACCAAAAGGTAATTGTGCAGAAGTTCCCCAAGGAGACTGTCAATGCTGGGACTTTTTATCCCAAATATTATTTATTTATTTTTGAGTAAAATTAATTTGACCAGTGGGCTTTGGTAATTTTTTACAAAAATCTGCTTAGCCTGTTCTGCTGACAGAGGCCAGAATATTCTCAGGAAAATAAATACACTGACATAGGAAAGGGCACGGGTGAAAAAGTAAATAAACGTGTTACTACCAGAGTCTATACGTAACCATCACCCCAGTGTATCATTACAGACTAGGGTCTGCCATTGGCACAAAGGTATTTCAAATGAGACACAAATTCTGAGTATTGTAAACTATCTATTATCACTAAAGGTCTCTTGGCACATTTCCACAAAAAAGGGTATTATCTACACCAGCTCTCCGCACAGGGAGTTGCATTCTGCCAAGCTTTGTTCCCCAGCCAGCTCAAACGATAGTCTGTTCTCCTTTGCTTGGACAATTGAACATCATTTGTTACTCAACTGCTACTCAATTATTCAATTTGCAATTATGTCTGATTTGGGTTAATTGTGCAGCACCTGCAGGACAGGCTGCTAAGAAGGACACTTGCAGTTACTATACGTAGCCAAAGAGGTGCCTGGTGGGATTTCTGTCTGGGTACACAGCTTTTAGGGGGAGCTTCAGAGAATGAAAGAAACTGCTGAAATGGGAGGTATTTATTATTCTCTGAATGTGCTCTGTGTGTATTTGTATAGCTAACAAGATCAGAGCCTGTTTTGTTTGCTGAATTGATCCTTCATATTCTCCCAGTACAATTTAGGCTACCGTTTGTTTCACTTATGCACCACAAGCACTCATAAATATTAGTGCAAACAAACTCTAAACCTCCAGACCCATTTGTTGTGAAACCTACTTTCAAACAGAAATCACATCCAAGACAAAGAAAACCATAAGACCTCTCTTTTAATTCATTTAGAAGCAAACATAACCCCTGGTGCTGAATCCCTATCGTCCCTGGACTAAAAGTGGTGATTTGCACCCCTGAAAGGGGATGAGAAGAGCTACTGGTGAAGTTTCATCGCCTTTCCAAGGCCAGATTGCCAACATTGCTTAGCACAACAGTGTTAAACTACCAGACCAGATACCCTGTAATTCCACCCTCTATCTTTTATCATCCCTGGAGCCAGAGAGAACCCCCAAAATAGTATGCTAGTTTCCCAAAGGAACAGTGGGGTTGGTATCCCATCTCAGTTTCTGTCCTGAGGGACCACGTTATTAAATTCTGGCTGTACAATGCCATTGCTCCAAGCTGGTTTCCAGCCAGTCTGTAGTTTTATCGTCAGCTTGCTGATTGTTGCGGAATTGATTGAATCTGTGGAGGTTTTCTTGAGATGGGAGGGCAGGACTTACTGGACAAGTACAGATCAATTTTCACATACTTATCTGCTCTCACAGGAGAAATGGTGATTGCCTGTGCATGTGTTTTGAAATGGAGTTGCAGAGGGATGGCACCCCCAGTGCATCCTGGAGTAAGTAGTTGCAGTGCTTGACAGGCATGTTAGGACCCCTGTATACATGCAAGTCAGTCATCACATGGGTAGTAAGACTGATATATCTCGAGCCCACAGGTATCCTAAGTATGGAATACCTCTTTTGTGTGCTTCAATCTACAGTCCAAGGTTTTAATAAATTTAATGAAAAAATAATTTTTATACTGCAACTGCCCATATCAGCTACTCACAGGTAGGTGTTGTCAAGCAATAAAATTCATATGAAAACAGGCTCTGGAAACCCCAGAAGTTTGAGACTTATAGTTCTCTATTCCTGAGTGGGTATTAGGCCACCCTGTGAGTAGATGGCACACCCAGTGGCTGCCCACCACCCTCTCTCTGTGGCTGCTTCAACCTTCCACTGTTTTGCAGGCAGCATCAGCCTACAAAAGAGAGATGGGCAGCCAGATCCCCAAGGAGACACGTCTCTCTCTGGCAACCAGACCCCAAGCCCTTGTAAAGATTTGTTTTGTGGTTTCTCTTCATTTCTCCACTTCTCAGGCAGTGTTTAATGGATACTACAACAAAAAAATGATCTGCTTCGTTGCTTTTCAATTAGATAAAAACTCCCATTAGTGATGCAATTAAGGCGCTGTTTTCAAGACTGTTGTTTAACAGCCTCCTTGACATTTCACAGAGCTCATTTGTTTTGCTTTGTTTTTTTTTCCTTTTCACAAAAACAGACAAAAAAAAAAAGATTCATTTGCAGAAATGCAGACAAAGCAGAAAGACTCAAAAGAGTGGAAGCAGGGTGAGGTGGGTATGTTGCAAGACTGAAGAAGAAAGAAAGAAAGTAAAAATGAAATGCTTATGCTATCCTGTAGAGTAGTCCTAGCCAGGACAAACAGGGCAGAGAGGAAAAGACCAAAGTTCCCTTGTGATCCTACAAGTTTTTTTGTTGCTGGAAAAGGGCACATGTGCAGAATAGGCAAAACAAAATAACAGGTCAGGAAGTTTGTTCAAGAAAACTATATTTTCATTGCATTTCTTAATTAGAATAAAATGTTTAAACAACTTTAAAATTTGTCAAAATGTTTCACATTTTCCTTTAAATATTAAAAAAAAACCTCAGCAGCCACAATTTAAATTAATTTGAGATAGCCTTTTATTAAAAAATGAAGCATTTGTCTTTACAGTTGAATAAACACCATTAACCATGAAATATCAAATTTTATGAAGAACATTTGCAAACTAAATTGAATCAGAGTCTTGAAAAATGGAATGTCTCAGAAGACATTTACAAATCACTTTCCACTGGGTTGCAGAGGTGGTACAGGAGGGCAGGACCTATCTGAGCAGCAGTGCCAAAGGGGAGAAGGGAAAAACAAGCACATTTGTCTATAGCATACAACATCTGTGGCAACACCACTCACAAAACACGCACCTTTTCTTTCAGGTCTACTCAGGCATTTTATGTGTTTATGCTGTCCTTGACCTCCGTGACTTTCTGATTGTCATCATCTTCTGTTTTTCTTCTTTGTGCAGATGTTTGAAAACTGTTTATTGTTGTCATTCAGAAGGAATTATTTTGCATAAACTCTAGCTGACAAACAATACTTGCATCCCTCTGGGGAAAAAAAAAAAAATAATAAAAGAGCCAGGGTTCAGCACCTGCTGCCTTTGAGCTTCTCTGGCGTTACAGCTTCACCAGGACAAAAGCAGCAAACATAAAAATGCTATTTGAGAACACTCTTAGAGTCTGAGACCAAGGTTACAAGAGCAGTTAGTGCGAGCAACACACAGCCACACAGACATGAACATGTTAAAAGGACAACCAAATATCCTCCACTTTCTGAACCGTTACCAAGGGGCTATTAGGAAACATTTATTTCTGTGGGGAAAAAAAAAAAAAAAAAAAAAGCATGCCTCTCTTGGTTTTGTCACTGGTTTTTGAACCCTGACAGTTCTATGCACAAGATTCCTTCCCCTAGAATACTAATATTTTCTGCCTTCAAAGTCCTTCCTAAAATTACTCACATTTTTGTGAATCCTAAATGTACTCAGACCCATCTCTGATATGTCACAGGGGGTTGAGATCTCAGCTGAGATCTCAATGCAGCTTAGACTTATCTCTTCCTCTAGTAAATGTTTAAGTGCAAAACAGCTATTGAATCTTAGCTAAACTGCGTGTTGCAAACTTGATAAGAAGCCTAAGGAAGCAAACAGACACTGGTGTAAAAGCCTACGTGCTCTGCTTACTGCCTTATTTATTGTCCATCACTGTGATATTCACGTTCAGATAGTACTTCAGAGCTGCTGGGCTTAGTTCTTTGAGTGGTTTGTAACAGACCTACATTTTCCCCTCTCTCTTCCTTCTCCAGTAATGCCCATTATGATATCCTTTTTCGATCACCAGAAATAGCTGTTCACAGAAAAGGGTCTCAGTTAAAACTGTCTAGTGATAGGAGTGAGTGAGGAGCCAAGGAGCTGGAAGTATCTTTCTGTTAATTTTTTGTGCAGTTCTTGACTGGCAGTGCTAAGAACACTGCTACAGGTGAAACAAGAAAAGATATCCTGCTCAAGTCACCACTCCAAAATCCCCCTCTGTGGTTCTCCCAAACCAGAAAAACCCACCCTCTAAGGAAACAGGACCCCTATTTGCAAATGCATTTCCTCTCAGAGAGGGGCTGAGGCAATGCAGGGAGCCAAAGGAAGCACCTGCTGCCTACTCCTCTAATTTCATCACACTTCTGCCCACCAGCCCTGAGGACTTGCACCCTCCTTTGTGCTGATACACAAAGCCTTAACTAACAACCACCGTCCTCCTCCATTATCCCAGAAGAGAGACTGAGGGGAACTGTGGGAGAAGTGACTGGAAGCATTCCCACCTTGTGGCTCTTTTATACCTGTGTAAAAAGGAGAGGACTGATGGACTTCTTAAGTGCAGTACAGTAAATTTGTTGAATGCTTTGCCTGAGGGGTCTTGTCAAGCTTCACTCTATCTGGCTGACTAAATCCAGATTAAAGATGCATGGCTTTGCCAACTGCTGCTTTTCAATTTAGATGCTCTCACTTTATGCTTATTTATTTATTTTTAGAATATCGATTTTGTCAGAAGGCAAAGCTAGGGTTGTAGGAAAAAGTGATAAGTCTAAAAAGCCAGCAGCATTAGACTTTTAAGGGGCTAAAGAGATTTGCTTCTGAAATAAAATGCATAGCAAATGCTACAGTTTGTCCAGGTTACAAAGTCCCAAGTTTGTTGTCATTCAAGGTCAATGACAAGATTTCATTTGTTGGGAGCAAGTCTGGGGCATGAAACAGCACCAGGGAGTGATAACCTGGTAGTTGTGGGAGTGAGTTATCAGAACACCTGCCTGTGGACTGCATTTCCAGTGTACTTTCAGGCAACAGCAGTGCCAGTATGGTATCCCTGTTTAGCTTTTCTGAAGCGAAAGATCAGTGGAATTATCACAGATGTGTACCCAGTGCTGGGATGTACCCCTATAGGTACCCAGGACTGTAGTCAGGCCAGCACTTCTTTAAAGGCATACCTAGCAGATGCATTATGTTGACAGGATGACTCCAGCCACACAGCATGAGCTGGGTGGTACCCAGTTTATTTTTGAGGGGTCCCATGGTGATATGACAAGGAGTCATAAAGTAGCCCAGTGTTCAACACATCTTTCAGGATAAGAAGACAAAGAGCATCATTTTACCAATCCAAACATACATCACCATTTTACCTTCACCTCTGCTAACACTAATTGTACAATTACTTCACTAATCTAACAGGAGAACAAAACAGTACTTAGAAGACAGTTTGAATCAAGGGTTGCTGGTTGTTGTTTTGCTTTTTTCTTTTAAATCTTTAAAACTATATTTGCCTGACGTACTTCAAATGTTTTATTGCTCGTACTACAGCACATAACAAAGTAATCGTGTAATTAAGAGATAATGTCAATGCAATAGACCATTGTTGACAAGATAATAGTCTCCTGCTGCTATGGAAATGCCAAGGCAAATCTAAAGAATATACAGGAAAAACATACATGCAGAAAATTAGATAGGTTGTTAGGACTGTTTGTTTTAAAACTGAACTGGCAAGCTCAGATTGGCCTAGCTGTAATTTATTATAGGTTGGATTCCCTCCACAGCAAAACACTAGTTTATGCAAAAAGGGGCACAGGTCTTGTGCAACAAGACCATGCATATGGCAAGGAAGGGGGGTGAGAGGAAGAAATCCACTGTCGCTAACTGCATATGGTCTCCCAGGAAGAGCTACAGTAGAAGCATTAGTGCAGAAAAAATTGCCTGAAGCCTCCAGCAGGTAAGATGTTCCGTTTGCTATCCTGTTGAAGCTCTCTGTCTCTAGGACACCACCAGCTGATCTGACCCCACATTTTTCACACAGCTAAATGAAGCAAGCCAAAACAGAAAACACCTAAGCTTCAGCTGGATTCTCAACCCTAGTCTCATTTAGCCTTGGAAATAAACAGTAAACCTCAAGGTTAGAAGCTTACTAGCTCATGTTTGCTAATTCATCATTAGCCCAGACCATGCTTCAGAGAAGACTGAGCTACTTTGAGTCACTTGCCAGGGACCTTCCACCAGCAGCACAGGCTTGGTCCCCATCTACAGTCTCCCCTGTGCTAAAATGATAGGGAGGTAGGGCTTCCTGAGACATTTGAGTTGAGCCAGAAAGCATGGTCCAGTGTTTTAATGCAGCTGGCAGTCACAGGATTCATGTTCACACTAAATTAAAGCCAAAATGCCAACAGTGGAGGGAAAGTCAGGGTACCGTTTTCACCCCCAAATTCTAAAACAGACAAGATGGAGGGGGAAACTATTTTCATTCATTCCTCAACAAGTCAGCTATTCCTGGTGGGTTATTGCCCAGGAATAGAGGATAGAATCATAGAATGGTTGGAGTTGGAAGGGACCTTAAAGATGATTGAGTTCCACCCCCCCTTCCACAGGCAGAGACACCTCCCACTAGAGCAGGTTGCTGAAAACGCCATCCAGCCTGGCCTTGAACACTTCCAGGGATGGGGCATCCACAACTTCTCTGGGAAACCTGTTCCAGTGTCTCACCACCCTCACAGTGAAGAATTTCTTTCTAGTATCTAATCTAAATCTCCCCTCTTTCAATTTAAAACCATTACCCCTCTTCCTATCAGACCTTCATGACAATGCTGCACTAGCGTGTCACTACCAGCCATGTGATTTCCAGCATTTGTCATAGTTATTTATGTAAGAGCTTTGTTTTCTTCTTTTATAAATGTACTTTGTGTACCCAGACACAAATAAATTAGCTCTTTGAGTAGTGACTGTGTCTCAGTACATGAGGTACATAAAAAACCCTCACATTAAATGAATAAAAAGATTGAAAACTTGCAAACTCAAAGATAACAATGAAAAGAGGTCTGTGCAAGCTTGCTTCAGTCATGTGTGGGGAAAGGATGTGTTATGGTCTTTCATTTCATGCCCACGTACTTCACCTCTGAGCACTTTCACCACCTGGAGTGCACAGTGGATCAGCATCCCGTAGAAGCAGCTGCTCACTATTTCATTTTATCTTCACTTTTCTGTGTACAGCCCCAGGCCTTATTTATGTATGCTGTGAAGACCTAATCTGAAGACAACATTAATCACAAGTTCTTTAAAGCATTCATCATTTCAGTGCTTGAGTGGTTTGCAAAAACTAATTAATTGATATACACAATGAATCTTGGGAAACGATGTGCTATTGTTACTTCCTATGGAGATGGAGAACGGAGACAGTGAGATATTACATCTGAAATGTCCAGCAGCGCTGGGTGTTTCATTTGAAAGTCCTTATTTGATAAGGCACGTGAGTTTTTTTGGCACTTTAATTGCTGGGAGTTCAGCTTTGATGTCTCTCCTCTGTTCTAAAAAGCAGGCTCCACAGATTGCATCATGCACAGGCAGGATATGGAAAACAGAGTTAGTATCTCTCTGCCCAGCATCATACACAACCCCTGCTGCTGCAGCACAGTCAGAATCCGCTTTTCTGGGCAACATCACACTGATTCAACCATGGTGACCCTGTCCGCCATCCTCTCCAGGTCCCTATTGTTTTTGCTGTGAATATTTCCTCCCAACATCCACAGCAGGAAAAGATGGAGGTCATGCAAGCTTGTGCTTTTCCTTACCTGCAGAGGTACTCAAAACCCCAGTTTTCCTGATTGTACAGAAGACATTTTCTTGGAGAATAGAGGTTTCTTTGTTGTGTGCCAGAATTTCCT
This sequence comes from Jacana jacana, assembly GCA_013400555.1. Taxonomy (NCBI): domain Eukaryota; kingdom Metazoa; phylum Chordata; class Aves; order Charadriiformes; family Jacanidae; genus Jacana; species Jacana jacana. The sequence goes on along the minus strand of VZTM01006234.1, from coordinate 321,119 downwards.
TACTGGGGAAATCAGGACATCACAAGTCTCTCCCTACCTTGCATTCTGGGCACAGGGCTTGTACCCAGACTAAAAACTCAGAGGCCATCCGAGGACTGGAATATAGCCAAGGGGACTCCCCAGAGCAGAACTAATCACGCTCACTGAATGAGACAGAAATCCTGTTGAAAAGCATAGCAGGCCATCCCACAATTAAAGAATCAATCATATTGCACAGAGGAACCTAATTAGGATTGTAAATTATAACAATCCTGAATCAAATCACTAGGGTATTTCAGCCATAGCATCCCTAAGTCTTCATAGGATCTAGGGGAATAACTCAGACTCAGCGGCAATAATTCATGGGAGTTAGAGCCAGGAAACCTTTACCAACTTAGGGAAGCAAGCACAGATCTGTTGGCCATTGGTGATCAGTAGCCAGCCAAGACATGCAGGAGTTCATTGAAAGGACTGGTGATCCCAGCTCTCATCAGTGCCACAGAAGGACAGCTAGGTGTTTTGATTGTGAATTACTCCTGCATGCTGATGAGGCCCAGCAAGGACAATCTGCAGCAAAAAGCCCTCTCTCCAAACCACGAATCAGTAGATAATGAAGTGAGGCTCAGTAACAGCATCCCCTCTCTCTCCTGCATGAGTCCCATGCAGGCTACCAGACTTTGTCCAGGGAGAGGAACAGGTGGCTTATCACACTGTAAGTAGTATTGCCTGTCACTGGAATGTGCTCATGGAAGCATAGAAATATACGTCAAGCTCTTGTTCTTCCACCTTCTGCTGCAGACCAGTGTCTCTGTAGTCCTTCACGGGAAACACCTCCTTTTTTTGACATCTATCTGCCTGATTTTAAGCTACTTCAAGAGCTTAACCACTAGTAACCACTAGTTGAAGAGCCCCACTAGTGCCTATGTCATAAACTGTATGCATCTAGATAATCACTTCTTAAAGACAGCATTGAGTTCTTATTGCTATGGTACAAGAAGTTCTTTCACCTTACTTTCTCCTTGACACACACTGATTCCTGCAATTTGACTCCTACTAAAAGAGAAAAAGTGCTTTTCATTCCAGCAAATGACTGAACCTTTCATTCAAATCAATACAAAAAAGTGGGGCTGATATCTGTGACCAGAGCAAGTTTAGCAGACCACTCCTGTGATCACAAAACCACATAAAAATAAACCTATAAAAGAGAAAAGTGTTTTATTTTTTCCATTCCTCTTTTCTTCTGTTTTTTAAACAATTGTCAAAATTGCATTGTCTTTTTGGTGGCTAAACTTCACCAGATCATCCAGAAGACAGTCTGTAAATAAAGCAGAAGTGCCTTTTCTCCCAAATCCTGCTGGATGAAATACCCACATGTTCAGATTCAAAAAGGATCATCCTAAATCCTTTCAAATGTATCCTTTCCCCTCCCTTTTTCCCTTTCTCTTTCCCTTTCCCTTTCCCTTTCCCTTTTTTTCCCTTTTTCCCTTTCCCTTTCCCTTTCCCTTTTTTTCCCTTTTTTTCCCTTTTTTTCCCTTTTTCCCTTTTTCCCTTTTTCCCTTTTTCCCTTTTTCCCTTTTTCCCTTTCCCTCTCCCTCTCCCTCTCCCTTTCCTTTCCTTTCCTTTCCTTTCCTTTCCTTTCCTTTCCTTTCCTTTCCTTTCCCTATCAGCAGTTCTCAAGATTCTTGGCTCAAGTCTTACTACATTAGCTTTGTAATCAGATTCCCCGTTTTCCAGCTTGAAGACAGATAAACTGGGCAGCTCTCTGACACTCGTGCTGTCCCGATCAACTTTTCTGATCAAAAGGAAAGCCCCAGCACAATGACATCACAAATGCAGCCACAGACAGCTAGCAGCAGGAGGTGGAAGGCAGGACGGGAATCCCACAGTAACTGGGGAGAAGCAAGGGAGGATGGTGAGACCTGCACCAGCCATATTCCTACTTGTGAGTTAGGTGTCCCCATGCACATCCCCACAGCTGCACTCAAATGCTGCAATTGCTGCCAGGGGCCTGTGTAGCATACAATGGGATGTCCAAAGGCTGGTACTGTACCTGTACTACCACCCCCTTCTTCAAAGCCAAAACGGTACAGGAGGCTGAGAAATTTAATGTCAAAGGCACTGCAGCTGGCACTCCTACAGGGTAGCCAAGATGCAGCCTCAATTAACCAAAAAGGAAAAACTATTCTAAAAGTAGATAGTGCTCAAGACTACCTCTGTTAATAAATGTCATCATTCTAGTGTTATGAATGATACTTCCTGCTTCATTATTTCATATTTAAATAGGATTTGTAGAGGGCCTATTAAAGCTGTAGTGAATTAAGTGGCACTTCAGCTAAACTCTTAAGAATGGGCTTTAATAGGATTTAATCACATATTTAAGGGATCTTTTAAGTAAGGATGCCCATAACTGCACATCTAAGTTACCACTGAATCAGGAGCAAACCACATTTTTTAAGGATATAACTATTATTACCTTAGAATCAGAAAAGACTTTCTGATTATAAGTTAAGCAACCTTGGAAAATGATAGAATCATTGCTCTGTCTTCATATCTGTTTACAGATATTTCATTTTGCCTATGTCTGTCAGAAAGCATACTTTAAAAGGCATTCATTTTAGGGAAAAAAAGTTCCTACTGAAGAAGCCTTTTGAACAAGGACAATCACGCAGAGTGTAGCAACGTGCAGTGAAAGGTGAGGAGATGAAGCACCAACACTGGCTTGCAGAGGAAGTCACCTAGTGAGAGGAACTTTTGATTCATGTAGCAGTGGCTCACAGCTACACCAACTGCATATCTACCAATCTTTGCAAAATCCGAGAGCAGACATTAGATCAGAAGGTTTTATTGAGCTTCTTGGATGGCTTGGAGCCATTCTTCTCCAGCTACTCAAAGCTCTTGTTCCACTGAAAACTATAGGGGAAGCTCACTGGCAGCTGGTTCAGGCACCGTCTCAAAGCCTCAATGATGTGCGTTCATCTTGACTATTGACCAAGCCAACTAGACTGCTTTGTATCCTACAGTCAGAAATCCACTTAGCGAGAGCTATCCACAAATATATCCTGAGCTTCCAAGGAAGATAATGTCCTATATTTTTGTAGTTTCCAGTTACATAATGTAATTTAAAAGCAAGGCAGCAGGGGTAATACTCGGTGGGCAGGCATTACTTTCCCTCCTGCAACAGTTCCCATCTTATGGTGCATGAGCATTTCTCATGTGAAGGCAGGATATTTTAGTACCATATGCCTGTGCTATTACTCAAGCCTCATGTCATGACCAGCATAATTGTATTTGCTTGATAAATTTGAGGAATAAGTGCAGTGGTCTCCATCAGCTCCAAATGAGTCAAGTCCTTTGGTTAGTTTAGTAATTAACCTCGGGAATTGTTCCAGTCTCTCAAATATACACAGTGCAGCGTGAGTAGATGCATAGCCAACATTGGCTAAATATGTAAGCAGTGATCTTTTGAAGCATATAATTTACTCAGTTATAACATTTTACTTCACTGCATGTTTTAGGCTCATTTAACTGTGTATTATTAACCCCTCCAGACCTCTCTGTCTTCCCTTATGAGAAAGGTGCCACAGCAGATACTGACTGTCAGTTTGCAGTTTTTCTCACACAAACTCCTTCCTCTGTTTCTGAACTAAAGGGCAGATGCCCAGTCAATAAACTGTGCAAAGGCCCTTTGCATGGGGAGGCAGAGAGTCTGCAGAAATATGGCCAGGATCCCAGGCCCCGTGGGAAGGGTGAAGGTCTCTGCCCACATTTCCCTGCTCAGGGGCTCCTGCGCTTGGATGTGTGACACTTGCGTTTTGCTCGTTCACACCTACTGAATCTGAAAGCGCCAGGTGAAGTGCGGGAACCTGTGAAACCAAGAGGAATGGTTCTTCCAATAGCATGGGGTCTGGCATTCAAAGCCTGGTTAAGCAGGTTAGCACTTACAGCAGATGTCTCCTACAACACAGTGCCTGGAGCTGCCCTTTTCTTTCAAATCACATCTATTGCCTTTCTGCCTGACTGAACTAAGCAGCTGATCCTGCTACTCTGCAACAAGTTAAATTTGTATGGTAGCTGGCACAGCACAGGGCTCTGCTTATATCAATAACAGTGCGAGAATTAACAAAAATTTTAGCATCCATCTGTTACTATCCCATAGCTCCAATCTTCTTATTCTTAAAATTGGATCCTCCCACAATGTGATCTATATTCTATAGGCAAGTACTGTCTTATGCAATAAGCCATCACAGCTCTTACGGGTTATTTCACTCCGCTCAAACCAAGGCCCACATTAACACTAATTTCTGATTGCCTGACCTATTCTTTTAATGAAAATGGGAGGAATAGAAAAGCTATCATTAACCAACGTGGGGTAATTCTTCATGTGAATTAAGAACAAGTTTAGGTTGCACATCTGAATGCCTCTCTCAGTTTGTATTTGTGCCACAACAATATCTGTATTTTGATCAGTATCCCCTCTTGACACTAAAGTCTCTGAAAAATCTGTAATTTATTTCATTCAAACCAAAAGAAGGTTCAGCCTTTCAATTTATTCATAAACCGTTGAGACAGTTCGATCTCTTTGCTTGCTTTTCTTACAACCTGATACACGCTGATATGTATATTTTACTTTCAATGCTCTCTGAATTACATCTTCTGCTGTTTCATTATGGGGACCCTGATGTGATAAACAAGCTGATTGTCATGGCAACCCTGCCAGCCCAGCTCTGCCTGAGGCCGCTGCCAGAGCCCTTCCACTCTTCTCTTAGAACTGACACGTCAAAGCCCAGGCTAATGTTCCCTTTCCATTTCAGAAGATTATTTCCCTGTTATGGGTGACATCTTCAGGTACCTGAACATCTGTTACCTAAAAATGTTATGCTTTCCAAGCTGAAACAAGGCAGAGGGCCAAGGAGAAGATAGGATTGTCTGCAGTCATAGGTTGAAAGGAAGAGTGAAATGTTTTGACAAGCACATGCTAGAAACAGAGAAAAAAGTCTCCAGAGGAAGAATAGAAATGGGTTTTGCCTGTTCTCCTAAAACCAGTGCTCTACTTGATGCTTCTGGAGTTCAGAGTCGAAAAGAGGATTTGTTGTTGTTGTTGTTGTTGTTGTTGTTCTGGTCTCTCTAGCTCTTGTAGTTGCTGAGACATATGAAAATATTTTGTACACAAACTTTGCAGAAACCAGAGCCAAAAATATCAAATATCCCCAGCAATATTAAGATTTAAGACTCTAAATCAAAATTGGGATTTTGGGGACAATTTAATTTTTAAAACTTTAGAGCCAACAACACTTAAAGCTGCCCTAGAGAGCTCAAGCTGACAGTCTTTGCACGGTGTCCAATAGTTGAAGAGGCAAGAGAAGTTCTATACACTGAGTTGACAGCTGGGCTTCAGAGGGTCAAGTTGAGTTTTGACAGCACAGAGCTGGGTGTCCACAGGTCTCTTTAAATAAAGGTTTCTTGCGGGGCTGCTGCAGGATACCGACAGCATACATTTTTACTTCTCTCCAGCCATACTGGAGAAATGGTTTGGGAAAAATGTCAGTACTGATTCCACTTCACCCCTAGGTGTTCACTTGAGGTTTCATTGGAGGCTTTAAAATTCACAGGATCCCAAAGTGAATATTATAACTGTTCAGTGTGATTTCCCAGAAGACAGCACACAGACATGGACTGGATTTCATGAAGGAATTGCTGTGTACCAGTAACTTCTGCTTGAGAAAGAGCTTTTTTAAGGAATCCCTTCTCTTTTCATTCACCTTTATTTATGCTTCTCCGCTTCAGAGACTGGAAATATTAAAATGCCACAAGAGAAGCTGTTCTTGTATTTTCTGGCCAGATTTGCAAAAGGAAGCTCTGGATATCACACGAGAAAGTCTGTTTGGGTCCTACTGTTGTTGGCTTGGTGTTATAGGCACAGGAACAGAGCCAAGTAAACACTTCAAAACATATAAATCATACAATGAATGTTGCAATTTCTGTGCTTATGAATTGTCCAGGGGCAGACTGGAAAACTCTCAGATGTGTCTGTTATTCATAGTCATCCATGAACTTTTCAAATGAAAAATTAGCAGTTGGCAGCTCATTCCAGTTGTGAGTGGTGCACTCCTAAATTCCCATTTTGCAACTTGTGTGCTAACTTCCATAACCCCATACAAAAGTAGGGTAAACACAAACAAGAGGAGATGCTAAGAAGGGTAGAGCATGTTTTGAAGCTAAATTAATGAAGTTTATAAAGCACCTTGGAGGTATGCAGTAAAGAGGTGCTTGGGAAGCATAAGGAAAAATCATTGTGAGAAATAATACTTTTTTCTAAGCAAAGTAAAATTCACTTTTGCCTGCATGGGTGCATTGACCTCTCTGGAGGTGCAATTTTAGGGTCTGATGCTAGGGCCTTCAACACTAATCCAAGAGCCATGACCCTTTCATAAAAAGGATTCAATCCACTGTCATGAAGATAACAATGATCACAGTGCTTTTTTTCCTGACGTCAAGTCACTCAGACTGCAAAGACACATGTGGCCAAGGTAAGCTCATCTCCAAGCATGGCTCCAGTAGTGTATAAGTTCAACTGCAAAGCTGCTCCATTACAGGGAGATTGGTTTACTAACTAGCTCATTCAGTCTTGTGCAAAACCCCTCATTCCCTCTCTCCTACAAGTCACAACTACACAATTCTTCACACTCCATATTCATAGTATGTTGGCACATTCATTTTGCAAGTTACTTGGGAAGCAGTATGGGTAAGGCACAGCAGCCATCCCCGCTCCTTTCCCTTTGCTGCTAATAAGAATTAGTGAATTGATCCAATGACCCAGAAGTCTGGTTTTGACTTTCTGATTAATGGAATGATTAGCTGACACTTAATCAGCAATAAACTGCCTTATCTCAGTTTTCTCCCTATTTGTAAAGGCCCAATGAATTGCATGCTCTTTATTTGGTCTTCCTTCCTCATTTAAGATCCAGCCACATCACTGATCCAAAACAGTATCTAAATACCTAGTTTTTCCTCCTAATTCTCAGTGGATTTTGACTGCCCAATCACTCCAGCAGGCATGTATAAATCAGTTTAAAGATGGCAAAAAATCTTTGTATTTCCTCAGGGTCAATCTCTCATTATGAGAACAGATCTTCACAGGTTTTGCATGTTCATAAGAAACGAGAGTGTGTTCCGGTCACATCCTCTTGGCAGACATAATGCAGTCCCTGCAATCTTTCAACAAAATATAGTTAGTACAAGCAGCATCAGTGAAATTATCTCCTCCTTATCCACCATGCAACATATTGCTTTTTTACTAGCAATCAGAGGAAGTAAGAGGTTCGGCTCTCTTCAATGATCCATGTACTGTGCGATTGCAGGAACGTTTCTGTCCCAGAATTTTTACAGAGAAATCCAAAGCCAGAAGAAGATACAAAAATGGAGGGAAATAAGAATTAGCCATGCCAAGAAAGTGCTAAAAGCTTGTGGACAATTTCATGTGCCACGACACATATAGCACAGTAGAAGCATTTCTCAGTGATACCCAATAGCATCACAGTCTTCACAGCAAGCCTGTCACTAGGACTCACATTTGAGACAGTACTTACATAACCCAGTTAAGCTTATTAGTCCATTTAGGCACCATAAAGTGACCACATCATAGAGGGAGGCTTCTCCTACAGACAGCAGAGCTGTCTAACACAATTGGTCTCTGGGGAGATTAGCAAACAAATTAAGCCGACATCCCTAGAGATGTAAGTATTCTCCCTCTTGTCCTCAGTGTATATTTTTGTGGTGCAATTTGCTGCTTGAGTTTTTGTCCATCATTCTTGTCCCTTACAGTTCTGAGAAGCAAAGAAGTTGCTGTCACTGCCAGACTGGGCTAAATCTGAATGGGTGAGCTTCAAGGTGAAAGCCTTTGTTCGTTATTATTAATCAGGCCCTTGAACCATCCACTGTTATGGACAATGATCCTTTTCCATGGTCATAGCTTACAAACCCTCATTTACAAAATTACTCTCACAAAGAGCCTGCCGGAAGGTTCAATAAAGAAATCTGTCACAGACTGGCTTCTGGGCCATGGCACGTGGAATACAAAATCAGATTCATTAGTTCCCTAGCCTTTGCCAGGTTCCCTGCTACTCTCTTTAACAGGAAAAATTATGACACTATTATGTAAAAAATGTTTTAAAAATCAATGTTGATTAATAAAAGTAATTTCAAGAAGCCATACCAAAGAGTATTCAATTTTAAATTCATTTCCCCTGCTTAATTGTCTGAGAATATCTGAGTGATGATATGGGAATATGAATGTGTTGCCCATTCAGTCTTGGATGAGTCTACCTTCTCTGATGTCAAAAGCCCCTTGCTATCGCCAACCCACCTCCAGTTTACACCTGCTCAAGGGCATCTAACAGGGACAATAAGAATTTTGTTGCTCCTATTCTGCCAGGGGACAGTGATAAAACTCACTTTTGAGGTGAAGCACTACTAGATGCAGGTATACCTTTAAAACAGCACATGAGAAACAAATGAATAAGCACATCTGACAAGCTCAGAAATTGTGCTTGGTTCACAGTAGTCACGAGACCTGTACAACCAAATGCAACAAATGTGTGTGGTCCATTTGATCACAAAGAGACCATTTTAGCACTTTTCTATTAAAAAAATCCCCACAAAATACCAAAACAAAACAAACAAAAAAAAAACCAAAACCAACCAAAAAACCCCTTTTCTCCATTTTTTTTCCCTAGTGTTGTTGCAGATCCTTGCATAAGATCTTCTGAGTGACCCTGATGGCTCTTTTCTCGTCCAAAACACACAGAGCCTTACAGCACTGCCAAGGACCACTCTGCCAGCTACAGCAATTATTTCCATGGGAAAGTAACTATCCAGAAACATTCACTCTGTTGCTTAGTTTTTCTGGATATTAAACAACAGCCCTCAAAAAAGAAAATGTACTGGTGCATACTCTGTGGACAACTTTGTACAAGCAGCATCTTCTGCATTGCAACCAGCTAGAAGTGGAGTCCAAATACAGACACTGGAGCCAAACATTAAAGTTTTGGAGTTCCTGACCAAAGACTCAGTTCCTTTTTTTTATTCTAGTGTTTTAAAACTATAACTATAGTGACATTAGGGATTAGAAGTGCCTTCAAAGTCAAGGTCATTTTGGCATGCTCCTATCTCCAGAAATAACTTCAAGAACATCTTTTTTACCAGGAAAAGCCTCAAAATGCTGTATAGACTTTGAAACACAGGGACAATCTGACCACCTGAGGGATACCTCTCTGGGAAGGAATGCATTAGCTATTTAATAACGCATCAGAACCATGTACAAGAATATAAGATAGGAAATGAAAATTAAGGGAGGAAGTAGAGAGAAAAAATAAGAGTCCTTTTTAGGGGAGAAAAGATAGAGAAGAAAAGCCCTGAACTCCAGTCTACAGTTAACTTTGAGTTTACCATTTTCCTGGTTTGTGCCACAGCTTTTATCTTTAAAACATAAATTATGGTATTATTGGCTCATATCTGCACAACATAGTGAGATCTACTGATGAAATGTAACTGTAAGTGTAAAGTGTAAGATCAAAATCAACCAAAATAATGATGGTGAAATTGTTTGCACCTTTTAGCCAAATGTATTTTACAGAGGATATAATCCCAGTGCAAATGGCACCATTTCCTCAAGGCAAACTTTTTGACTAGTATAGGCCATCTTTTTCTAAATAGAAATTTGACTGAGACAGTACATCTAGCAAGTTAGACACATTTCCAGCAGAGTGCTCATGATCACAAATCTATAGGAATGGGCCTTATTTCTCAAGTCTGTTCAGTGTTGGGTAAAACTAAATACCACATGCTAAATTAGGACCACAAAAAATTGCCTGTAGCCTTTACGTTTTCCCAGCAGTCAAGGGTTTGTTTTGTGTCATATGGGATCATGCCTGACTGCTTAGTTTGTTTACAGTGTGAAACAGCATATCTGCAGAAATAAGACTATTTCTCCTGTGCACAGCATTGCTCTTGGCACGCACTTCTCCCACAAGCAATGGGTGGTATGTTCATCTCAGCACAGGTGGGCAGTTTTTTCCTCAGGTTGGAAAATAAAGACTATCACCTACCAACTTTCTGCCATCTGCAGTTTGGGTGTAGGCAAAGAACTTTGGACATCAAAAGCTCTGCTGTACTCTGGTTATCACTCTTAGCTCTTCTCTTCAGATGAGAGATAACTTGGGCAGTTCCCCTGGCTGCCGTAAGATGAAATGGGGAGGACAGAAAACACCCGAAAAGTACATGAGATGCAGAGACCAGAAGAGAATGAACAGGAAGGTTCAAGGCTTCATGTGATTGACAGTGGCATGACAGGGAGTCCCATTCCTGATGAAGGAGGTGCCATGCGATGCGGTGGAGAGCACTCTACAGCACACCAGCCACATTGTTATGATTGGCCATGTGCGTGCGCTCTCTTAATCCATGGTAAATGAGAGGCAGCTTATTCCCCATGGTAAGAGGGGCACACTCATTCACATGCACAAAGGGGAAAGAGGATATACATGGCAGCTGCTGTGAAGTTGCTGATGTGCAGTGAGATGTAAGGTGTTTGTGTGCCCATACCCTTAATCTCTAGCATTCAAAAGCAGAAGCAGTGTTTTGTTTTGCAATCTGAATCCTTTGGAAGGCTCCACAAAAGCCCCTTGAAAATTTCTGAATGGGAAACTGGAAGCCTAAACTCTATGGTTTTATCCAGCATCCTTGACCCTCGGGGTAATAAGATGCTCAACAGAGAAACAAAAGCTGAGCAGGAGGAAAGATGGGTTCAAAGGAGAGATGAAAGTGGCTGAGAAGGAGGAGGCCGCTCTGATGCCGAGTAGCACATACCAGGGAGTTTTTCTCAGCTGTAGAGAAACTCAAGGACAGAACAGGTAAAGCCACAGCCAAAATCATAGGATAAGGGGGAAGGATGAACAGAACAGAAATAGGTAGCTGTGTTTAAAGAGAGATAAAACTGAATTCGGGCAAAGCAGCTGGCCTCTACAGCAGTAATTATCTAATCAAAACTTATTCTGAAAAACAAACCAAGATTTGGGTTTTTTTTACTCCCACCCATCAGTCTTACCCCCTCTTCTGTGTAAAAAAGCAGAGCACACTTCAAACTGTGCCACCCCAGCTGTGCGTGGGAGGCTGCCGCGGAGCTGACGTGATTAGAGCCTACTCCCAGACGACACCACTTATGTACAGTGCAATGCCACTTACGTGTTTACTGAAAGGCAGACAGAGAAGACCGTGGAGCTAAACAGTGTGAAAAAAATAATCGCTATTCTGACAATATTCAAGGGGGACTAATTTTACAGGCTCTTGTATTCTTTGTCTGAAGACGGTAAACAGCAAAGCAAAGAATGTCAATTCTCTGGGACTTCTGCAAATGTGCATAAATCACAATGCACTGAATTTATTATTGAGCAGCTTTCGTCCATTTTTGTTCTGAGGGTCTGGTGGTATTGAGATTCACACAGCTAACCGCACACTCCAAACTGCTGGTCATTTTCTACAGTGAACAGATTTAGTAATAATAAGAACAACAATTTGATTGATGTGTCAGATGTACCAGAGCGGTAATTCAGATTTTGCCTAGATTCCCATTTTCACAGGTGCAAATTAAAGTGATCTGCTTGCACCAGAATAAAACCCCAATAAAGATGCCCTGCAGAGTTGCAGAGAGTCTTACACTGAATGTGGCTCGTGTGGTAATTTTATAGTCTGAGTTGCCAGATTTTATGCCCCATCATAGGCTAGTTTTGTTCATTCTTTCAAGGTGTCCCCCATGTTCAGTTCAAGGGATATAAGAGATCACAGCAGACAAAGGAGTTTGCCTCTTACAACTCCCTGTAAAGCTTAATTAGTAACAACACTAGACTTGGGACAGTGAAAGCTGTCCTGGTGGCTCAGATCCCAGCAAGAAATTACCTAGAGCCATCAGGTATTTCAGTCGTTTATAATACTCAGAAGCTTTCCAATTGAGATCTCCTGGCCTCTTCTCCACCTGTGTGTGGCAATCTTATTTTATTTTTTATTAAAACTCTTTGAATAAATTAATCATCAGCTTTTGAGACTAAAAAAAAAAAAAATGGATGGTCCTTAGTATGTATTTGCAGAAATGTCTGAACTGCAACATGGTAATGAAAATTAGCCACTGGCATAGATCTCTCCTTTTGGGAGCAAACCAATTTGGAATCTAAAAGGACTGTGAGGTAGAACTGTGGAGTATTTTTCAAACAGCAGAGCCAGAAAGAAAACATCCTGATGATCTCGTCCAGCCTTCCACATCACAGACACGTTAGGCCTGTCTTGATTCATTTCTGCTTGGCCTGATCTGTAGAAAACATCCAGTCTGGACCACAACATTTTGGTAATGGAGACGTAAGCCTTTCCCATAGTACCAGGTTCCTGTGCTCAAAACTGTTACAGGTAGAAATGTTGGCTCTGTTTTCAGATCAAAGTTTTGGAGGCCCCCACCTCAGTGCTGCTGAATGCTTCCTGCTAAAGACACTGGCAAAATGCATCTGTACCTGCCACATCTCCACACTAGTGAGAGCAGGCAACAAGCATTAAAATCTACAAATGAGCTGGTTTTACTAAAGCTGAATTTACTTTCAGTAGCACCCAAGTCTCATCCTCACTACAGTAGTATCAGTGTTTTGCCGTCTTGGATAAATGCCTGCAGAAACATTACAGAACCACTCAATTCTATCTCCCCACATTTTTGACCAAAGATGAAGTAGCAAGTGATATTTTTTATTTACTTTCCAGCACATGTTAAGCTGTGCAGTGATAAACTGATGCCTTGCACAAGCATAGAGGTGGCTCTGTGCTCCCTGTGCTCTCTGCATGCAGACTTCAAACCTCTCTGGAATCCTCTGGGATAAAAGAGGCTTTCCAACAAAGTTTATTGCTTTTAATTATTGATCGTTCAAAAAATTAATAAAATATGACTCCAAAATCTAGCCATGTTATGCAACCTGAGCAAACAAAGCTATGAATCTGAGACTGCTGTGTTCAGAGCTGTGACAAGTTCTGATAAAAGGGCATTAAATATTTGAGGTAATGACTCCTCTTGGAGATGTGAAGTTAAGAAGAGCCTTGTGCCTGTAATTCCCCCCGTTTCATTTAGGAAAGAGGAAACATGAGAGAGTCCATTGTGGAACTGCTGGGGTACATTAGGGCTTATTTAGCTTTCCCATGTGGCTCCAAGTGCCTGTGCCAGCTCTGAGGCACTGAATTCGATGTATCTTTGAAGGTATATAATTTGATCCTACCAGGTCTTTAAAAGAACAAGACACTTTTTAGTACACACCTACCACAAAGCTTTCAATATGCACATTTTCAGACATCAAATGGGATTAGGGAGGATACCCCTCCATGTAAGTAGCATCTGGTTGTACAACTGCCCTATGCGTTACAGGTGAGTTTGGCACCTTTGAATCCCATAGGACTTTTGACACCAGTTCCATCAAGTGAACGTTTCAACCCTCTGTTTTTTCCCACTAGTACCTGATATAAGTACTGGAGACAAGGAAGTGACTTTGACATCAGCACTTGCTTTCTTGTCAAATGCACCATCTCCCTGGTTGCCCTACAACTCCCAGTCAAGTGAATGAGTGAAAACACTTACCAGTATGGCTCATTTGTGGGACTGAAGGTCAGTCCATCATTTAGAAACAGTGAATCTAATGAAGTCTTGCTTTGTCGTTCTGACTAATTTAGTCCCAGTAAGAACACTGAAAAGCTGCATTTACATTTGAAACACTTCTTGAGCAGGACTCCACAGAAATCACAGAACATAATTTAACAGTCCATTTTCCTGGCCTGTTTGCTTCCTCCGCCCCTCCAGCCCAGTTTTACTTTTCCATAAACACATAAATCAGCATCATCTATATTCATTAGGTTATTTGACTTCTACAGTGCAAAATTACCTGTTTTTCATGTTTTTTCCCCCTTCTGATTAATATAAATGACTTAAGTTAATTATGTTTCTCTTCATAGAAAAATGTATTTGTCAAACTGTAAAAGCATCAATAAAAATAAACATGTAGATTTTACAAGAGGACAGATGTGCAAACAAGATCCACATGGCTGCATACCATCCCCAAGTCTTATTTCAGATGTGGCTACAATACCTTGTCTCTGCCAAGGAGGATATACCCTCATTTAGTTGACAACACTGTTTTGACCTGAGATTGATGAGGTCAGCAGAAAATAATCAACCTACTCAGATGTACACCATTAGCCTGGAGCAAACATGAAGCCCTTTTTCCTGACTTGGATTAGATCTACAAGAGCTTTCACCTGGAAATCTTCCAGAACCCTTCATAGGTTTGATGCATCTACCACGTCAACTTCATTTCTTTGCTTCTCATGGTCCCAGACTAAGAAAGCTTCTGAAGATGCCAGTTCTCTGGAGGTTTCCTCAGCTACAACTGTTTTTACAGGTTTTGCTCTCTGGGACACTCCACAGCACAAAATAGAAAGCATTACAGCTAAACAGCATTTGAGGTTTTGTTTTCTTCCACTCTTTTTTTCTAGGCAGTTCTCATTCAACTGTTGTTTCTCATATTTCTGAAGCATAAACCTAAAGTAAAACAAATTCTACGGAAGAGAAGGTTAAAAATAGACCAAAAAAGATTTTCCATTGCAGACTGGGGAGCAAGGAGTCCATCTTCTGCAGGAACAAACCATCTGCGTTCAAGTGGCCCCGTATCAAGCCAAGGACAACTCCTCTCTCCTGAATACAGGTGTCATAAGATGGCTGGCAGGTCTATAGCCTGCATACATGACCCATCTTTCCATCCTTCTCTCCAAATCAAAGGAACACAGGAAGAAGAGGAAGGCTGTCTTTATTGCAGAATAGCTGTCCGTATGTCCTCAGTCTCTAAAAAGTGAATGAAATTAAGCAGATTGTTTGCAGGATAATATGGACAGTTGCATTAAAATCCTTTTCCATATCCCATTCCCCAGAGGAAGTTTCCCCTGTGCTGTAGCTGCATCCCAACAAGAGTTATGCCGCTAGTGCAGCAGCATCCAGTATAAGTTGGCGACAGCAGAACCCAGGCCAAAGCCTCTTTTTTTTCATAACTTTTACAAGTGTGTGTGAGGCTGCACCCAGATGCTGTCCTCGTACTCAGCAGCACTCAGTTGTGTGACTGGCCCATGAAAATGTTTGTCCAGCTTGGGGAGCAGTGTTTCCATTAGAGGCACCAATATATCTGCCCACCAATGGCCTCATGGAACAGGAATCTTCTGAGGAGCCTTTCAGATGTGGGGACATGCAAAAGAGTATTTATTCATCTAAACATTCCTCTTGCCGTCAAACCCTGTCAAGCCAAGACAATTATTAAGTCTGGGGATTGGGACAGTTTCTATTTGTTCCAACTCAGTTCTCCCACCTTTGCTTTATTCTGTCTGGCCAAAGCAGCTTTAAATCTGAGCAGACCAGTGTGCCTGACATTGGATTTACTCAGCCTGAAGCCAAAATAATTATTGAAATCTATTAAGGGAGGAAAAAAAATGTATCGGCGTCTGATTGACTTCATTCCTGTTCAAGCAAAAAGTCTTTTGACCTGTAATTGGAAATCAGTTTTGCCTTCCAGGGAAACAAGGCCTGGTACAAGTTGTCAGCTGGGGTCTGACAGAGGGGATTTTTGCTCCAGTAACCCCTATTGTGACCTTTAAGTGTCCCTGAAAAGCTAAATATGGAAGACAGCAAAGCTCATACATCTGATGATAAATCTGGCGTGACTGCTTCTAGCACAGACATAGGTTTTCCTTTCTTACCATGAAGGGATACTTTTCTATCTCTGATTGAATAGCTATTCATCACAACCATTCAGTGTTTACTGCACACAACTCCTTGCCTTGATAAAGCCAGCCGCTCTAAAAACAGCACGATAGAGCTGGCTTATTTTCTTTTCTTAGTTCTGGTCCCATTTCTTCGTGTTCTCATAAGCAAACCCAGTGACATGCTCTCTCATGATTATATTGAACACAAATGTATCACTGCCACCACAGTCAAAATTGGAGGTCCAACATGCCCAACAATTATTTCATTTCATCCATACAGCTGCAGTGCCAGATGTGCCAGGCTCGCTGTACACATGAGAGAAATCATCTCTGTGTCTCCACAGCAAGCAACTTTCCTAGATTTCTGGATAGCTGCTATTGCAGAATGATACCCTGGTAAACTGAGGTATGACTTGTAGAAAAAGCAATCTGGTTTCCAAATCAGCATGAGCTTAGAGTGAGAACTGTCCAACTGGCAAATGGGCCAGGAAATGACACACTGAACTGAGACACTACAAATAGGGATTTGAAACCAGACGTTGTAGCTTTTTACCCCTAGTCCTTGTATATATTTTTCTCTACAGATTATAAAGTATATTTTGAAGAAAGGAGAATATTATTGCAGCATTTTATAGTGAAGGAATTCTGGGGCACAGAAGCACAGGATGTGTTTTTGAAGGTACAACTGGGAATGAGGTACATAATTCTCCTTGACTTGCACCTGAAGAAACCTTCCCAGGAGTGGCTTGTCCAGCCACATAAAGAATATTAGCATCACAGCTGGCAACAGGATCCAGCAGTCCCTGCTCCCTGCCCAGAGATCTCTCTATAGGACCACACTCTGCCTGGTTTCTAACACAACCCAAACACCGTATCTCTGCAGATCTTAGCATCCCTCCAGCTTCTGATATAATTGATATTAATCTCCCAGTCTGGTAGATATTTGCAATGCACCAGATGGGCCATTGTTTAATTAATAGTGCTGCTTTCATTCAGTCTGGGCTTGATTAAATGAAAACTCCATCTGCAGGGAACCAAAACCTGCAGGCGAGATGCAGAAGAGTGATACTGCTATCAGCTTTGATGATTTTGAGATAAGAGGTTGTATGGGGTGAGGCTACATTTTCAACTGTTTTGGGGGAGAAATAAGGAATCTGCTGTCTCTACATTGGCTAAATTTGGTGCTAAAATAGCCTGGGAAAGAAAGGGGGAAAAGATTGAGTGACCAGTGTTGCCAAGAGAAAAACAAGAAGGCAGGATGAGGAGGGAAACAGGAAACTGCTCTGCCTTACTTCTGCTTACTTTTCTGTTCAGAAAATTAACCTGTTGCATGAACACCAGAGATGAAGAGAAAGAGTGTGTAGGGGAAGACCTGACAGACACAGAATTGACACTGTGTCGGCCTGAAGCAGTTGACCTGAGAGCACCACAGGCACTCTGCTGCCTGTCAGCTACTCCCGGGTTGGGCTGGGGAAACATAGGACTGTTTTAAGACCTGTGCACATTGGACACTGTGTAGAGTCTGGAAATGGCTCATACCTCTGTGTAGCATAGCACTGTGCAGCTAGATGCACCAGGAGCAATTTAATTGCCTGAACATAGTCCTCTAAATGCCTTCAGGTACCTGGGATGCCCACACGATATACCTGCCAGCCCATGTGAATGTCTTCAATGGGCATCAAATAGTTCTAGGGAAAATGAATTGCACTCTCTGTGGGTTTTGGGGGTAGCTTTCCCATACTGTGCAGCACCCGCAGCCTATGTATTTTTCCTTCTGCTTCTAGGACCCATCTTCTTTACTGCAACCTCTTGTTACTTTTCTAAAACAAAAACAGGTGAGGTCTGAGGCTTGATCTAGGAAGGCCAGAAGTAAATAGTTTGTAAAAAGTAGGTGTTGTTTCATCCTGTAGCAACTGATCTGCATTGCAAATCACAGCAAACCACTACAGCCAGCCCTCAGAGAGACTCCTTTAGTCCAAATTACCAGGTTCTGCGTATTGAGGCTCATAAAGGCTTGTGCCCAAGTCTTCCTAACAATCCAAGGTAAGGGTGGTTGTAACTACTGCTTTGAGCTTTTCCAGTTTCAGAAGAAGGTTGGACCTCAGCGTACACAGGTGCACATCATCCTCCTCCATGGAGAACTGAGACATGATCTCAGAGCAACAAGGACCCCAAAGCCATAAATAAGGACTGACTCAGATCATTGAACCTGTGATGCAGACAATCACTACAAATGGTAAACCCTGAGCCTCCAGATTGATTCTATTCAGGTATGGCAATTTAAGCCATCACTAAAAGGAGTGGAAATCCCTGAACTCTTTTTACCTTTCAGGGTCACAGAGTATGGCTTTTAACTTACAGATCAGCAGAACATGTGGATGGTAATCCCGCAAAAATTCAAAATCTTGAAAAGGCTGAGATTATGCTTCACTGGATTTAATCACCACCTCTAAACCTGACTGTTAGAGAGGTTCTAGTTACTTTAGACTGTCACCAAAAACATTGTATTAAAAAGACGTGTTACAATTTTTAAAAACAAAATAGATTTAAGGTGTAGAAATAGGCTGGATTTCAGACTAATTTAGAGACAAAGAAGCTAACATGCACAATGTGAACAATCAGGAGATTGGGACCAATGGGCTAGGCTATTTGTCAGTGTAGCATTTACCAGAAAG
This sequence comes from Jacana jacana, assembly GCA_013400555.1. Lineage (NCBI taxonomy): Eukaryota > Metazoa > Chordata > Aves > Charadriiformes > Jacanidae > Jacana > Jacana jacana. The sequence goes on along the minus strand of VZTM01006234.1, from coordinate 302,649 downwards.
TGCTCTGCTTCTGTATCCCCAAACCCCTCTTTTATAAATCAACAAACCAACCTAACATCTTTTCGGAAGATAATAAATATGGCAAATATGTATACTTAAATTATGTTTCCCAGGTAAAACAGGGACATAACCTGCAAATCCAAAGGCTGTTCTGGGAACTTTTGCACCAGCTTTGGTCCTCCACTAAGTGTATGCATGTATTTCCAAAGGATTTGAAGTTTGAACACTACAAGAATCTTCCCCTGGGCTTCCTAGCTGGCACAATTCCCAGCCCTCCCTCTGCTTGGTTTTTTTTTCCCCTCCTATGAAATTTTATTTCAAAGAATTAATTACTGTCATCTTACATTATCCTTGACTTATTATCCAGATGGTTCTATTATTTTTTTTTTTTTCCAAATACACACAAAAGTGTTATGGCCATCACTGAAATGGAGCTGGCAACAGCAGGGTAAACAGTCACCCATCTATGAAATCCGACCTTAAAGACAGAAAAGCCTTACTAGTTTTTATCCACTCCTTCATTTTTTCTCCTGAAAGGATATTGCTTTTTTCTGTATGTTCTGTGTGCCAACATTTCCTAGTTTTCCCCTGACTGACCTTATACACTCAAAGCATCTGATTTCAGTATCTTCTTTCCTTCACTTCGCCACAAATAGATTTCTTCATAAGATGCTCACTGCTATTTGAACTAACTACACTTTCATTTACTCTTCATATAGCCTTCTTCCTCTCTCTTCCCAAAAGATGTGTAACTATCATTACCCTCATCATATGGATGGGTTGGAAAAGAAAGTGACATTAAGCCAGCAGAGGCAGGAACAGGTAGCTCCTGTCCACTAGCAGTGAAATTCAGACACAGATCTGCCACCTCCCAGTACCAGCCTTGTTATTACAGCTGCAAAGTGCCATGCATGAACCATAGCCCTCCTAGCTCATTTTCTCCAGCATCTGGGGCTGTGTCTTGTGCTCACCACCCTGGCTGCTCTCCCATGCCATGGTCTCACACATCACTCGTGTACTAGGGGAATACTTCATTTTGCGTGGTCCCTTGTAGCAGATACATTCCCAGCACTGGACTCCATCTCATAAGTTGGAAGAGATGTGTGAGATGTTTGCCATATTTCTAGTTATGCCTCTGTTCGACAGTGAATGTAGAAAATGCCCTGATGCCCATTTATCCCCACCTCATCGCCAGTCTTCCTGGAGTACTGCTGTGGGTGAGGATTTAATTGCACAGAGAGATGGAGAGGTTTTCCATCTTGCAGGCCTGATGTAGTTACTGCAAGACCTGACTGAAATAATACACCAGCAGAAAGTGCTTGTTTTATCCCAGCCTAGACTTCATGGTACACTCTTCTTGCCCTCAACATCTCCTTTGGCACCTCTGCATTTTTCTGAAAGTAATGTCTGAGATTATTTAGGTAGAGATGTGATACAACTGCATGGCAAAGGAAACACATAAGTAAATTGACACCCCTTGTAGTACCTGTGGTAGTACTCTGCAAAGCTCTCTGAGGAGCAGAACAGGTTCAGAATCTTGCTGCATGAGACATGTCTCCTTGCATGACCCATTCTTCAGGCCACAAAGGTCACTACCAACCACTCATGGAAGGAGAAGTCATATTCAAAATTAAATTTTCCATAGGATGTGCAGCAGCTGCACCTTGTTGGAAATTCCTCCATGCACCTTGAGTTCTGTTCTGTCTCAAGCAAAACAGAGGTTAAGCAAAATCCATGAAAGCAAACATTTTGCCAGTTTTGCTCTCTGTGTGTGCTTGTGTTGATGAATCATTCATAAAGTACTCAAAACATTCAATATTCATAAGCAGGGATTGAAAATAGGAAAATCAAGTGAAGGAAACATTCCCAAGCTCCACTCATCTTGCTGGCTCATCCTGCTTGTAAATTGCTGCTTGCTCCAGGTTTTCCTAGTCTATCAAATGTGACCATCTCCCATGCACACCTTTTCTGCAGACTTTAATAAATACTGACATACTAACATTAATATTTCAGTCATTCTCAAGCTCATTAAGTTTCAGATAGCAGGTTCAGCTGAGATGAATGAGGCAGTTCACGTGTCTTGAAGAGACCAGGTTATTTGTGGGCTCAGGAAGATGTTACAGTATTGGTTATATTCTGCTTATATTTTGAAGATTTTTCTCCCAATGGCACAGGCAAAAGACTAAAATTTTATGTGTTTATATATCATGTATCTTAATGGAAAATGAGATTCTTGGACAGAAGAAGAAAGCATCAGGGAAAAGAACCGACTTGCTCCAGACATGCACAATTTAACTCATGTTTATAAATCTTTGCCAGCTAGTACAGATAAATAATTTCCAAAATATAATTTGTTCACAAATGGCTCACTTTGGTTCCCAGTCACTCATGCTCTGTGAATAGTCATATGGCATAATTTTTGTTCTTGGACTAAATGAATGAAACTTGTGTGTGAGATATGCCTCCAACAAGGGGCCCAGAGAATGACAAATAGCAAATAACTCATTTCCAGAATGTATTCTTGAAACATTTACAATTTGCAAACATTTTCATAAATTCCCAGCAGCCTTTGGGATATTGGTGAATAATGAGTTGCGGTACCTTCACAAATAGCTATGAATCTCATTCAGGAGGACAGAGTCATACAAGTTTTCTCATTATTCAACCAGCTGTACCATACAATAACTCTGGAGCCAATCCACTGAATTACAGAGACAGATTGATTGTTACTGGCAACTATGTGTAAAACAGCCTGGATTAAATTATCAGATACTAGTTCAATTGCAGAGATTAAGCCTAGTTCCCTGTGTTTGCAAAATTAACTAGCAAAGCCAAGAAGTCAAACACAAACAGATTAAGCCAAGAGTATTTCACCCTCACAAGATAGAAGGAGGTAACTTCCTAGTTCAGCCTGCATGAACTGGGTGTAGAAACAATTTGGAGTTTGCAAGACTTTTTCTGCATTTATCTCCACTTACATGATGATAGAAGACTTTCATTTTTCAAAGACAATTGTTATCCTATAGAAACATAGAATATATATTTTGCTTTTTAGTCTTCCATAGACGTAAAGAGTCCCTAATAAACTCTCCTGCTGAGCTGCATTAACACAAAAAATACAGACCCTTAGGAAATAAAGTTTGAACAGCAACAAAGACCAGATGTCCAATGGAAATGAAAAGAAAAAGAAAAGAAAGAAAGAAAAAGAAAACCTCCTCTTACACGAATGTGTTGTAAAAACATGAATGTGACATTATAAAAACATACACGCACCCCATCATACTCCCACATATATCCCACAAGAGGTAGAAGCAGCAGGATGCTCCATGTGTAAGGTTAGCTCTTACAGAAATTCACCAGAGGCTGACAGAACAGCGGTGTTTATTTAATAACAGAAGCACTCAACCAACTGAGCTAGGCAGCATAATTAGCGGAGAAACAGCTGCAGTCACAAGGGGAAAGGGGGATTCATAGGAGAATGTAATGCTGTGGCTGCAGTGCTCTCCATGGGACCCCAGGAAGTGGTAAGATAAGAATTACAGCGCATGAATGCAGAAAAGAAAAATGTGACTGGGTCTTTACTAGTTAGTATCAGCAAATATTAAAGAGTCTGAAGAGCATCAAAGGTCACTTTCCTGAAGCGAGTGGAGCAGGTGAGTGGACTAACATCACCATTTCACATTTGTGGTACTAAAGATAGGAATGGGATGAAGAAAATGGCCCATTTCCCCAGCTACTCTGGCTCAGCTCTGCTGTACAAATGGCACAGGAAAGGGAACATGATGCTGAGAATGACTTCTCTTAAGGAAATAAAACAGAGGGTGTGGGTTGTCTTTGCAGGTGAAGGTGAAAGCAGGGAAACTCAGAGGGTAGCTCAAACCAGCTGAACTAGACATCAGAGAACCCTTTCTCATAGGCTTTTCTCATAGGCATAATTATCTATTTGCTCAAGTGTTTCTACCAAGCTGGCCTTGTGGGAGCACAGAGGTGATCTTGGGAATGCCCCAGGCTTTCTTCTGCTCCCATCACCACCAGCAAACTTTCCTCCAGACACATTGGTCTTTGTAAGTGGAAAAGTAAGAGATACTCCAAGCCAATTTTTTTAAAAAGGGCTCATTAATTTTGTATTACAACTTATGAACACCTTTATTGCAATTTTCTGAGATTCCTCCTCTGTCCAGTAACTGTGATCTGCGAGTTCAAGAAGTGCTTACCTCATTGCATGTTTAGCCACAGTACCTGAAGAACTGACAGACCAGCAGAAGCTTTGGGACCAGATGCCTGGTTGCTCTATGTTGACATGAGTTTTCTTAAAACAGTGGCATTCCCCACACCAAGTGGGAATGTGACCCCATAACCTCATTAATTGTCTCTGTTTTGCCCAACAAATGTATCTGTTATACTGGGATGGGGAAATATTGAAAGTGGACTATGTAAAATGCCACTGCATGGACTAACAGTCTTCAGGTGCTGGTATGGCTGCAGCTCCCTTGTCTTTGTAAAAGCAAGTGGCTAATAAGCATTTGACACTGTAACTAGTTCAGTTGTTCAGTAGGATGCATCCCTGGGAGCACTCTCATTCTTCCTGCTTTTATCCAAATAACCAATTTCACCTGCAGAGCCATTTCACAGAGCCACTCTCTCCACTCTGTAAGGACACAGTCATTAGTGGGCAGCTGGTCGTTAGTACAGCTGTGTATCCTTCCTGCCCTCCTGTCATATAGCTGACCTGCAGACAGTAGATTTTATATTAAATGCCCAGATGTATTCAAACCCAGGGAATTATATAGTCCATACAGCATGCAAGACTCAGATGGCCTCAAGATCTGGAATAGGCTCACCCCACTGGGACAACAGGTCTTGCAGAGAGAGCAGGGTCAGAAAGTGGCACTTGTTTAAGTTAAGGAAAGATAAAATTTATTTAAGGAAAGATAAATTCTTTTACAAGCAAAACCAGAGGAAACAGACTAATAATCTGTGCTGGCGTGCAAAGCATACTAGGTAGTACAAGAGCTACCTTTCCAGGTCTTTCCTTTAAGTTGTCAAGATAAGGATGCTACCATAAAATCATACTAATGCCTTCAAAACTAACATGCAATTCCAGTGTTGATCTCTCATTTTGCATTAAAGCAAGAAAAGAGAGTGGAAAAGATTGTTGTAAGTAAAGGCATATACCCCATATATAAAGTATATACCCCTACTCCGTAGGGCTGCCTGAAGCTTCCTCTTGTGGTTTGGCAAGAGGAGCAGGGACTGTGGTCAAAACAGCCCAAGGAAAGGAGATGATCTGATTTGAAACAGGCATGTGTCCTTGTGTGCTTATAGGACACAATGCAGCAGGTGATGGACATCACAGCCATGCCAAAAGCCCCAGGTTATGAGCATCCTACCACATTCTCAGAAAGAATTAATTCCCTCCCAGAAGACCCTCCTGCCTAAGCTAACTGGAGGTGAAGGTGCACAGATACAGCACTGTGAAGGCACTGGTAATACAGCAGAGGTGTCCAGCATCCACGATCACCTGCTGGAGATCACTGCTACCCAATAACCCTATAGAGGCTTGAATCCAGCTTTAAACTGAATCCCTCAGTTTAATAAAACCAGCCTGAAACATGTAATTACACACTTTGACCCCTGTAGTGTGGGCATGGCTAAAACCACTAAAAAGGTGTTGAAAGCAATTCAGAAACTGTGAGCAGAACAAGAAGTGAATGGGCATGACAGACGATTTTTTCTAAGAGGTAACCTGTCTGCTTCAGGGAAAGGGCCCATTATTAAGTAAGGAGGGCGAAGTTTAAACTGCAATTGCTCATACTGTGGGGAAAGGGGGTAATTTTCCAGGATTTTCATGCTGCAGTCTTCCGTAGTGAAAATCTCTGAGACTGAGGGAAGGAACAATGGCTGAAAAAAATTCCTAAGGTCCATTGAGCAAAGCAGCACTAGGAAAAAGCAGCCACAAAATCCCCCTGCTTTTTAGCTTCTCAATAACTCTTACATATATTTATATACATATATTCTAACCATAGAATAGATACGGGGGGTTTTATTTTACTTTCCCTAAAGGAAAAATGTGACTTAATGGTTCAAAAAAACACATCCCAAAACCAACCAGATGCTGAATCTCTTCTGGTCTGAAGAATAGAAAAGTGCTGCTGAGCAAGGAGGGTATTACTCAAGGCACCGTAACCAAAAAAAAAAGGCGACCTAATTACATTGCCGCATGGATGGCTACAGGCATTCACGCCTGCAGCTTGCCACCCAGAATTGTAACTTGTGTTTGAATGTGCCAGCTCCAAAGAGTTATTTGCAATTTTTCCTTGCTTCTCCCTTCAGTTTTAATTTCCAGACTCCTCAGTTTTACTTCAAGGGGCTTTCATTTCTCTCTCCTTTGCTATGTGCTACATGACACTTTGGAGGCTGTCAAAGGGCACCTGGATTTGCCATCGCCCTTGGCAGGGAAGCAGTACACTGCTGGTGCATCTGAATTAGTTTGGGTTTTTTTCTGTGGTGGTTTCTCTCCTCTTCCTTTGCACATCCCCAGCATGTCCCAGCCCTGCTGTTTTCAGACTGCCCCCAGTGATGTGCCCTTTACTGCAGTGCAATACCTCAAGTGCACATAAGCCCTGAGGAGAGCTGAGATGCATCTCCTCCTCTGATCAAGTTGCAGGGGCATCAGGCTGGGCTCTGCTCCTTGCAAGTACCCATGCTATCCAGCTCAAGCCATATTCATGCACGCTACAACAACATAAACCTACCATTTATTGTCTACCAACTACAGAATGCTCTGCTTCTATGGCACCCATAGAGCCTGGTAAGATGTAACACGTATGTCATTGATTACTCTCCTCCTGGGGGAGAGCACAACTAAGTGACTATATTTGCTTTTCTGTCCTAGACTGACTTCTTTATTTTTTAATAGGAATCACATACACGGACCATTTGAATTCTGAACCTCTATGAGCGCATACATGGACTTCTCTTCCCAATGATTGAAATGCAGGTGTTTATTTCACCTTGCAACACCACTGAAGTCTTATAACTTGCACTCAGGCTACAAAAGGCAATGGCTTTCATATTTTTCTTTCTTTGTTGTTAATTAGGTAGCTTCCTCTCGGGGTATTGTGAGTGGCAGGAGGTAGAGATCTGCCAATCAAAATGTTAAAAGGACATTGTCAATGTCACACTTTATCCTCAGCTCTCCATCGGTTTGAACACAGAAACAATGTACAAATTACAGTCCTGCTATTTGTAAGGTGAGAACACAAGGTCTGCCACCTGCACACAGAAGCCTGAAAAGACTCAAGCTGCTGTTTTCATCCAAAAACATCTGAGAATACAAACTTTTTAAAGTCTTCTCATGACCGTTTGTTTTCATAAAAGTACCATCTTGAGCATACTCAGCCAACAGTTGGCCACATCCTGCTCCTAGTTAAAACAGTGTTCAACTTCTCATCAACTTCTTCAGTGGAAATGTTTGCTAGTGGTATACTGCACCTTCTGAAGCTGTAAATATTTATTCCAAGGGAAAGATCAGAGCAGTCCTCATCACTAGACATGAAGTGCAACAGTCTTTGAGGTTCCTTCTTCTTTATAGCTTAATGGTTAAATTGGTCATTTCCCTTGTAGTAAGGCCATCCACATCCATTTTCAAAGCTTCATAGATATGGACACGTGGAGAGAAAAGTAGTTACTCATTAAAAGATCAAAAGCCATATTTGGCATAATGCTCTGGAAACATAGCTCAAGTGGCAGTCTCTGACTGAGGCACCCAGTGCACTCCAAGACTTGGAACTTCTACCAGGAGCAGAGACTTAAGTTAGGGCCATCTCATTGCCAGCTACCTCATTCCCTCAAGGGAGTACCATTGGAAAAAGAACTCAACACAGCAAATGAAACGGGCCAAAGGAGATGTGCATGCATTCTCCAAAAGTGGCAGCATCTAATCATATGAAGACTTTTACAAGTATGTTCAGAAGCAGCATCGCACTTTCCCTCTTGATAGCAATCACAGTCATTGCTACAAGATTGTGGCAATAGGACTAGTGAGTTTCTAATGATCCCCAAGCACCTGTCAGTTTAGGTATAACTCTCCAGAAGGAAAGCTTGGGAGTAGCTGATTTAAGCATAGCTGAGGAAAAAAAAAAAATCTATGCAGTTTTTTTACAGTAAGGTAGAAAAAGTACAGCTCAACCATTACGTGCTCTGGCTCAGACATATAGGCACTCCTCCTTTTCAGGCTATGCTCAACAGTTGCTTCTGTGTTGGCATGCAGGAAATAAAATTGTTCTTTTAATGAGTTCTGGCTCTACAAAGTTGTGATGCTGCCATGTTCTCAGTGTTCAGTTTACACCCCAGAGTGGGTTTTGCAGCCAGTCCTGCTCTCCTCAGCAGCTTCCAACTCAGCTGTCAGCAGGCCCCAGTCCTTCTTTGGGGACAAGCAGAATTTCTCAACTGCCAGCCCAAGTTATCATATGTTACAGTGCAGCCACAATTGCACTGAGGAGGTTGACGTGACCTGTGAGGTAGCAGCTTTAGGATATGAAACATCATTAAAAGTGATATTTTTCTTAGCATCTACACATTGTTTGGATCCTGTGAGCCTCAGAGAAGTGTAATCAAGACCTTCTTAACATTTAAGTCAAGTCTCGTATGGCTCTTTCCTAACACAAACACGGTCTTTTCCATCCTGCTGCTGTACACTCAAGCCTGCACAGCTAATGCCCTCTGGGCCATGGGCAGGATTCAATCAGAATGACCTTTGCTCCTCTGGGGTTTACTTTGTTAGCTTTTTCCCAGAGAGGAAGCGCAGATATGTTTTTTAACACTTAGGTTATTTTTCAGAGTTCCCTCATTAAAAAAGCTACTCAACACATCATCATCCTGCAGGCGTGAGTTGGTAAACTGTTCATCTATGGTCTGTCTCTGGGAAGCTCTTAAGATCATTCTTCCTTTTTCTCCCTGACCCTCATGTCCCCCTAAAGGGATTTTAGGCCCCACTCTGTTCCCTTGTCAGCCAAAAGTGCTGCACAATGTGGTGCTGTTTACTCTCAAGTAATATCTTCCCTGTATTCAATGAGAACCATGTCTCCTGTCTGTCCAAGCTTTTATGATTTTTTTTTGGCTTCAGTAAATCACCAGCACAAAGCATGGGCGTCACTGTAAGTGAAAACTGGAAAGAATTTGAACAAGTAACATGGGCTGCAGAAAAGAATACAGATCTTGAAAACAGACATCTGGTCAAACATCTAGGGTTTTTAACTGCTTGGCATCCTGCTTTTTGTCAGAGACCAGTTACACTTCCTTAAAAGCAAAAAAAATAAACTAGAAAAATAATAGCATCCTGACTTTCTGCAATGATAAACAGAACAAATGGCAGTAACATTAGTCAAATTGATCTCTAGGTCAAGAACTCTCATTTTCTGTGTAAGTCATATCTCCTCAAACAGCAGAACAATGATCCTCTGGTCTCCGCCATGTTGTTATTATTACTGAGATTAACACTGTAGTTACTTATCAATCTCAGAGATTTTTCACAGCATCCAGTTCCTCTACAAGAAACCCTCCAAGCCAACACTGGCAGCTCATTTCCTGGATCTTTGGGGTTTTAGGTATTAACTGCTAACTTTTACAGTATCCTAATTGGTGTGGCACAATTGTCCTTTCACTCACACTGTAAATGGGCTCTAGAAAAATTTGGACAGATTGCACCAAGCCTGATCACTGTGTTGGCTGGTGATTCCTGCCCCACACTTCCCAGGGAGCATTTTACAGAGGAAATAGAGCAGCAGTGATGAAGGAAATGCAAGGGTTGGCTTGGCTGGATATATCTGAGACAGAGAGAACCAGAACATTCTGAGTTTCAGTTAAACTGCAATGAAGCAGGGACTTCCTGCATTATTTCTTCAATGAAGTCATTTATATTCACTGCTGGGCCCTGAGAACGTAAGTACAAAAATGTGCCGTCTCACCTCCCCTGCTCCTGTGCCTGTCACCTTCCTGGATTCTCAAAGGCAGAGACAAAAAGCAGCACAGCCCTGCGAGGCACATGAAACAGAAAGGAGTAGTTTGCTCCAATACTGTGAGTAGAGCGCTACTTTCATTGCACTGGGCTTTCTTTCATACTGCTTTTCACCTAACACCAGTTTGGGAGACAGGGCAATGAAAAGGATGCATGTATGTCCAAGCCTGACCAGGATTTTGGGTCAGTGAGTCAAGTTCACGCTAGTTTTATTGGACCAAGCTCTGATCCAGAGTTTTGGTTGTTCTGTCAATTTATCTACAGTATCCATAAGTCTCTTCTTCTCATACTTGTTATTTTCACCTCTGAGCACCTTATGCTATAGCATACTTCTCATCTCATGGGAAAAGACAATGAACGCTACCCACTTCACCAAAAGGCAACAGAGGCACAGAGGAGTACTTCCTTTAAAGTTAGACATCTACAGGTTAAACATGGTATATACTGACACATGATCCAGACATCCTCATCTTCTTTTCTGGGGAAAAAAACAATACAAACAAATAAACAAAACAAAGAAAACCCAACACCAACACCACCAATAACAACAGTAACAAAACCCCACAAGTACTTTTAGGGCACTGTAGATCTCTAAAAGCTCAAAATTTTGACTGATTTTTCCATTCTGTCCAATGGTCTAATACAAGATATTATCTTCTTCCTATAAATCCTGCCTCATTGTATGGGTATCTGATAAAAGATGTTGATCAGGTGAGACAGGAATTCTGAGTGGAGCAGAAAAACATTGCCCGTGGTGATTTTCCAGTGTCACCAAATAGCCTTCAAGCAGTCTGGGAATAAGCCAGTTTTTCCTTTTTTCCACAAAAGTTCTAGCACAACCATAGAAACAAGCAGGACCTTACCTGTCTTCTTGACTTTCTGTGGCTATTTCTTCATTGTTTGGCACCAGAGCTAATATGAGCAATACAATGTGGCACAGTCCCACATACACTGCATCCACAGTTCTGGGAGAAAGACAATCTTGTCATGATTTACAAAGGAAATGGGTTGAGCCTGGAGAAAATTAAGGGTGAAAACAAACCATACGGAATTTGGAGTGGAGGTTGACAGGACCATGTTCCCACTCATTTTATACACTGAGAAATAAAATGCAGAATGACTCATTGATCAGAACATCATGAGCAACCAATGTGCAGGATGATAAATTTTATTGTCTTTACTCTGACCAGTCACTTGTAAAGCTGTGGACTCGTTGTGAAAGAAGCATTAGATCAAGCTGCTAAAATGTGAGACAGTTTATGGACAATTCAGAGTCTATTTAGGTGATGAATATTCATGATCTATCTGGACAATTTCACATTCATGCTTAGATAATGCAGATTTATGCTCACACACAACAATGATTTGTGAATATTTATAGGCGAACACCTGGACAGTATTTGAGACAGCCATGAATATTCATGATTACATCTGAAAGAAAGAGAAAGGCTCTACCTGAAGTTTGAACTACAGACACAGCAAACTAATCCTCAATATCCATTGTGCCTTAATGACAATATATAACAGCCAAAAATAGCATAAAGGAAAGAATTAGAGGTAGGCAACTGATCACTCAAAGGATGAGTAAAAAGCCAGGAAGCTTCTTTAAGCTTCTAAAAAATTTCCCATTGGATTAGTCTTCTGGCAGAAGTTGGGTTTCTGGTGCAACACCTTTTCTAGATGAATAATATCTGGGCTTTTTGTTCGGGTTTGGGGTTTTTTGGGTTGGTTTTGGTTTTTTTTTTCTGTTTTTTTTGCCTTAGGCACATTTTTCCAAACAAAAAGACAAGAATCTTTTTCAGGGGTAGGGAAAAGGTGTATGGGACTGGACCTGTGTACCCATATAAGTGTGTGCATACTTAAGGGTTCTTTATGCCAAGCTAGCCTGTGCCTTCAAGATTCATATTTAAATCCATTCTGCTCCCAGACAGATCTACCATGTTTGGTCCTCACGGAGAGGTTCTCAAAATCAGCAGAAATGAGATCAGATCATTGCCTTAGGCATGCACGAATTCTAAGAACCTTGGTGTAGCTTGAGACAGGAGAATCATAGGATAAGTATCAGGTTTTGTGACAAGCAGATTTAAAGGCAGAGATACAGGTGGAGACTCCAGGAAGGAAAAGATGGTAGCAGACAGGTAGCAGAGGAAAGGCAGCTGTTAGATTCATATGTGCTCATTCACATGAATTGTCCTCTTAAGAGTTGAGAGGAACCTGACACTGGAGCTCCCTCCAAGGGAGGGAAGAGCCTTTAGCTGAGGGTTTATCCACACAGGGGAAATCAAAGACCTTACCATCTACTGGGTTTGACAGCAGCCAGTCTCTGCAGGCAGATGTCTTATGTAAATACACGGTCTTAACTTCTAACTTCCCCTGTATCCAGGCTTTAAAACTAATTGTGATTTCCCCATTTATACGATCATCAAAATCTTCCTCTCTGTATTATTTCCACTGCTGTTTAGCTCCTTCTATGGCAGCTCATTGATGCAGGAGGAACTCTTTCTCTTCATGTTCACTGGGAGCAAACGAAGCAGCAATGACCAATTCCAGAGGCTCACTAGCAGCCAGAGCACAGAGCTTGGACTGTGTCCAGTCACATTTGGCCATGCTCTGTCACACTTCTTCCTGCCTTAGAGAGAGACGGCACACAAGATGTGGGGGCAAAAGAAATACAATAAATGCCATCACCCTTACCTTGATGCTACCCAACAAGTACATTTCTGCAGCTGCATAGCAGATTCTTTGACCTGATTTCATGAAGAGAATTTCAAATTATAGCAGTTTAAAGTAAAGGCATTTCCAGGCCAGTAAATAGCCCACTTCTTTCCATTTCTTCAGATTATCTCAATATGTGGCACTTCTGCTGGGACCACCTCCCTTTGAGAGGAAAATATAAATTCAGCTCCACTGGGATGCTCAAACAGATGGCATGCAGCAGTCAGATGTTAATGTTGGATACTCATTTCTGTCCCAGGCAGAGATGAGTTGCCTTACCTCCCCTCTGTGCCTTTCTCAGGTTTTGACTCTCACAATTCCTTCTCACTCTAGCATTATCTCTGCTTGCAATGAAATCAGAGAACTACCCCTTACAAGTATCTGTTCTCAGCTCATGTTGAACAAGTAGCCTTTATGAGATATACTCAGATGGACAGTATCCCCACAGCAGGCTGTGGCTGGCTCTGAAGGTTAAAAATGGATGGGTGAACAGCTCTGCCTTCCTCAGCTCCAGAATGAGATCCTCTCAGCTGCAACTCAAAATGGAGCAGCTGCAACTCGAAATGGAGCAGCTGCAACTCGAAATGGAGCAGCTGCTGGAGCTCTCCAGCGTTGGTAGGGCTAAGTCACTTCCAAGGACCCATCACAGCTCCTTCCCCACGCAGGGGACCAATATAATGGGAGCTGCAAAGGAAGGCTGGGTCAGCTGCATCAGATTTTACTGAGGGCATGAACTTTAAAGGGTTTAACGACTGAAAACAAATCAAGTGAACATTTACCATTTCAAAGCCTCCTGATTTTTTAAGGTCAGTCTCATGATTACAGAGGGTTGGCCTCACAATGTCTGATTAACCAGCTTTGAAAATAAAGACAATTTGATAATTACTACCTTTTCTGCTCTGTTTCTCCAGTTTTCACCTATGGTGTACTTTCTATCAAGAGAAACAGGATAATTTCTGTATCAACGGTGCCTTTTGCCCAGTCTCTAGTAACCACCAGCTGAAACTTCAAAGGAAAGGTAATGTCCTTCCCCTTCCCCTGCTCCCTAATTTCTGAATACCCATTGGATATGTTAATTGCCTATTCTCTTTTGGGAAAGATTCTTCCCAAGACCCTTTTTGCTCTAAAATAAACCACAAATGGTATAGAAAAAGTGGAAGTACAGTGACATTTGGTTATCAATATTTCCATCCCTTCTTTGAATTCATGCGTAGACTTTTAATGCCTTAAAGCTGGGACTGACTCTCTCAATGCACCAGTATAGCATCTGCTGCAGTGAAGATACCTGCTGTCCAGATAAGGACAGAAGTTGCTAATTGATAAATGATTAATAAACAGTGGATGCCATCTCTTGCAGATTTTAGTTCTGGCAAATAAACTATTTTTCACAGATGTCTCTACCCATCCTTTGAACCCTGTTGCCTACCTATCCCACCACAGCTAATTCCATGGGTCTGTGGAATAAAACTATATGCTTTTGATGCTTCAGTAAGCACTGTCCTTTAGTTTTACTGTGTGCTTCAGTGCTTCCTGCCATGAAGCTTACTGTGTGAGTCCTCATGTTGCTTCTGTCAAGATATTTTCTTCAATAAAGCCCTTCACCTGATAGCTTGCAAGTACTGTCTGCTGGTGATCGCTCAGATGTCAGGTCTGCAGCAAGACATTCAGTCCAAGGTTTGGTGGAAACCCTCTGCTGAGATGCTGCATTCAGTTGTGCAGGCAGTGCTGTGTGCTAGTCATGTATGAGTGAAATGCAACAAACACCAGCAAGCAATGAAGACTGCTATGACTAAATTCTAAGAGTCCACATGTGGCAGCTCTTGTTCTTTTTTTTGCTGTTCTTCTCTGGAGATATTCAAAACCCACCTGGATGCATTCCTGTGCAACCTGTTCTAGGTGAAACCTGCTTTGGTAGGGGGGTTGGACTAGGTGACCTCTGAAAGTGCCTTCCAACCCCAACTATTCTATGATTCTGTGCATCTCAAATGTAAAGAATTAGCAACAACAGTGTAATAATCACAATATCCTTAGAAATAAGTGCAAGGGAGAAGGGTGAATTCACATGCACAATCTTATCTTTCCAAGCTCACAACATACAAGCTTGCAATGAGTTCTGGGGATTCCTGAAGACCAAAGGAAGAGCCAGTTATTGCCCATTACCTTCATCTTTATTAGGAAAGTCTAAAGAAATAAGTGTCAGCCTGCAACATTATTCTGTTCACAGCAGCTGCCTTCACCTACAGACAAAGGCATGGAGAGACAGAAAAAAAACTGCTCAAAGCAAGATGCACCAGGATGCACAGCTTACAGTCCCCACACCCACTGCCTCCAAAAGCAGTAGCAATTCCAGCACTGCTACACTCGGATTAAGTGTAGCAGTGACTATCACCCACCTCCAGCTACTGAGCTCCTGCCTGGATCTCCACAATCACATTTTGTCTCAATTCCAATGCGGCCCTGCTGGAATAGTTACGGAGCACATCACCTGAAGCAGGAGAAACTTGAGTGTTTATCTTCCTATGACACCTGAAACAAAGCCGCCTCAAAGGCATATATTAACAAATTTGTCCTTATTACAGCTGGTCTGGAAATGTTTCAGTGCAATCAGCTTTTCATTGGAAAACACTGATTTGTCAAAAGCACTATTTTTCTTGGGTTAGGCTTGAATTCAATAAAGTATTGGGCTGCAAACATTTTTGAAATCTAGGATTTGAGTGTCTGGGAGGTGAAGAGGAGGAAGGATGGAGAAAGCACAATTATCATCCTATTGACTTCACAAGGCCATACCCATACTGTGGGTAAACATCTTTGTCCTGGGATGCTGACAGGGCTCATTAAGGGGACAGGAGCAATGGTGGTAGTATTAGTACCTCATGAATAAACAGAATTCAGCCTCCAGCTCTGCCAACATGCTCTGCAAGCATTAAATTCATGCACACAGCAGAAGGGAGATAAACTGCCACATTTACTCACAGACTCTTAATAAAAATGCCATTTAGGGTTTAATTAACATACTTTTTTTTTTTTTTTTCCCCACAAAATCACCCCACAGCTGCAGCAAAATCTGTTTTTCTACAGGCTTTTCAGGGCCAAATTCTACAGTAGGTTGCACCCAGGTGCATCTGCAGGGTGGCTCATTCAGGCCAAACCAGTATTTACACCAGCATAAAGTAGTGCAGACTCCATACCGTTATCCTCTATCAGATATCCTTTCCCTCCCACGGGTGGCTTTTTATTTTTAGCTTGTCAGCAGCAGAGGAAAACAATAAAAGCCTCATATTGTTCCAGCCAGATGGCAATTCTATTTCCTCCTGTCTAGCTGGCTGCATGGTAAGCTGTGCTTGTGCATGCATATGTGTGTCTGTATCTCTTCTCCTCTTGCTTCTATCATGTTTCTGCCTGTCCTGCATACTCTAATACAGAGAAATGGTTCTGAAGAGGTGTTCTAGAGGCTGCAGGTACAACAGGGCCAAGGCTTTTGCTGGGGGAAGGATCCACCAGAAGCTCAGGAGGACCACAATCAGACATCTATTACTCTCAGGTTGTCTCTACTGAGATACCCATCTGCGACAGAATGCAGCTTCTTCAGCTCCATGATCTGCTTTGCCTGGAAAAGCAAAAGGAATTTGGGGAGGGGAAAAAGGGACATTCAGAAGAGGAACTGTGCAGGTTGATCATTTTATCTGCATTGTCTGGGTGCCATCAGAATACATTAACTCCTTCATTTATCACGGCACTATCATTAGAAATCTCAATTATTTCTGAATGCCACACTGACAAAATGTTTAATTAGCTACTTTGTTGCATTAATCACTTCTTGGATACAGGGAAGAACTAGAGGCACCAGTGCAAGGCCCCATTATTTTTTATAGAAATGTGTGGAGAGTGAAGGAAGATGTAATAAATGTCCCCATCATTACACAGAGATAAAGGTCAAACACTAACACAGCATTCATATATCTTAAACCTTTCACAGGGCACACATACCTGCCAGATACAGCTTTCTGTTATTAGTGACAGGAGAACGGTGTGAGCTGCCTGGAAAGTAACATGCAGAAACAGCTCAGGGCTTTCCGTCTCCCCTCAGAGTGTGGTGTTCCTCTGGCACAACAGGGGATAAGTAAGATGAGCAGTCGAGTGGTTCAGATATTACCATCAAGCCTCTTTTACAGCTAGGTTCTCCCAGGCTTTTCATGAAATCTCACTGTAACAGCAGGTGCCATTTTACTTTACTTTATAATATCAATTGAGCACGGGCCTGATGATATTAGGAGTCAGAAAAGGCTGGGTTTCCTTTTGGCCTTGAAGCCACTCAATCTACTACTGAAAAGACAGCAACCATGGAGAAGCCTAAGCAATATTCCTACATGCTCAGAACAGGCACAGCAAGAAAAGCAGCATATGGATGCCCCACCAGGTCCTGCAAAGGTAGAGCACTCTGATGCAAATAAATTTCTTTCAAATGCCTTAATTTCCAAAGCCTTTCCCCTCATTTCCATCCAGAGGCAGCAGGCATTTCAAACAGCATAGATATGTCTGTCCACTTTTGTTATACGTGTCTATCAAGAATAAGACACAAGGTCACTTCTTATCATGGAAACACGTGCCTCTAGATGGAGTGAGTATATCATTTCGTATAAATCACAGCCATTGAGTGAGTTCAGATTACGACAGATTACCTTAGGGCAAGACCATCTGTCCTACAACCCAGTTTGAATGGACATTTGGCATTGAAGTCTCAGAGAAAAATACAGACAACATTCCTTCCTAACACTGAAAATCAATTAGCATCATTTTGGATCACCAGAGCTTCCTAGTGGCCTAATCGCATGTTTCCCTGAGGTGCCCTGTCCAGGGCTAACAAGTACCAAATACCTGTTTGCGTCCCCAAAGGGACCCAATTCCTCAGGTGTCCTCTTCTCCTGCTTTCAGATGTTACAGAGGGCATCTGCACAAAGCACAGAAATTACTGTGAAAAACAGGGAAGGAGGAAACGGTCGCAACAGTGGCTAAGTTTTGGATCAAAGCTTTGTTGGAAAACTTACTTCTACTTCTCCTCACTCAGCCTAAGAGCTGCAAAACTGTCCCACTCCTTTGCTCAGGCACTTTCATTGCCAGTTGTCTCTTCTGCTCTCATAGATAGGAATTGGAGACAGAGTCTGCAGCCTGTTTCCGAGATACTTCTCAACAAAAAAGGTAACCCAAGTGCCAGACCCTTCCCTGGTGCTGTTCATGCATTTATCCAATGAGTTTTTAATTGAAAAATGAATGGGTGTTACAGATTCAGCATGGCTAGTGAAGAACTGCCTTGCTTTTTTTCAAGCCCTGATCACCCACACACCTCTCAAGTATTTGTAAATGATTCACATTCATGATGCACCCAAAATCCTTCGTGGCACCATCCGTGTTTCCACTGAGGCACTAAGGCCTTACAAACCGGGAAAGGATTTCTGGATGGAAATGATGTGTCCAGCTCAGGATGCTGCTGGGTATCTTAGAAGATATCTTCTGCAATGTGCTTCACTGCCAGTCATCCTGGCTAATTTCTTTTACAAAGTCCTGAAGTCCATAGATCTGACTAGTATATTCATTTCAGGAGCAGTCTTGTTTGCAGACAGGAAAGAAGAGAAATGAGTTGGTTTAGCTGAGGCCACACAAAAAATAAGAAGCACCTAACTCAATCATGTTTTCAGAAGGATGAAGTAATGCAAAACAGAGAAAGAATATGGATAGTGAAAATGGGTTAAATTTGGACTTCTGTCATTTCTACATTTCTTTCTTTAAAGTACTTTCCCACACACAACCTCAGAGTAAAGCCATTGAAAGCATCTGATTTCCACAGCAGACATATTTAATGGAGGGAGATGTTCTGGCTCACAAACTCCAATTAGTTCTAATATTAGGCCTACCCATAAAACATACAGTCTCCCTTGTTTTCCACAACCATATCGATAAACATTATTGTACAGGGATATAAATATAACTCATTAGTTTGCAGACACTCGATGGCTTATCTATATATGTAATGCCATCCTGCCATTATTGATGTTTTTTTAATGGCATGGTATCATTAAGCAGTAATGTTTTACTTCTATTAATATCATTTGGGCTGGTTCTTAATAACTGTGCCAGAGTGACTGCAGCATCATCTGCGGGACATAGATGAATGCATAATATATTTCTCAGCACACCATCCATAATGTTCAGCATCCCCCACAGCCACAAAAACACAAAGTTCTTCTAATTCCAGCCGCTTGCTTTAGGAAACATGGAGCTTTGTGGATTAGTGTCCTGCCCCCAAATTTGCCTGTTTCTTTCCTGAAATCCATGATGCTAAAATGTAGTGGCAGATTAACACTGCTCAGTGGCTTGGTTTTCTGTTGTAGCACTATTAGACGTACGCAGGAACTGAGTGGCTGACAGGGTGCCCTTGAACAGAGGATCTTCCCCCATGGTCTGGGAGCAGGGCAGGAGTTCAGCATTTCTCCAAGGGTATCTTGTTTGCAACATTTTGACTCTCTCAGTGGTCTTTGAAAAGTTTACTGAATTTCCTTGTGACTCCTCGTTCTTGTTTGTCCCTGAGTTCCCATTTTCTCTCCAAGTTCACATTTTCTTTTGAAAAATCTCTCATATAGCACATCTGTGTTTTGCACCATGCTGTGTTAATGCTCAATAAAAGTAAAAAAAAAAAAAAATTGGACAGGCATCATATTTGTCCCATCATGTCACAAGGCAGATTGCAGAGAACCAGCTTGTAAGGACAGGGAATCTTTCTGTCCTTAAGCGGCCCAAACCTTTGTTTTCTTGGTTCCAACCCCATTTTGGCAGGTCAATCAGAAAAATTTGGAGATTACATGAGAAAACTATACTTTCTTGTAAGTCCTCCATTAAATACAGGAACTGAAGGAACCTCCACCTGGGTTTGAACTTCCAAGAGCAAATCTTTGAACCTGGCTACTGGCAAGGAACTGGCTGTGTGCCATGAGCTACACAGGAACTGTGGTGGGAGCTAGTGGACAGCACAGCCAGGAAGCCCACTCTGCTGCAAGCGGAGTATTTGCTTGAGGACATGTTTCTCAACATCTAGCAGGAAGACAAATTGAAAGGCTGAGAGAAGAAGACAACCTCACCCACAATAACACTTCAAATTACAGGAACACAGATTAAATGCAATTGCCTGCTAACCACTGGCTGTTTAATTACATGCTCTGGGCAGTGGACAAAGACGTCAATTGCTGACACCATTTATGACACTGAGCCCAGTGAGTCTTTCCTGACCTATACCAGTCCAAATAAGGTTTAAGTCTGCTTTTGCCTTTTTTTTCCTTTTTTTTTTTTTTTCCTGCATGGGAAATAGAGACATCAAAAGGGAACAAGTGCATTTTTTTGTACATGGGACTGATCAGAAAGTGCTCCAGGCAGCCACTTCTCTCAGTGCCCCTTCCTTGGCCAAGTACTGCTGAGAGAGAGCAAGCGCCAGCTTCCAGACAGTGCATGTGGGTGTTGTGGGGTTAATGTCCCAGATTCCAGTTACAAATCTGACTCTTTATGATCTCTGCCTGGGAGCAAAGGCTACCTCGTGGTCACTTTTAAACCCAGCAGCTGTAATGGCTCTGCCAAATGTAACATTTTGCTGCAGTTACTGCAGCTAATAATTGCATCGTGGTCTCCACTAATCCCCTCACAGCAGCTCTGTAGGTAAGCATGTCTGCATGGTGTTTGTGCTCAGCACCTGCAAGAGATGCTGTCCAGTCATTTAGAGCTACCATTTTTCTGTGCGGTGGGTGAGACAGGTGATAAAGGAGCCTTTGTTTTTTAAATAAAGCTTCTTTTTAATGGAAATGTTATAGCTTTGTGTGACATGTCATGTTTCTTTTAAACTGCACGGGAGATAATAGTCTCCTTGTGCTACCAGCTGAAGGAATTGTTCTTCAGCTCAAGCTGCAGAAAGCTGTGCTTTGGTGTTACAGGTCACCGTTTTAAAACCTATTGCTCTGCAAGGCAACATAGGATGCCATTAAATAAATAATTTTCTGTTCATGAAGCCAGATATCCAAGCTGATGTAAGGTAAAATCTACAGGAATTAAATAAAATGCCCAAAAGCAGAGCTGATATTTTCAAAATTGGTAGCTCTTCCTATAGCAAAGGTAGTGACAGACTGCACACAACTACAGGCTCAATGAAGTCAGAAGTGAACCAGGAGACCCTGAGACAGCCCAGTCTGGTCGTGGAAAAACACAAGGCTGGAGGGGTTGTTGTCATACACCTCCTGCACAACTTTCCTGCAGGAATAGGGAATGCTCCCTCCACTGCTGCTTGAGGTTTCTGCCCACTAAAACAATCTAATTTTTCTTGCCTCAGTTCTTCTGAAACCAGTCTGAACCCCCCTCCTCTAGGCAGGGTAGATATTCTTGATCATGGGAAAAACCAGACTCTTGCCTTTTCTACTTTATTCCCTTCAGAGGTTTTTATAAATATTAAGTGCATGGAAACAAAATGCAGAGTTTGTTATAAACAGGGAAACAAAAATGCAAGTGATCCAATAAAACGAGCAGTCATTACCTGTGCAGTTATCTGAGGTGGCACAGCCCTGCAAATGGTTGACTCTTTTCATCTCACTAGTGCAATAACAAAGGGCTTTATAACACCCAAACAATCATTTGCATCCTCGTCTTCAGCAGAAGACTTAGGAACTCCTTTTCCTTCAGCTGCCACTGCAGCCATCTGATTGGCACATCACATCATTTATTTACTTTACTGATAGAACGTAATTGGGTATAATTGCTGAAGCATCTTAAATAATTCTAAATACAGGAATTGATTTGGGGATTAAATGGAATATGATAATTGCATAATTGAACAAAGTAGTTGGAGTCCTCACCGAGCTAAGTGGATTTCGTGATTGTGGCTGATTGCATCAGAATATAAATCAGCCTGATTTGCATGGCTGACATCAGCTCCCCTTCCTCCTCTCGAGAGCTGGAAATAGGTTGCATTCAGCAGAGTGAAGAGAGGGATACCTTGGAGAGAAGCTGCTTGGATGTGGTGCTAGATGATGGAGCACTTCATGGTCATTGCTCAGCAGGAAGCAATGTTCCTTTGTGGGGTAGGTGCTTTTGGGTGTTGTGTCACTGGTCAAGAGCTGTTTGAGCCTTACCTGGGCCTGGGGGGCTTTATGGTATTGCTTTTTTAATTCTGAAATCCCATGACAGTTTAGGCTGTGGTTTCCTGGGAAATCCCTCTCAAGATCATTCTGTTAAGGTAACTATTACAGAAGTGATAAAATTCAAGCAACTTTACCCCCCAAGGGAAGTCAACCAGTTAATAAGGCACTTCGTGAAAGAGTCTCTGTCTCTCAGATATGCTTCTCATCCCAGCTAAATTAATCCGCAGCCTGTATCTTCTGCCCTTCTTGTTTCGTTGGCAGACTCCAATTTTCCAATGAGATTTGGCCCAAAAAGCTGGAGTAGGGCTCTTCAGGAGGATTAGCTCTATGGCCATATGCCAGTCTAATTAGGAAGGCTGTAAAGTGTGCAGTCCTTATGAGTGGCTCTACATGAGCTGCTGGTGCTCTGTGGATTTTCATAAATTCTGGAGAAAAACACACTTAGTGCTAGGATAGAAGCTTTACATTGTTTATATCATCATTTACATTTTATAAGTAATAACATGTTCACAGTAATATTAATTCTATTTGGTGAACCAATGTCATTCCCAAGTTTGTTTTTTTTTCATTTTATCTTTGTGTGTAATTTAGGCTCAAGCTATCAGTTCACTACCTTTTCATAGCAGTTTATATATCTAATATTCCACGGAAATGTTTATAACCACATTACTGTATGACTGCACTGGCTATTAAATGTTTGTTAATATTATAAAATCAGGTATATCTGTTGTGTACCTGTTTTGGGAGGAACATGAGGAACAGAATGTCACATCTATAAATAAATTGTTTCTAATATTAAGAATGTCACTAAATTCTATTAACTTTATTAATTATGTCCATGCATATCACTTTGTTCTCAGTGAAGCAAGATGACATTTAGAGAAGTTTCTTTTGTTGGATCAATCAGTCTGAAGTTGTCATCTTTCATTCGTAAATCTTTTTGAAGGGAAAATTGTCCTTCCCCCCCCCCAAGGTGGTGTATTGATTGCTTCAGTGCAATGAAGACATTAGTCAAAGGAAATGAAAGGAAGTCTGAGGCTCTGAAGTACTCCTTGCTTTTTCTTTGAAACGTTTCTCCTCCCCTTTGTGTTCATACATTATTTCAGTGCTGCCCACGCTAAGGCTGCACTAGCAGAAAGAGAACATCCTCCTGGGTCCATCAGACCTGGTTTCAGATGACTGGAAGGACCTGCTGTCCTTCATTCTGAGATACCTTTCTCTCCATTGGGCAGGATGTCAGGTCCCTAGGCTGCTCCCTGGTATTTGCAGCCAGAATTTAGCAGAAGTGCAATCATATATTCCTGCAAAACCACTAGACCACAAAATCTCAACCAGGTTAAAATTAAGGACATGGGCTTGTACATTTTTTTTTATTTTTTTAAAATAGTAAAATACTCAGTGCAGTGCAGCTAGTATTTATGTCACTTTTTCCAGCTGCACTGCGGTTTGGACTTTGTAACGAGGTTTTGGAAAAAAAAGAAGAAATGATGGCTAGTTGGAGACCTCATGATATGCTGAGCTAGAAGGAGTACTGATGTCAGCAGGGGGGTTTACAGTGTTTACCTTTGGCACCGGTAACCTACCTGTAGTTACAGCACAAGCAAAGACTGGGCTCTGTGGTCCGTGCAAAAATTCAAGCCTGAGTAGCTTAGGCATCACCTCACACTTCCAGAACCTGCTTTTCAACAGTGAGGATTGCTGTTGGGCAAGGACAAGTGATTTACACTTAGTGAAGGCACTGGTCATTTGATTTCAGCCATTACTGGGCTTAGAAACCATTTTGAAATCTGGGAAATGTTTCTTCTTCCTAGGCAAGCTATCTCTCAATGTTTTTTAACATCTTGGAACACATCCATACTTATGCATGCAATAGCATATAATGTTTCTGTTGCAAATTTTTATTCACTTGCTGAATTCCACAGCTAGCTTTTCAACTAAAAGTCTTTCAAAACTGTATTTTTTTAGATTACTTGTTTTGGGCGATAAAATTTGTTTTACTTCTCACAGCATAAAATTTGTATGAAAAAAGTCAGTATATTCAGTGAAGGTGTCAGCCAACAAGGTATCAATTTTAGGTTTAATTAAGGATGGGGGATTGGAGACGGACAGAAATGGGTAAATAAACCCAAAACCAGGTTTATTGTCAGATTCTCTGTTGTGTCTGCTGTCATCCATCAAACATGATTAATTACACATTAGATGTATTGTGAGACACTATAGAGCAGCTAGTATAGGATGTTTCTTACTTTCAGCTCATAATGGTGTCAGTGCTCACATAAGGGGATAGAAAAATGAGGTTTGATGGATTCCAGATTTCTCCTTTTTTTCTGGTACATACTATCATTGTTAGCAAGAATTTAAGGATTACTGATTGTCAGCTGACTCTACTGGTGCTGCTGTTATATCCCAGACTGTGGTTAGTCTATAGTTTCAAAATTAAAGGACAACTAACCTGGTTTATTGACGGGTCTTCTTGATTCCAATGGACTAGGATGAACATTTGTATCTGAAGTGCCTCAGAGATACTTGGCAATTTTGGTGCTTTCTCCAAAATTACAAATCATAGACTAAGGACTGGAGCTTTGAAAACTACAAAACGAGGAGTCCAGTTTCATGTTGCATCTTCTTCAGAACATGCAACAAGAATAAGGAATGACATTTGCAAAGGCTATAAGAGAAAGATTAAAATCATCTTAATATTGTTCTCTGTCCTTAACTAAACCTTAAATGTAATCTCCGTCTTCACTTAAAATGTACTGATGGTCAGATGATCAATATGGACAAACTGAAAAAAATTCCTTGATGGATTAAATGCCCTAAACTTCAGCCTGTTAGGCTTGAAGATCCAGCAAGAAACTGACAGTTTGTCACCTTTTGATCTCAAAGCCTTAACACTAAGTCAAAAGAGCATTTAGACAAAAGAGTATTAGCAAAATGAAAATTAGTGTAGTCCTTCCTATGTGCTAACATATTGCTGATCTCGCTGGAGCATCATTAATTCAGATAAAGACTTTGATAAGCCATTAAATGCTATAAGCATTACAGAAGTTTTAACAATAGACAAACTGTTTATACAACTTTAAATACCCTAATGGTATCATAAAATGGAGTTTAAACACCCAAATCAGAAGGCAGATAAAACACAAGATGCAGGATGATTGATGGTGCGTGCAGAAGGTTGCACAATATTTTTTTTTAATTACATAACTTGCTTTGATCACTTTATGGGAAAAGTAAGAATTCACATAGTTTTGTGTTGATTCATGGGATGTAGTTCTAAGTTAACACCTTAATGCAGGCACCCATGTGTTGCCATCTCAGTAGAGCAAGCATACTCATATCATACTAGCTGTCATTATTGAGGTCTGTGACATTACAGCATGCATTCAGATTAAGGCTTTAGAAGCTTGGAGTTAAACAGGCTTGGTTCTGAGAACTGATCAGATTATTGTTGCAATTAGAGTACTGAAAAGGAACAATTGAAGATGTATTTTTTTCTCCATCTGCAACTACTATGGGAGCAGCCAAAAGCTAAACCAAGAGCCAAAAGAAGTTACTCATGGTAATTTCTTTCATGCTTATATATTTCCAGGGCAGTCCCTGCCCACCAACTGAGCAATTTTTAGTCTCAGGAAATGTTATGAGGAATTAATTTACAACCCTGCAACAATGGGCACAACTTATTATGGATGAAAGGTGGTATAACAAGTCCTGAGAGCTCAGGCTGGAAGTTTCTAGACACTGGACTTCAACAGTATTTCCCACATACAACTCCTGTTGGAGAGATACCTGCTTTTTCCAAATAGATGTGGGCTTCAGACCTTTCAGAATTACTTTTGGCATCAGAAGCCATTGACACTGAAGACATCGCTCCCATCTGCAGTTAGTGATGACTCGGGTTACCTGGCCACTGCATTTTTGAAGGNTGAGGTGAACACTCATACATAGCATCGTCCTTTTGCTTGAGGGCTTTATTATCATTTATTTATTTATTGCCCTAAAGAATATTTGGAGGTCACTGAACCCAGAATGGATGCCTCCCCTTCTCCATTCAGTACAAGAATGTCTCTAAGCTCCAGCAGGGTCAAGAATTGGAAATACTGAGATTGCCACTGGGGTAACTACCAATGGAAACGTGCTCATTCTGCATCCATATCTGTCCTTGTTCCAACTCCCTTAAGTCTTGCTGAAAAAAGCACCTAATGAGAAGAGATCAGGCCTTGAGATTTTGTGACAACTCATTTTCTTGACAAAGACAGCAACAAAAACTTAAACTGACACAGGCTTAATCTCTCCCTCTGACAATTTTAAGGATGTAATGAGAACAGACAATTGCAAAAGTGTTTTCCTTTGCTTCTGAAACTGACACCTTGTGTCCCTGCTACAGAGCACTGGTGGCTGGCAAGCAAGAAGAAAGACGATATTTGTGCTAAAGCCACCAGTGGCCAAGGAGAGGCCACTGCTGCTTATTCATTATGTATAGCCTCAAGCACAAGTTTAGTACTCAGGTAGCTAAGCTAGACTCCCTGCCTTCTGATGAAGGTTCCCCATTCCCTGCATTTCAGCTGATCCACAAATGTTTTTCTGCCAAGAGCACATGTTAGGTCAGGGAGGAAGACAGAGCCATAAGGAGCTATGTTAGCATAGCTACTATCCAACATTGCTTGCGTTATTGTGGTCTGAGAACATAAAATTAACAGAGAAAGAAGCTCACAAATAGCACACTAAAGTTGACAATTTAGTTGTCTACAGCAGATGGTGTTAGATAGGACGATAAAAGTCAAAGAAGCTAACATTTTTGGTATAATGTTTGGTGATAGGCAGGTTCTGTGAAGAACGGATTGCATGAATTAAGAGCCCAGTTTTGAAGTGTATTTAACCCCAGAAAGGAGGGGAGGGTTCAAGAGAAGAGATTCAGTCTGGGAGGAGAAGGCTGAAATGATACACTATGATAGCACAAAGAGACTCGGGGTAACAGAGAGTTTGTCCAGGATTTATGAGGGAGCACTTTTGCACCAACCTTTGTTTTCTTTTTTTTTCACATCTTCAGCATAACACTATTTACACATCAGCATAAGCAAAAGAGACTCTATATGTATATGCATAGATGAATACTTAGATGTGTATATTTAGATATGTGTACATACACAGTATGTAATAAATAATCCAGTACAGTATTCTGAAAGCTTCTTATGTAGAGAGTAGACATTTTTCCAAGTTATCCAAGACAGAAAGCGATGTGTCAAGCCCAAGTGAGCAAAAGGAAATAATGAGGTAATACTGGTCAGTATGAGAGGTGGAAGACCTTTGCAAATCTGGCAGCCTAACCTTTCTGTAGGCTTCACAAAGGGGAGTTATAATGAGAGCCCAAGTAGATGATAATGAGGTATTTGTGCATGTTTACATAAAGTCCTCCCAAAATGCAAAGAATAACATGGGAAAAGGAGCCTGTTGAGCACCTTTACCAGTAACAGAAGAGACTGTCGTTTAGCATTGACCAGAGACAAGATGCAAATGCAAATTTTCAGCTTGAAAGAGGAGACAGGCTCATGTTTGATGGAAGAGAGCAGGGGGAGTACCATAGCTGTTCCATCATTTTCTGGTGATTTACAGTGTCTGGACCCTGCTCTTTTCTTGTTACACACCCAGGGTGAATTTTTTCTCAGGTTTGATGTTTGCTCTTGCTACTCATGAGTGCTCTGATCTGTAAGCAGGATTTCTTGCAACTCAATTTTAACTGCTATTGCACATTTCCCTGGATCAGATTCCACATTTCAGCCCACATGCAAATATGATGCCACGCAGGCTGAAAGCACAGAGAGACAAGAAAACTCAATGCATTCCCTGAAGCCTGAAGTTGCTTGAGCTGGACACGTCTCCAAGTATGCATAAGAATCTAATTCATGTCAGCTTCTGAAACACTGAAGAAAAGAGTTTCCCAGTGCCATCAACGTTTCTCTCCAAACACATTCAGACAGTCCAGACCACAGGACATCATTTCTTAATAGTATTTGTTGTTTGCTGAAACACATAGTGTTGGTGGGAAGCCAAGTGAATTTGGGTGGTTGAGTTTCACTTTGGGGTTTGGGATCTTTTCACAGGAACTGACAGCACAAGGATTCATTTGGCCTGAAAGCTCCATCCAAATAATCTAACTGGCCTCTTATTTACCATCAGCCAGAGAACTTGTTAAGATTCACTCTCCTTTGGAAAGAGTCACCACTGAAAGATAAATATCCTGCCCAAATTTTCCAGTGCACAATGGAGCAGAATTCACCGTATGCCTTTTACATCATTCCAATTTTTTATTATTCTCATTGTAATACACCTGCTTAATATTTGCAGTATAAATCAGACTAGCTTTAATTCCCCAACCTTGACTCTTTCTGTCTTGTGGACTGAACACGCAACTGAAGGTGAACCAGACCACAGGTCTGCATCTGCTTAAGCTACCTTTATGGTCCTTTATGAATCTTTCTTCAGTCTCATTCAGCTATTCTCAGAGTAGACATTTGTGCAAACATCTGAACTGAAGAGACTGAAAATTAAATTAATGCCATGATCAGACTGCTCAAGTAAAATTTTAACCTTCTCTCTTGAAAAACACAACAGCTTAAGCACAAAAGGGCTGTGTTTTTTTAATCATTCCCTCAGCTCTTCTCAGTGTTCTTTCCCAACTTTTATCCCATGTTATACAAATACTTTTCTTACAAAACACACCGATCACAGAAAGCACTCTCAATTTTCATGCATCCCAGTTCTTTTCCTTCTGGGTGACATAGATAGCTGACTGAATGCCAACTTTTAAAGTTAAGGCAAAACATATAATACTGCTGCAGCAAAGGCAATTGTGGTGAGAGATCTTGGCATGTCTGAAATAACACAGAAGCCAGCAAAGAACGTAACCCAGGTTCCATGTGTTCAGGGTAACGTTATATTGTACATGATACATTCTGCATCAACAGATTTTTACTCCATTTAAAAAACAAAACAAACAAACAAACAAAAAAGACCACACACCAAAAAAAACCAAACCAAAACAGAACAAAACAAACCAAACAAAACCAAACAAAACCAAACAAAACAAAACAAAAAAACCCAAGCAATCAGTTAAAGTTAGAAAAGCATGGGAAGTACCAAGAAATCCCTTCTGTGTTTTTGCAACAAGGCAGCTGAGGAGATCACCTCACCATAAGAAATCGATAATTGGAAAAGGCAGAGTTGGGACAGCACTTGTCCAGCTTTCTTTTCAACTGCCCCCTCCTCTGCACTCCTTTCAGCCCGGTGGTCTGGCTGCAAATGAAAAAAAAAAAAAAAAGCAAGGTAGTGAAGATCAAAGGGAAACAGACAAACTTCAAACATCTAGTTTTGCTGAGATAACAAAATTATTCTTTCATTTTAAAAAATAATATCTCCCTTCCATGAAAACGCCATGCACATCCCTCAGGGGCTCTCCATCTGCTCCATTGGAGCATCACAGGATCACTCCCTGTACCGGCCTCAGCAGCAGGGGTGAAGGATGGAGCACCAGCCATCTGGAGCACTCCCCTGGGATCTGGCTTGTATCAGGTAATTATAAGATGTAGTGGGTTTCCTCTTCAAAGCACTTTACAAATACTCATTAATTAGCCCACACTGCTCCCCCTTTAGGGACAGAACTGGTGCAGTCTCTGTATGTACAGAGGGGAGCAGCAGATGTAGATTAGATAACTTTCTCAAGACCTTCTGAGGAGTCAGTAACAGGCCACATGTTTGCTCCGTGTTTAAAAAGTCTCTTCAACCCTACCTATTATAACCTCTGTTCTACAATAAAGGGGATAGGCAAGTTTTGGTCTGCTGCACCAACAGTACAGTAATTGCAGTAATCCCAAACCTGACTTACACTACAAACAGAGCAACAACAACAAACCTGTGTGTGCAGTAGCACACTTTTTGTAACTTTTAGTTAACAGAGCAGAAATAAAGTTACTTGCTTCACAGAGAAGAGAAGAGAAGAGAAGAGAAGAGAAGAGAAGAGAAGAGAAGAGAAGAGAAGAGAAGAGAAGAGAAGAGAAGAGAAGAGAAGAGAAGAGAAGAGAAGAGCCCCGAGTCCTGAAGGCATCTATCAATATCTAGTATACTGTTGTTTCCACACAAGCAGCACCACAGATTGAGGTTACCAACGGGTGGCTGGAGGACTTGGAGAGTGTATCAGAGCAAGAGCTCTCTGAAGTGCCCTGTTTGGCAGGATGAGCCTCTGTCTTGTTTATATCCTACTTAGCAGTAGCTGAGCCGTGTCATTCACCAGCAAGCATACTCTGGGGAGGGAGCAGAACATGCAGGAACCTGGGAGGAGGTGAATTTTAATGGGTTTGAAAAGAAAACCTGTTGGCCTAAAGTCTTCAGAGGCAATACAATGGCTGGAGACCAGAGTATTCCAGGGAAGGTAAATCAGATTGCAGCGGCTCAGGCTGACTGACAGGCTGTGCGTATATGTAAGTGTCCTACATCTGCATAAAAATGCACCTGCCTCAGCCAATTTGCTGTGAAAACAGTACTGTGCACTGGCACATTTTCAGAGGAAGACATAAGGATAACAATTCTGTTGAAAACTACAGGTGAAATTTCAAGTAAGAAGAGAACATGATTAATCAGGTTGCATCTTGAAAACGACTTAAGTTTTGTACAATATTAATAAAAATTGAAATTTGATACTCAGCCAGTCACAACTTCATGTTGCTGTTGCTTTGCAGCACCACTACCACAGCAGCCTCTAGTCATCTCCTCAGGCATATTTTCCTCCCTGAGAAGGCACCATCCACCAGCCCTAAAGTCCACAACCTCCCCTTAGAGGTCTTTTATTCATCAACTCACCCTGCACCTTCTAGCTTCATAGCATTAGTGGGATCATAGCTCTGATAACAATGCAACAAGAAGCAGAGATACCTGTCATCTCAGCCTTCAGGAGGGCTCCACTTCCAGGCAGGAGCACAAACACCAATAGGACCAGCGGTCCTGGGTCCCCTCCCTTCCTCTCAGTCCTTTGAGAGGAGCACCCGCACCCACAGCCCTCTTGTTCCTAAAATCAACTATAAAAGTCTTTCTGTGATAAGGCTTGTCCTCTACATTTATCACTGTTATGGTAGCCAGGGATTTTTTCTTTTATGGCACCTTTGATTTTAAATTAAACATCACAGGCAATTTGAGGGGTAAAAGAAGCTGCACTATCATCATGATGTTTCCAAAGCTGTGTCCAACCTCTTGACTGACATCAGTCATGGGCCATGAGAAATTAGGTTGTACCTCAAAGAGAATTTAAGATACTTCACTGACGCACAAGACAGTACTAGGTGATCAACTCTCTCTGAAATAATCAGACCAAGATGTAATTCAGAAAACAATAATAGGCTCACAGCTTCCCAAAATATTTTGAATTTACACTGCACAAATCTCCTCTGGAGCAAATAGAAAGCTCATCAACTGAACTATCCATTGGATTAAATTGATTGACCTGTACAATAAAACAAGATTTATCCATGCCATCCAGACTCCCATTTTGTTGCACTAGTACTATTAAGAAGGGAAAATCAGAATTTCTTTGTCTCCTTTCTTCATGCACAGTTGAAATCATAAATATCAGATAGTCTCTGGATGCAAATAGTGTGTATCTGTACATATGTTAACTTTTTTTAATTATACTAAGTAGTTTTAAAGTCCATTCAAAATCTCTCCCCACACACCACCTTATTCTTAGGCACCTGTAAATGTTGTCACTCAAGAATCATCCTAACAGAAAAGTCAAAAAGTGAGGTTCACTCAATTACTGCATTGCAAACAAAAATGGCAGTGTTTACCAGTACAGAAAT
Source organism: Jacana jacana (assembly GCA_013400555.1). NCBI lineage: Eukaryota > Metazoa > Chordata > Aves > Charadriiformes > Jacanidae > Jacana > Jacana jacana. The sequence continues at coordinate 270,904 of VZTM01006234.1, read as the reverse complement.
AAAAGACTAATTCATGTGTACACTGTTCAGGACCACACTTCTAAACTTAAAAGAAAAAAAACCTCTTACATTTTCCGTGAATCTTGAATGACAAGGTCAGATGCTAATATCCTACTCTGAAATATCAATTTTACCACAGAGAACTCCCGCCTTGCTCCACAAACAGGGTGCACACACAAGAGGGTGAAAGGCAACTTATGAAGCAATAAAGAGCAGCAGCCTGCAGATGAATTGCCTGCTGGTAACCTACTCAAATCTCTCGGTGGAAGGGAAGGTAGAGTAGGATCACTGGGATCTCGAACCGATTAAACGACTCAAGTATCCCCTTTACTGCGGTGTGGTCTGATTCCCCTTTCCCCCAGACCATTGTCATGCCCTTAATATTCAAATCACTGCAGCAGTTGTTAGTAAATCAAAATTTATGTATTCAAGTTAATACTTTGCAGCTTGTGGATCTTGGCATGATAGTTCTAATACATGAGCACCTGTTGACCGACAGACCCCACAGTTTAGAGGCTGATTTCATTTAAGAGAATGTTTTACATTTTATTTTACATTTTACATTCGATTCTGTTGTCACTTCAGCTAACAAGCGTCTTAATTTAATAGCAAGAATACTAAGAGGCCACTTGATGTTCTCCCCACCCAGGTTTTCCTCTACAGAGGAAGCTGGTATTCTTGTGCCTGTTTCAAAAATCTTTATTCAAGTCATATGTATAGTCAAACTCTCTCCACAGCACCAAAGCTGTTTGAAGGGACATCTTCAAATAAATACAAACACTTTGGCACAGGTTTCAGTGTTAGCCACTAAGTGGAATGGTTTCTCTCCAGTCATAAAGAGTCCCAGTAAGGCACCTGCTAAAGCAAAACCATCTTAAGGGAGTTTACTTTGTGCTATTTAGCTTTGTAGAGTTCATGCCCTCAATAAAATTACTCCCAGTTTATACCTACATAAGCTATAGTGGAATCAAGAGTAAGATGTTTTGGATTGATGTTTATTGGGAAATCTTTGAAGTGTAAATCACTTGTACCTGTTTCTTTAGCCTTGACGCTATACTCAGATTTCCTGCAATTAACTGTAAATGTTTGCACACCAAGCTGTCACCATAATACAAAATCACAGTCAGTGTTGAACCTTGAAGTATGCCACTTTTGAAAATATATAGGTGCTATTACTAAGTAGAAAAGCCAGCTTTTTTGAAATATCAGGTTTAATAACCACTCCTTGTAATAGAGTTTCTTTGCCCAGAGTAAGGGAGAAGAGTTCAACTGACTACAGTGAGAGCCAAGAGTAGGTTTCTTGACTGGCACAAATCAAATTATCGCTCCTGAGTTTGGTTTGGAGACTAGCTAATTTGTACCAGAAGTGTCCATCTTGGGTTTCTTCTTTCTGTTGTTCCCATCTCACCCCCCTCCTTCCCCCTGTTCTTCCTCTCCCCCTTTCTCCCCACCCTCTTCTAAATAGATAGAATTTGCAGCCTGTGCAATGCAAATAAAATCTTCCTGAAAATCCTGGGTTAATAAATGCAAATGGATACTTTGTGGTTAAGATTTGGACTGAGATTCCCATTCGCTTTTGCTTTGCCTAATGCTTTTTTGAACAGGACATTAGCAGCCTAACTTGCAAAAGCACCATGACCAAAGTGTTGAATAAATCTGGAGGGTGCCAGTTTGAGGAACTTAAAAATCAGAAGTCAAATAATAACCAAGAGAGACAGTAGTAAAACCAATGAGACTTATGAATCAATGCCAGTCTCTTTTTTGTCTCCCTTCCAAACTGTGAGATTTAGCACATGGCTGTATCACACTTTTAAGTTTACTGTTACAACCTGAGAATTTCAGACTTTAATTTTTGTTTTATTTTATTTTAAGGAGAGCAGAGGCTCTTATGTAGTGTCTTGTCTCCAGGAGCTGTGGCTTGGAGGGGCACCCTGCTGATCACAAGACTCCCAATAAGCTCACTAGTGATTTAAAAATTAATCCATGGAGCAATCCACTTCCTGGAAAATTTTCATTAATTAATTAGACGGCAAGTGGTGAGTTCCAAAGGTTTTATTGGTATTAATTCAAACTGGAAATTAAAAATAAAAATGGTCAAAATAACCACAAATCCAGAAGAGACGTTTTCATTAATCCTTTCAGTTCAATGCCACAAAAGATTAATGAGTTCTGCTCAAGCTGAGATAGGCGTCCCATACAGAACCTTCCAAAATGCGCATTTCAGGGGCTGGATGGGGAGAAATAGCTAACAGAAAAAAAAAAAAAAAGGGGAAAAGCTCAACTCACAGTAAAATTGAAAATAAAACCAATGCGACTTTCAATGTGCACCTGTATTCTCATATGCATATCCAGCAGTTACTATTAAAGCCATAGAAAGAAGATTCTTCTCCCCATGATTCAGCATCATTGTGGGTTATGTACGTGCGGATGAAACACTTGGGAAGTTTACCCCAAAGTTCACCCATAGCCTCCTCCCCTTTCTCTGGTTGCTTGACCTCAAACTGGTTTATCATGTCTTTTTTTCAAAAGGTGAAATTTATTTGTAGGTAAGCATTATCTGAGTATTTGTTTCAAGTACTAGCATTTTAAAGAAGTGGAAGTTGACTGAAATATGTGTATGAAAACACAGCATTTTCTTTCTTTACTTTCCATGTGTCCACTGCAACTCCCTGGAATTTGTAAAGCAAACTGTACTTTATCCACAGTTTACCGGTTTTATCAGGTTTAGGATACAGCAGGCAACTTCTGCAAAACTCACCTGTTCAAGACTCAGATTCAATATAGTACAAAGAGCTGAAACTTCATTCGTGCTAGAGGTTCAATAACTGGTGGATTGAACCCAATGCAGCAGTACAGTTCGGAAGTGAGCCCTCTCCTCGTTCCCTGGCAAGGACTGAAAAGTGAAACTGGGGACCACAAATTTTCAGACTCCCCTTGCATCATAACATGCTCTTCAGTGGATTCCCTAATTCACTGTCAAAAATAAGTTACTTTTCAAATCAATTCCATGTATCGGTTTCAGACAGTTTTTCTTAGGGGTCACTGTATTTTTTTCCTGTCTGTATTTGATTAAGTAGCTCATGAATATCCCCACTACTCTGGGACTTCTCTATATAAAACTGGCATTCAAACCTGCAACAATATATATTTAATAAAACCTCCAACACAGTGTGGTTTTTGACAACTATTCAGCAAGTCCCACACAGAGAATAAAGAAGTTGAAATGACAGATCCCTTGCCACTTTTAGCTACACTTAGAATACTTGTTGAACACACATGTATTTTCTGGTTTTCCTATTGGCTTTTTTTTGTCTTTCTTTCCTTTTTCCTGCCAGAGCAGAAAAAGCAGATGCAACAAATTCTGTCCATGGCTAGCAGAAGAGTTTGCACCCAGCAGAACACCCAACATTAAGAGCCTTGAAGAGGAATCCCTGCTCCCAACTGTCACTGGTCTTCTGCTGAAGGAAAGGATCTGTGAATAGATGTTGACAAAGTGGGTATCTCTTCTTACCCTACAGAGAATTATAGCTGCTGTTGACAACCTTCTGCTTTCAGACACACCTTTAACCCACGGGGTGGAGGTCCACACTGTGCAACTGATATGTTCAAAACCCTGTGATGTTTCATACCCAGTCCTGTATTGCTACATGACGGAAATCTTGGTTTCAGCTATTTTGTTTTTAAACTTAGGAAATCACACACATACATTCAGGCACACGTGCACATCCCCTTGCAAAGAACGTTCTTGTGGTTTCAAACTCAACAAAATCATGCAAAGGACAGAAATGTTCAAATTTAAGATGTGTATGCAAAGTTTTTGTGCAATTATAGTACAGTCCCTAGCTGGTTAATTTAATTTGATTTTTTCAACTCCCAAAGGATTTTTTACAAGGTCTCTTATGCTCCTTCATTCTTACTTTTTATCCTAGAGTCTTGTGTCTTTTATTTTTAAGTTTGGGGTTTTTTTAAGTTGAAATAGTCGTGGAGAATGAAGACAGTGACTGCAAACACAAACGGGTGTTGAACACTGCAGGAGCAATGTAAAGTAAACTTTATTCATGTGGCTGTTTTCTGCCTCCCTGATATGTTATCTGGGGGTCTGGTTTACAGAGGTACACAAAAAACAGCTGCAGACAACAGTGGTGCAGCACTCTGAACAGAGCTTATCTAACATCACAAGGTGTTCTCGGTCTCACATATGGGCATCTAAAATTAACAGCCCTTTCAATGTTCTTATTCCCTCAGTTCCAAAAGAGTGGACAAGAGCACCCCAGTTCAACTTGCCACGTCATCTGAGGACAAATTAAAGGGGGAATTGTTTGGATACATCAGTGGTAAGCGCTGTGGAAAATAACAAGTGGAAATGATTCATGCTGTCCTCAGAGCCGGGTTTGATTAGCTCCCAGTGATAAGGAAAGGGGATATGTCTTCGTCAGTGATGGTAAAACAAAATATTGAACAGCTGTTCATTAAATGGATGCTGTGTATCCTGAGCCCTGAAAGGAGGCATAAAACACACAAGATAATGTAATTAAAGACCATCAGAGCACAGGTGCAGAAGCCATTAAATGAAGTTGCCTGGGCAGTGTTAATTCAGGCATTGCTTCCATTTTGAATTCCTGCCTTTGTGATGCCATCAACATAGATATGATTGTGTGTAGGCACATGTGTGCCTGAGTAGCTTTTATCTACATATGTAGTGGTAATACCGTCTTCATGAAATTCCTAATGACAGGTGAATGATGAACATAGTTAGGAAACAATTTCATAGCTTCTACATACAAATGGGGCAATTATGATCATTCATCAAATAAAACAGACAAAAGAGTTTTACTTTAATGAATGTGATTATGTGCACTTACAGTCATCCCTTCTCATCCTTGACCAGGGACTCTGAGTTTTCGTCACCATGGCTGCTAGTTAAACCAGTTCATACACTGCTTGGCCCCTTTCAAAGGGAAGCAGCACAAGTCTCATGGGACAGGCTCGGGCTTCAAACACTCCACACACACTTCGAGATCGCCTTTTCCAAAGCCAAAAGTCAGCTTCCCTGCCTGCTGCTACCTAACCAGTCTACCATTCCTCCAGACATTAAATTAAATCATAAAGCACTTCCCGCTACAGCACAAGGCTCATGCTGGTTCACTGTCGTGTCTACATAATGCAAACAATTTCCTCTTCTCCAGCTCACCGACTCCCATTGCAGGCAGGGAGAAATCAAGGCTGTCTGAATGTCAAAGTAAATTTACATGGCTGTAACACATAGCTCAGATCCATGATGCCTTTCAGGATTGTTTCTCTAATTAGTTGGTGGAGAGATCAGAAGAAATGACTTGAAAGAGAGCACAGCAGTGAGGGCAGGTAAGGGACTATGTCAGGAAAGGAGGGAAGATGATACAGGGAAAAATGCAAACAAGGTTATTTGGATGCCATGCTTCAGTTAGATGCTAAATACACAATTGTAAGTTATTGGGCTATTGTATTAGGCAAGGAATTCTTATTTGACTTTAAGGGATCTCCATACTTTGGTGTAACTGGGGAGATATGTTCTCAAACAGCAGGTGAAAAGTAAAAAGAGATCTCATTGCACAAAGTATCATGGGTTTGCAGTTATTCAGCTTGTACTCACAGATAGCCACTTTACAAAGTGGCAAGGATTGTGGGGGCTAATGCCAGCCCTGCATTTAGTGTAGTTATTTAAGTCAGACAGCAAGGTAGCAGCTCAGAGCACCAGTATCTGACTCACACTGTGCCCTGTTGCAAACCACTGCACAACATACTAGGTCATTCGACTAAGTCATTTATTGAAGCCTATCAAGTTCACAGGAAAGCAAGGTACAGCTCGCGTCTCTCAACTCTGCATTTCACAGCCACAGAAAGATTTTGAGCTTTCTTACTGAGAACACAGTCCATGTTTAGAGATGTTAAAGCCAATATGTTGGTGACAAAGCAGGCAAGATGAAAATTGTATTCTGGCAGCAGGCTTTCCAGCCCCAGAGCCTTTCTCTTCCCCTGCACAGCTTCTGCTGCTGTTGTTTCTGCCATGAACTGAAGAAAAGGTTGGGTTTGCACCCCATTTTTCAAGCCTTTCATCCCATCATCCAGGTTCCTGTCTATATGGTCTAGTCCTCTGGAAAAGCAGCAGTGTTATAATTTATATACCTAGTGCTGAATATGGGGACAAACAGTGGTTTCACCCATAAAGTAGGTTCCACGTTCCCTGGTTGACATATCGATTTCAGTTGGCAAGACCAGAGGAGGTGGCAGCATCCAGCAGAGCTGTAGGACTGGTTATGGACATTTCAGTGCATCTGGCACACACCAGTAATGAGGCCAAGGAACAGGGGATGTTTAAAACCAAAGTTTAAAACCAGAGCCATAATGACAATAAAAGGCAATGGCAAAAAGGAGAAATAGGAAGCAGTATGGAGAAAAAAGGGTCAGGGGCACCCACTAAGTCAGATTACTCATCAGAGAAGCTGCAACGTAAACACCTACTCTGAGTTGTTAAATCCTCTGGGTAGCACTAGTGAGAGGGACACCTGTAGAGTTAAAAGGTTGTTGGGACCAGCTAGGTTACCCTCCTGCCACCCTGCCAGCAATGGCACAACTGGCCACCTCCAACACCTCACTCTCTGAGCCTCTCTTTTCCTGTTCTTACTGCACTGTGGGGAGTGGATCACCAGCAATATGAATGGTGAGAAGTGCTGCTCGCTGAAATGAAACACAAAATGATGCCACAAAAGCCCAACCCACAGGTAATGAAAGCACCTTGTGCTGACAGCAGCTGCTGCAGAGGGAAATGTCAATGGTACTGCTACTGCCAGCGATTTCACTTAGCTGATGGCAATCCTGACCTTTGCTGTGCCCAGAGCCAATTTGTTTTCCTGGTAGCTGGATAGCTGGAAAGTACCAAGAGACATTACAAAAATGATGCATGCCCTGACCCTGTCTCATCATCATTTGCTATGAGATGGCTCTCTCCTGAAGGTTGTGGCTGTCAGCAGCTGTGGCACAGCTTCCCGCTGGCTCCATATGGTAACGCATGACGTGGCATTTGGTGGGGGCTGCTTCTGTAGGGCCATCTCATGACTGAGCAAGGAGCAAGGGGACTGCAGGCAGCAAGGTTCACAGATCTCTGCTGTTCAGCTAATGCAACTTTTCTTTAAACTCTGGATACATTTGCAATAATAAACAGTACAACATCATTTCTAAATGGCAGCTAAGAGACACTTGCAGCTTACAAAGTAATAGCCACAGGAAAAAAAAATTTAGGTCCCCAGAGAAATCTCTTCAAAATTAATCTGGATGCCCATTCAGGTCACAAATATGCAAGATATCTATGCAAATATCCTTGCAAATGAACAAATCCAGACAGCTCAAGATCCAGAGGAATGAACAATCAGAAGAACAGCTTCTGAAGCCCTATTGCTTTGATTACTGAAATCTTCAGGTACCTAGAAGCCAAAAGTATAAAAATGCATGTAGACAAAAATCACCACCTTGACCTGAACTGACCCTCTGTGTCTGGGGACCTCAGGGGGCTCTCACTATCTGGGCAAAGAACCAGACAAACAATTCCCTTCTGCTATTCTCAGATAGCTGGAAGCACACTCACTGCAGTCACCCAGTGAGGGGATCATATAGGTGTGGCTCAGCAAGAATATCCTGAAGATGAGGAAAAATGTGGCTCCTGGCAGACCACATGAAGTGCTGTGGCAGAGGAGAGGGAGAGGTCCGAGTCATCCCATGGTATTTACTCAGAGAGAGGGTCCCGCCCATCCATCACTCCTGCAACCCTGGAAAGCCATTAATTTGTTGCAGTACAACACAGGAAATTCTCCTAGCTAAGGAGCAGCATGGACTGAAACAAGGGCTCTGTGATTCCTAGCAAGGTGCAGAGCAGGAAGGGCAATAGAAGTGTGAGAAGACACAGTAGAACAGAGGCACCTGGCAGTACCACTCAGAAAATTTCTGGAAAGCAGAGGCTCTCCCTCTCCCCTAACTCAGTTGCCACCATCAGTCCCAGTCTCTTGTTCTCTACCAGCACACACAAGCTTGCATGAGAACAGTCATGCTAAAAGTTCACCTAATATAAAAGGTTTTAGGAGAAAAGAGTGAAGTAAAGGCCAACTTTTCCCACAGGAAATTTGAATTGAATTGAATTGAATTGAATTGAAATCCCACAAGCCTCTTCTTAAGGGTTTTGGTTTTGTTTTCTGATACATCAGTTTTGATTTCAGACAGGCTGCTCAGTTGCCAGATCTGTCAAACAGACCTTCCATGTTAAGTCAGCCTTCATCCCACTTACTAAGGAGAAATGCAGTTCTGCAGTTCTTACTTTTTAGTGATTTTGCTTATGGGAGCAGGACTCCAGCAGCATACGAACAGCAAACCCTGAAAACACTTGGTTTTAGTTCTACTAATGCCCTTCAGCCCATGTTGTACAGTGACCCTTACTACATCTGAGTCTACTCAGCACCCTCCCAAAGTCATTAGCTGGTTTCTCCACTATGTCCAAACACCACTCCTATGTGACCAAGGTAGCATTTGAAATGAGGTCTCCAAAGAAAAATATGTAGGTCCTTCCCTTGCCACTCCCACATTACCCCACTGTTATACTGCATTCAGAGAGGACAAAGGAGCATCTTTCCCCACAAACTCAATTAGATTTACACATCCTAAGATAAATTACAAACTGTTCCCTAAGAAGTAGCAGTTAGTCCTCTGCAGCAGCTGAAAAGAAAAAGAAGGAGGGGAGAAGTGATTTAGCCTGAAAAATTAGCCTGTTTAGAGCCATTTGCTCATGGGCTACCTTCCTTCCAGTGCTTCTGGTGATGAGGTGTCTCCTGCTAAACATGTCTCCCAGTCTCCTGACACGGGGCAGCAGAGCCCCTGAGGGCTCCTCTGTTGTGCTTCCTAAACCTTTCCTTACTTAGCTTGTCCCTGAAGTAACAGGGGAGACTAGCTCCATTTCCTGCCACACAGCTTTGTGAGAGCGCCTTAAAATTTCTCTGGCAAAGCTGAGGTGGATTTGCTGTTTCCCCTGTGAGATTAGGAGCTGGAAGTTCTCCATGATGGCATAGTCTTCTGTCATTAAGCTGCCTCACTCATTGCACATTAGATCCAGAGAGATCAAACACTGGTGTATTTACAGCGGGCACTGGCACACCTTTTATGTCTGCTATAAAAGCCTTTATTTGGTTAGACATTGTCTGGAGAAGAACATGGTTTTTTATACAAAGGTGCAGATAATGGGAAAGTGTTGCATCATTTTCTCTTGTTTATATTCTTTTACAGAAAAAAGGCAAAAAAGTTGATTTTTTGAGGGATGGGGGTGTCACATTTTCTTGGACCTTTAGCAAATGTCAAGGCTAATCTTGGTGAGGTTTAAAAAAACTCCAGCCTCCTACCCCTTGCTGCTGATGGCCTCTTCACCCAGGGAGACCAGGGCAGGCAGAACAGGCATCCATATTTATACACTCTGTGATTAAATACGTGAGTGCTACAGAATACAGAAGCAGAAAATGGGACCACTGTTTAATTGCTTCTAATAGCGGTGCCTGTTGGGACGAGGATTTGGACAGGGAATGACAGATGAGAAAAGATTTATTAAATGAAAACCTCTGCAACGTGGAACACCAGGACAAGACTCACAAACACCAGACCTAAACTGGAACCAATAGGACTTATATTCAAGCCCAGAGAAATTAACTCCTGAGCTACTTCAATAAGAAATATCTGTTACCTCCCCATCAGGGAGATTTCTTTGCATGCATCATATTCAAGCCCACCGTTTGCTTGCCAAGCCCTGCCACGGCTATACTGCCCTTTCAAAAGATCCTGAGGGTCTCTCTGGGTCAGCCTGCCCTGTGGCACATGACTTAGACATAGCTCATTCTCCAACATCAAGGCAAAGAAATGACACAGAGGAAGGGTATTTCTAAATTTCTATGCATTAATTGGGCCACATATTTTTATAAAATAGCAGAGGCACAGCAGAACAGCATAGTGCCTCCTACAGTGAGTGAGATAAGTGTCTTCAAGCTTCAGAAGAAGAACATGTACAGTCCCAGATACTCACCCAGATACCGTACTGCATCCAAGTGCAGCAAACTCCCACTGAAGCTAATAGAAGCCTGCTATCAATATAATTTTGTTTTTCACCAGTGGAGAGAAGCATACCATCTAGAGGTCCCTTTAAAAAAAGAAATAAATAAAATATCACCACAAAAAATAATCGGACTTCTGCTACTCACAATTTGGCTTTCTCAGTACTGATTTTAGTGCAACCTATATGGGAAAAGAAAAACCTTCCTCATCTGACAGCCTAAGGGACAGCGCTTCTGCACAAGCACTTTATTATTCCCTGGGAACAAGATTGTCACGCAAACACAACTGCCTCCTGGAATCTCCCAGAGCTGAGGGGGCATAAGTATTCAGGAAATAAGCACACATCTATACACAACAAATCCGCATCTATTCAAGATGAAGCTGGGTTGGTGGCTATCCACATAATACAGCATTCATGCCTACGCAAACCACTGTCATATTGCTGGCAGTTTTATGTGATCTCAGACCCATGTACAACTAAATCTGTATAAAATCAGATAATCCACTCCAAAGAAAAAGCATAGAAATTGAATGCAGCTTGGTGGGAGAAGGGAAAAGAAGGTTGCAGAAAAAATTAACAGAAACAAATGTAAGCATATTCAAATGACTGTGGCATTCTTTTGACTTGTAGCAGGAGAAAAAGCAAGAAATAACACTGTCTCATTTACTGGGTCTAGCCATCTGTGCTAATTTACACAGCCTATCATCAATTTCCCCAGTTTCCTCTTGGTCAATTAAATGCTGCATCATTCCCTGTCCGACCTACATTACTGTGGGACTGCTCTCTGTGCTGGTTTCCTCAATACTTTGACCAGCTTGCTCCTGCCCACTTGTTTATCCTGCTCACTGCACAGGGCAGCTCCCACTCAGGCAAGGGAATTCCTGCAATGGTCCAGTGCTTTGTTTAGACACAAACAGCAATGACCACATGGACGCCTATGGCTTAGTTCCTCATTTTCTCAGTGTCTGATTGATCTGCAAGTTGTAAGTTTCTTTGGGAAAGGAGCATGGAATACTTTAATTGGGCATCAGAGATTTACGTTTGATATATCATTTCCACTGAGAGGTTTGGACTGCCCTGAGCAAGCAGCAGGTGTAAAAGAGGCTATTCTAAGTAAGGCCAAAGATGAAACTGCTCCAGCGTCTTGTCTCTAATAACTGTCAATAACATCAAGTTGAAGAGCATAAGAAAAGGATGAAAATAGAGTGACCCTTTTCCAGTTATCCTCTCCTGCCTTCTGGCAATCGGCTGTTCAGAAGTTTTCTGTGTCGTTATCACTCTGTGCTTAAAAATAGGCTGTGACAATTTCTTCTATAACTTTTTCGAACTGCATTTGATCATTTGACTGCATGCAGTGCATGCAGTTTTGTGGCAGCATAGACAGACAGTTGTAGAGACAGCGTGAGGCTGTTTCTGTATTTGAGATTTTATTCTGCGTGAGACTGAGCGGTGCATGACGCACGCTATGTTGGCACTGGGCATTTTGGAGGAGAGTGGATACCTGGCAACTTCTAAGTGAGGGAAAAACTGAAATTCAGATGAAGTACCCAGACTGCAGATGCTTTCAATTAATTTCATTAGACAAGGGATCTCCCCCAGGCTAAAAGGCTTCAAAGTGGCAGAGGAGATAAATTATCCTTCCAATTCAGACTCATGGCCATCTACCACCTGGGAGCCTGCTTGGATTATTATTCATTTTACCTCCCCTCAGAAGCAGTGGAAAATATCTATAAATACATTCAGGAAGAGAGGACATTTCCAGAATATAAACTCTGAGCTTTCCCTTGATTGCTTTCAAACTTCCTCAATTTCCCCCTTCCTGTCCAAGCCTATCAGGTTTTCCTTGATGTTTCTGAGGACTTGTTTAAAAAGACTGCCAGACATAATACTACCTCATCATTTCCTCCACTAGATGTATTACTCTGGGGGTCCAGAGTACAGTAGTTTTCACTGACCTTACAAAGAGACAGAGATAAATAGCCTTTAAGGGGGAAAGTTAGTGTTCTGTCATAAGGTGAGAGAAAGAGCTTGGTAAAGAGCAAATTGATCTGAAGTTAGGAGGGCAGCATAGATATGAAATGACAATCAATAGCTGTAGGAAAGTATTATTCCATTTTTCAAGGCACAGAAAAATTCACCTGCATGGATGCACAAGGTATTTCTAAACATATTTCTTCTGAAGATTTTTTAAGATCAAAACAGTGGGAAGGAAGAAAACAAGACAGGTGTTTTTTCAGAAGTTTCATGAACTTCTTCCCATGTATTCCAGCATGAAACAAAGCTAGGGAAAATGAGAGTGAAATTCTCATCCTATTCTGGCCTACTGACATTAAGAGAAAAGGCCAGACTACAGCTAAGTGGCCTGACATATTTACACTTATTCCCAGCACTGTACAAGACAGCAGAAGAATGTTCCTTGTAAGAGGGTTATGAAGAAAGATCAGGAGATCAAGCAAGAGTTGTGTCCTTGGCCTCTGTAGGACTGTGACGAACCCAGCAAGTTCTAGAGCCCAAAAAGTGGCCTGAAACAGCAGTTGTGTCTTACAAATCTGCTGACACTGCACTCCAGAGTAGTCCTGCTCCCAGATCAGCAGAAAACAAGGTAAAGAACTGACATTAGGGTTCATACTGCAGTGTAGAAACCCCAAGCTGCTGGCCAGGACTGGAATACCCTGGTGCTGCATGGTATCATATGAAGCACTGTATGGGAGAGTTCTTTTCTCAGGCATCTTGCAAATTAGGCAGGTACACAAGAAAATAAGGGAGTCTGTATAAACAAAATGCTCTAGGGACAGCAAACATATTCCACCTTTTCTTCCTATTGCTGGGATAAATCTAAATACTTTAGACTGTCCAAATACTGGAGGGGTGGGAAGCCATGAGCTAAATGGCTGCTGAGGACATTGGAGAGCAAAAGCAGTTCCACCCTCCATGATTTGGTCAGCCCTTTACCACTGCTATAGTCTCTGCCTGAGAGGTGATCTAACACATAGGCAGGTTCCAGAAACTGAATTGGTTGGCTGCAGGCTAAAGTGCAAAGACCAGGAGAGAAGGAAGGGGACCAGAACTAAAGTGATGATGAACGATAGGAGGGACAGCTTCCAAAGTCACAGGGAGACTACACAGCAGAGGAGGATGACACAGGATCAAGCATCAGCATCTTTCCCATCAGTCAACTGCCCTCCTGCTTCTGCTCCCAGGAGAGGCAGAGACAGGTCTTTCTATGCCAGACCGCTGCCACTGTTGGTATTATCTCCCCACAGCAGGGAGGGAGAGATGGCATCAGTGGCTGCTGGATTCTGCCAACAGATTTGTTGTCTCCATCCCCATCTCCACTGGGAATCCATGTACTCTCACACATATATATGAGCACACACACGCACACAAATGATGAGGAGAAGCTGCCATACATTAATAACACTATTAGCAATATGTAATGGAATTGTTAAAGCCACCCAACACTGGTATAATAGGTAATTCTTCATCATTAATGGAAACTGTCAGCAGAATACCTACCCACATCCAAATGTTTAATTTTCATACTGAGGAAGCACAAAGCTTTCCATAGACTCCTCAACAGGGAAGTGACCCCATGGACGGTATCTCTCAGAGGCATTAAGGAAGTGTCACTTTCAGAGACAATGGCAAGCTGATATCTGAGCTAACCTTCAGACCTCAGAATGAGACTTTACTAATCTGTGCAGAAATTACAGCTGCAATAAAAATGAAAAATAATAAGGACTTTCATTGTCAGATCCCCTGGTCCCAGTCAGGACAGCAGCATGGCAGTAATGGGACACCTACGGTGCCAGCTCAGCCGCCTTGAATTCTCCATGCACTTCCAGGCTGGAAAAGGAGACAAGGTCCCATTCTGCTCATTTAATGGACAGCACCTCAGCAAAAATGCTGGAGACCAAACCAGAAGCCTCAGCAACTCAAACCACAGGCGGCTTCTTCCTGAGTTCATGCAAGCCCCAGGAACCTGCTCCAAAGTTACAACCCTGCTGCCACATCCATGAGGTGCCTGGCATGCAGGGTGGCTCCCTCTTGCACTGTGCCAAATGTTGTGGTGAAGGCTGGCAAAGACCGTCTGATTGATCATCAGGCATGGGGTCTATCCCTACCAGAGACTGACATCCAAGGGCATCAGGTTTAGGGCAGGAGCACAGTCAGGTAACAGCTGGCAGGTAGGATCAGAGCAAAACAAGGACCCCTAGCAAGATGGGCTGCAATCTTGAGACACGCAGGAATATGGCTCTGAAAATTGAGATAATCAGTCAACACAAAGGATTGGAGTCCCTTAGCTGCCCAGCAGACATTCACAAAATTGTTTCCAGTGCCCAGCTGGTGTTGTGTCATCAATCCACCATGATACACCACAGACTTGCCTCTCTTTCATGTCTGAAAAACCTCTGGGAGTTATGTTATCCAGAGGCACATAACAGATACTAGGATGCAGAGGTTTCCCCAGTGTTTCCCAATGAGAAGCAGTTCACCACAGCAGCATGACTCCCCTCTCTGTCCTGCCCTCCTCCAGCCCCTCTAGCAGCTCTAACACTACTTTTCCCAGACATTTGTCATGGGAAATCAGAAATCAGGTGAAGAGTGAGAGGGCAAAAATTCACCAGCTACAGTCTCATGGGCTGTACTACGTGAACTTCATAAAGCAGCATGTGATGGAGGAGCAGGGCATCCCCCTGCCCCTGCCCCTGCCTTCCTCCATTTTCAGAACACCAGTGCAGCTCCCCCAGCCCTCCTAGTGTGTTGGGCTAGCTGGGCTGCAGTTCCTGAGCCTTCTGTCCTCTCTTCCTGACTGCAATTCTCAGGTCTCTTCTCACCCTCAGCCACACAGTCATGAGCAAAAGCAAAGAAAGAGAAAGTGCTGTTTCCTCCAATGTCTTCTCCTGTCTTTCCTCAGCCTGCTTAGCAAGATCATTCCCCCTCTCTCTGGGTTTCCTCTTGACACCTCTCAATGATAGGTTTGTTCCTCATCCTGTCTTTCTCTGCACTCTTTCTTCTCACTTTTAATACTCTTCCTCTCCCCTGCTCTCATTTTGTTTTTTTTCTCCAGCTTCCTTTCTACCTCACTTCCTGACTTGCCTTCCCACTTTTCATCTGGGAATGCAGATTATCTCCTCTGCTCTGTTTAAATCTCTCCTGTATGTGCACCAGGAAGACAGGAGATGAGAAGAGGAGAAGGTAATGCCGCTGACTAGTGGGATTTTTTGGTATGGATCTTTATTTCTTCTTTACTTAGTTCCTTTCTCCCATCCCCAAAAGAGAACTGTTCATGTTAATACAAGGAGGGATAAAATTAAACGGAGAATGAAAATGGCAAATGCATTTACCTGACTTTTTATAAATGCAGCTGATAACATCACAGGATCTGCAGGATGAATTCTTAGCACCTTCTGGGGAAGCTGGGGAGAGAAGACAAAGAGAAAGAAGATGGGTAAGTTGTACTTAGCAGAGGGAAATGACTAAATTATAGCTCCAGCTAAATACTTTGTAGAAAAGCCATTTTACTGAAAATATATATTTATCCAGAGAAATGTCCTTTTCTATATGTTTTAAGGGTGTTATTGTAAAAATAAAATCACCAACAACAAAAACAAAAAACCCAAAACTACTGGGCAATTTCCAGAAGAGGAGAAGGAATAATAATGGAAGAGAAAGTGGTTGTTTTGTAAACCAAAGCATTTTAAGTGTATTGGAAAATAATAAATTTCATGGCAGACACTAAAATGCTTGGGCTTTTTTATGCTGTGTGTGAAAAACATTTAACAGTTTTGACTCATGTACTGTCCTTTAGCTATCTACAGGACCCACTTTTTCTCCCAGGACCATGCAGGTGGCTGCAGGAAAGGTGCATCAATCATGTAAGCAGCAAAAGCACTCTCCCACAGGCCCACCTGCCCACCTGCCCACCTCTGGGTGCTGGTGGCTTTTCATTGAGTTGGTAGGAGATGGGATCAAAATCTACTGGCAAGGAAAAGGAGAAGGACCTGCTGTATGGAAGATGTGCAATGTCAAATGAGGGACGTGCGAGGGCAGCCTGTGGGGCAGGTGAGTGCCCTGTACACACTGAGGGAGTGTAAGAGATAGCAAGGAAAAATGGGAGCTGCTAGTTAGTAGGCAGTCACAGCACTGGTCACTGATGATGGGGTACCACCAGGATGCTGGGATGGGAAGGAATAGACTGTCCAGGAAAAGACTGGTAGAATGAAAACAGAGGGAGGATTGCACATAGCCTGACTCTGAAGTCCAAGAAAAAAGAAGAAGCCAGTCCATGAATTTCCTTAAACGAAGCAAAGACAAACTAAGGCTAAGATCATGGAAAAATGCCACTGCATGAAGCATGAAGTGCATGAAGCCACTTTCCTAGGCTTGATTGCAATCAGTAGGTAACTACTAGTTAAAAATCTCAGCTGGGAAGTCATCCGGGTGCAGTAATTCTGACATACTGGCACCCTCTGCTCTTTGAAAGAGAGGCAGAATTAACAGGAGACCAAGGGAAATGCAGACTTTCCCTCCCAGACTCCAACAAACTCAGCAGCATGGTAGATAAAGTCTCTTGAGAAGGGAATTTAAGCATAGAGAAGAGCAAGAAAATTGGCAGTTACTGGGAAAGACCGTGTTAAAGCACAATGGCAACTTATCCTATTGTGATAGAAAGATGGGAAGCAGAATAAGAGACCATTATAGCTGTGTCAAGAGCTCTTTAGGGACCTGAAAATCAAAAAGAATTTGCAAAAAAAGTGAAAACTAGACCACAAAGCTAAGGACCAGCATAAAAGAGCAGCATAAAAAACAGAAATGCTAAAGTACAAAATTAATTACAATTAGTAACGGGCATAAAGCTGCAAGTAAAAGTGCTAGGGTATCAGCAAAGGCAGAAAAAGAGAACATAAGGCTATTATTTAATGGGAAAGGAGGAAATAATAGCTGATATAGAGAAGAATGAAGTAGACTAATCCATCTCTGCTTCAGGCTTCATAACAAACTCCAAAAATTAACTCAAACAAGGGGAAGAAATGCAAGACAGAAAGACAACATTCTTGAGATAAATGAGATATGAGTGCCTCTGAAATCCACACTCAAGCACTGAAGATACCAGCTGGAGAAATCTCTGATCTGTTCAGAAATCATTGCTGACAGTATGGGAGAAATCCCAGGAGACACAGGAAGCACAAATGCAATACTTTTCTTTAAAATAAAGGGAAAAGGAGAACATGAAAAAATGTGGACTAGTCAGTCTCCCTGGAAAAATACTAGCACAGACTATTAGCTGATCAATATAAAAAACCCAAAAGGAAAACCACTTGATAAAAAACAACTCAGCATAATGAATTTATCAAGAAGAAAAATCATTTCATTTGTTTGTTTCAACAAAAAGGATGTCAAATCAGTTGTTCATTTCAGAGAAAACAGGTTTTCCTCTTTCACAAGGTAACTAGCTTTATGGGTAAGGAAGAAGTTGTTGAAAGATATGTTTTAGCAAAGCTTTCAATATTGTCCCACATGGCCATAAGCAAACCAAGGAACTGCAGTCTAGCTTAGCAGGACTTCAGCTTTTTGGACTCTTAAGCATAACTGGCCACGAATTTCCTTGCAAACACCTTACCATTAAGCTTTTAATAGAAGAACATTCATAAGAAAGCATACTTCCTTGGATTTACTGCAGACTATGTGCTATGGCTTTGCGGCTCCTCAGCAATTCACGGGTGATGGTGTGGGAGTCACTGGCCTACATGAAATTGCCTGTCCGTGAAACTAGGTAGGAAAAAACCCAAACAAAGTGTCAGTGATTAATTACCAGTCTGAGATTTCATCTCAATCCCAAAAGAATCTGTCCCAGTCCTGGATCTGTTCCAGTTCTTCATCAGTAACTGGAGCAAAGGAAAAGAGTGTGCATTATAAATTCTGCAGATCACTCCAACTTAAGAGTGCATTTGTAGAGCAGGAGCTGAATTCAAAATAATCACAATAATGGAGAAATAGTCTGAAATGAGCAAGCCACAATTTAATAAAGTCTTCAACAAAATATGAAACTAGGAAGAAAACCAATGCTGAGACATCAGATATGAAATAACTGATAAGTTAGAAGCACGTATTTCAAGATGCAGTGATATGCAAACTCAAGGTGAGTCTGGTCTCATTTTGGCAACTCTTTCTCAGTATCGCCTGCAAAAATCATGAGGAAATTTCTCTGTGCTAATCCACCCCAGTGAGGGCTGGGCTATAGTGTGGTATTGAAGTCTGCACACCAGACATGAAGAACAAAGCAGATGAAAACATACAAGACAGCTGCAAGAAAGGCAAAAGCTAAGGAAGCACAGAAGGACACAGCATGGTTTGGCCTGAAAAACAGGAAATGTATGTTTTAGAAAAAGTTGCCAAAAAAAGGTTTCCAATGGAAATTGACCTTTTTTTTTTCCCTCTTGGGGTTTGGATATTTAAAAAATAAATTTAAAAACATGCATTCTTTCATCATCTCTGATTCAGGGGTTAGTGGAGGGTTGGATGCACTCTATTATTTTCCCTGCGCCCTACTGAGGAAAAGAAATAGGATGATTAAAATAAGCAGGTGAGCAGGAGAGAGAAAAACCAACAAGTTAGAAGTAAAAACCTGTTAATCCTGTCAACTTTCAAAGATGGCAGTAGGGCAAGAAAAGATAAAATCAAAATAACTAATGTTGTTTCCTCTTAATTAAAAAAACAACAACAACAAAAAAAAAACAACACCAAACAAACAAACATCAAAAAAACACAAACATGAAATTAAAGAGACTACTTCCTACTATTTTCTATGAAAGCATACTGGGATGTTATTTTTCACTAACTCTGGATTCTTTAGCCCTTCATCTGCCTCGAGAGCTAAGATTATCCACCTCTGCCACCAACAAGAAGTGCTGATATCACAGGTCCCTCCCCGTGACGCTCTCCTCTCAGCTTTCTCCCAATGCAGGCTGAGGCTTTATCTGCAGTACCACAGCAAGGATTTT
Source organism: Jacana jacana (assembly GCA_013400555.1). Classification (NCBI taxonomy): domain Eukaryota; kingdom Metazoa; phylum Chordata; class Aves; order Charadriiformes; family Jacanidae; genus Jacana; species Jacana jacana. The sequence goes on along the minus strand of VZTM01006234.1, from coordinate 251,785 downwards.
TTTTTTCTGTTGCTCTGTATTGGCTTGGCCATCCTATTAGCAACAATACAGTTTCTCATCGGAGCTAATGCATCATCTTTGATCATCCTCCTAGTTTACATTTCTCATGTCTTTTATTCACATCTCACAACCCTCATTATTAGACACATTTCCAAACTTTCATCTCCCAAAGGGCAGAGAGGGAATAACAGGAAAGCTGGAATTTAACAAGATTTGGCACTAAGCTTTGATTTATTGAATCACAGACCAGGGGGAAGGAGCACAGAGAAAGGAAAGGGCAGGAGAGGAGTAGCGCACAACAATAATTTGCAAAGATCTTAGGTGCCAGCAAAACCTTGATTGTTAATAACCAGCTGCTTTCTGCAGAGCTGATGGTGAGGCAAAGGCTCTCCAGCTTCTTGGCCCCACAACTACACCTAGCACATGGAGGGAGGCAGGCAGGTAAGCAGCTGAGATGGAGAGACCAGCCAGTGGCTCAAGGTCTGTCACCCTTCCCATGTGCAGATACAGACATCCCCTGGGAAGGTACCCCCTGCCCCTGCAACTCAGGAAGGCTGGCCTATTGTGAGTCCCACCACCATGTCTCTCTGTGGGGTGAGACTACAGGCACAGCCCAGCTCACTCTCATCTCACCTCTCTACTCAGATGTGTGGGAAAACTACCCACCTCCTGCCCCTCCTCCCATGTTCCCTGATCTACCAAACAAAGCCACTCCACTGGTCAGCAAGAGCAAGGTCAGCCCAAGCAGAGGGAGCCCTGATGTACCCCAACACCAGCTGTATGGCTGCTGCAGCAGGACAGGGCTGCACAAGGAGTGTTGATGGGACCAGAGAGGGTAGCTGGTTCTCCACCACCCTCCCGCAGCCCAGCATGGTTGCTGCTGGCCCTGAACAGCTGAAGATGGTGTTTTTGACACGTCTATACTCCAGAAGTGTGCTACAGGAGCAGCAATGTTAAGGCCCCATGCAAATCATCTTCTCCTCTCCAGACAGGAGCTGCTGCTCCCCACAAAAGCTTATCTCCGGCATCTCTGAGTTCATCACTGCTTCTGCAGATGAAGGATGCTAAAACTGGTCTGCACTTGGACATGCTGCATGCTCCAGCCAAACAAAAAATAGCTTCCAGGAGCCTGCTATGGGGTCACAGAGGGAGACAAACCTGTTGCTCCCTGTGGCACAGCTATTTGCCCTGTGAAAATACTAACGGCTCCATCTGCAAGAGCCCTCTAGCTGATGACACCTGCAGATACACAAACGCTTTGCAAAAGTCAGGCACGTTTACCAAAAGAAGGCAGAAGTCAGCATAAATTTATCAGAAGCTTTGAGAGTCTCTGTGCAAATATACTAACCGTGGGCCAAACAGAAAAGATAGACTAAGCACGGGAAGAGATGGCGTTACTGCTGCTCAGGTTGTATCTGTTTACTGGATAAACAAAGGAGTCCTGTAGATAAACAAAACATTGTGAGTCTAGCATACTTCCCACTGCCAGATTTAGAGATAAACACACAGTTGAAAAGGGTTTCTTAGAATAAGCTGGACTGCTTTGGCTTTTGGCACTGGAAATGACAGAGATTTGTGTCAGTGGGGCTCTGGAGTACATTAATCCTTTATAAATGTTTTTTAAATAATACATGTGCCCTGAAAGAACATGTGAGGAGTACCTTATTAAACTGAGATCTAAATTTAAAGGCATATTTGAGAAAAAGCATCATTTATTAAACTGTTGCCAAAACCTTCCAGTCTCACAGGATGCCTGCAGCACAAACATCCCCTTCCTGCCTTGCTGGATCCCTCACCAGCCCCAGTGAAGCCTGCACTACTCAGCCGAAGTAGAAGGTCAGGCTGATGCATGGACACAGGCCACTGGGACAGTTTTCCTGTGGCTGTTGCCAGGCCAGATCAGCGGTCCCAGCACAGGGAGCACCGGCTGAGCCTCCCTGTCCAAGGGCTTGGTGCAGAGCCCAGCAGCAAGGGAGAGAACGAGCAGCTGTGAGTGAAGTCCTTGCTTCCCTCAACAGAGAGCCAATACCTAATACAGCATATAGTAACACATCCCTGTTACTTTTGCTGTAGCTTTTATATACAACACAGCTTTGGCATCTGAACTTCTGAGCTAGCAAACTCTATAAAACATGCTTGTTTTAAGCACCTGGACAATTTCCATGCTCAAGACAAACTCACAGTGAGTGTTTGCTTACCAGCAGAAGTAGGGAGATGATTGGCCCCCTGAGGCCGCACCTTGAGAATTGTGTCCAGTTCTGGGCACCTCAGCACAAGAGAGATATCGAGGTTCTGGAGCGAATGCAGAGGAGGGAAACAAAACTGGTGAAAGACCTCGAGAATAAATCTTACGAGGAATGATTGAGGGATTTGGGATTGTTTAGTTTGAGGAAGAGGAGGCTGAGGGGAGACCTCATCACTCTCTACAACTGCTTGAAAGGGCATTGTAGAGAGGTTGATGCTGGTCTCTTCTCATGGGCAATTAGCGATAGAACAAGAGGGAATGGCTGCAAGCTGCAGCAGAGTAGGTTTGGGCTTGACATTAGGAAAAAATTTTCCACAGTCAATCAGTGGAATGGGCTGCTCAGGGAGGTGGTGGAGTCACCCTCCCTGACTGTGTTTAAGAGTAGATTGGATGTGGTGTTGAGGGATATAGAGTAGGGGAGAACTTGTAGAGTAGGGCTGATGGTTGGACTTGATGATCCCAAGGGTCTCTTCCAACCTGAATGATTCTATGATTTGCTCTTTCAGGGACCCATTGAACCACCTTCAGGAGCAGAAATATGCATGTCCAAAAGAGCACCCACTCTTGTGGGTAACTCCAAAACCAAAGTTTGGTCCTGACAGCTGCCCGGTTGACTTCCCTGATGCCTGACTTCATCTCTTCCAAGGTAAATGTATGTACACCTGGAGCTGTGTCTGTGCACCTCAGACCTGGCCTGTAACTACATCTGCTTTTCAGGTATGGAGTATTCCTCTCCAATTGTACTTGTGGGGTCCTTCAGGAAAGGGGGATGAGGATTACCTGCAAATACTTTTAATCTACCTGTCCTTTAAAGAAGCCCCAGAGCAGCAAAGGCTGATAGGATATGCTATCCCTGGGAATTATTCTAGATGAAGCTGCAGCATGAATGGATCTTCTAGCCACTCATAATACACACTGGCATTTTCCCTCATTACTGGCATGTCCAGCAGGAACATCAGACTCCTTTTCCTACAGAAGTCTCTGGGCAGAAGGTGCATTTAGGGTTCTCCAAGTGCTTGGGTTTTAACCTCACTGTACTGGAGTACTAGGGTACCATGCCTGTTTTGTTCTCCAGAGGAAATCAAAGCAGTTAGCCTCCCTCCACAAGGACATGGCAGGGTAGGGAGCAGATCATCAGTGACGTGAGCTGCAGAGTTGAACCCCTGCCTCCTCCTTTTGGACTGCCACAAGGTCTACCTGGCCCGGGGCCTGCTGCCAGCACCAGGCACCCTAATTTACCTGCTCAGCAACAACAGTTTTGACAGCCATTATTATCAGGCGAACAACCTCAAAGTCCAAAAAAAGCATCAAAAAGTAGAGACAGAAAAAGAGAAAATCCTGACATGGCCTAATTTGAGGTCCAACACCAAACAGGTCTGCAATAAATTGGAAATTTTCTTCACATAGCAGAGATCAATAAATGTAATTATTTGGACTTAAACCTCATGAATTCTGAAGAGCTTCTCAGATTACTTGGAGAATAAGTGCTATTTTATACGATGTCAAAGCTGATCAGAATAACAACGCTCCCAGCAAAGACCCCATCAGCGGGAATGAAACCTTACAGTATCTCACTATGCGTCTCTCTTCTTAAAGGAACATTACCAGGGCAGAAATCACATTAAAAGAATTGATATCTCCTCTCTTGAGCTGTTAACAAAGTGAGCTGGGCTTGTAAAACTCTCATCATTCCAGTTTCCATCTCTGATCTTAAATCTAACATATTCTTCAAATTTCATTTGTTTTCCTTGGTGACACGAGCTGTTAAGGCTTCTGCTTTCTTTAAGATGAATGGTGAAGTAAGACAAGACAGGCTGTCAGAGATGGGACCCAAATCCAAGCCATATTTCCATGGACCTGAGTTTGGGGATTTGAGAGAAAATAGGATTTGCATCCAAGTTACTCTTGATATTGGAAAATTAAAACATGAGCATCAGACTAAGTCGGACCCAAAACCCACCCCAGTTTGGTTTGTTTCCAGGACCTTTACATACACTGGTATGAATCATGAATCAGGGGTAATTCCACTAAAGTAAAGGTACTACTCAGCTGGAAAACTGGCATTAGAGAAGAATTTCTCAGGCCTTAGGGTTGAATCACTTACACTTTCCATTAATTCTCCCCAGTTTTCTGACAGTGCACAATGTGGCTGCACTGGGCTCACAGCAGTACAGGACAAAGTCTGAAACAATTTTTTTCCCAGCAGCAGCCTACCAGCCCAGAATTCTATGCATTTTAACCAAGGCTGCATGCTGGAGCCAAAATGCCATCCTTAGTGATGTTAGTGTTAGTGATCCTTAGAGTATTTAGGCTGCACTTGCCTCAAAGGCAGTAAAGGGAAATTTAACCAATTTATATGGTGCATGACATTGTCTAAGCAGAAAAAAACAGGTCAGGATCTCCTGTGTACCCTGTGACTGAGCAGATACTTCCTTGCTGCCAAATTCATGTGTCCATCTCTGTGTACCACTCCTGGGCCCTGGCACCTGCAACCTGAATGAATACAACCTGATAGTCACTGCTAGTTCTCTAACATAGATTCACATACATCCGGGTCAGAATTCGAAACACTTAAGCACAGACAGACCCTAGACTATGGCCTTTACAGTTCCTGCAAGACAGAATTCATGCCACACTGTGTGCAGAGAAGGCTGTTCTTTTCCATTTAGCCAAAAGGTGGGGGGAAAGTGCATCCCAGTCCTTTGGCTAAAGCCCAAAAAAGCTGTCACTCCACCTATCTGAAAGCTGCATGTGTAGTGAGAGGGGCTGGTCAGAATAGGCAGAGTTGCAATTATCCCAGCAAGTCTTTCTGCTGGAAATACAGATTATCTTTGGTTTTGTTAACCTGGTTCAGAGCAGTTCCCAAACTAAAATAAGCAGCAAAGCCTACAAAATAACTTTTTAACTGGTAGAACAGTGTCATGGGTTTGATTTACCCACCCCACCTGGCTGCAAGGTCAGAACCAATTGGAAAAGAGCAGATCCCTGCAAGACAAAAAAAAAGCATGAAAATTCCTGGAATCCCCAACATTTCAGGAAACAAGCTGGAAAAATCTTCAAAGCAAGAATAAACTTAAAGGAGAAGTAAACTAAGCAATGCTCTTCCTTCGCATTTCCAGCCACTGCACAACAGGCCACCTTACAAGGCTGCTACTGAAGATGGACCCATATCGGGATGTGAATCCTGCCTCTTTACAGTGTTTTTATAGAGGCAGGAATTAAAAACAGGCAGGACCAAGCCAGGCAGAGGAAAGGGAATTGATTTACTTTGTGCCAGCACCTTTATCTACCACAAGAAGTTCAAAACAGGTAAGATATTGGGAAAGCTGTCAGTCACCCTGGCCTCCCTTCTTTGTAGCTGGACAATGCTGTTTGGTTTACTTCTTGTAGCCAGCTCTCAAGACACCACTCATTCTCGTAAGCTACCAAGGCTGTACCCTGGCTGCCAGTGCACAGAGAACTAGCTGGCAGCTCCTCTGTGAAGTGTCTGTTTTTCTCTGCCACTCAGCTCGGGGACACTGTATTGAGCTCATCTAAGATTTCTCATCCAAAAGATAGAGCAGGGAATATTTTATGGGGTTAACTGAAAGGCTTCTGTTGCCACTGTCCTTGGGCACAGTTACAACACTGACACTCTCAGCACAGGTGGAGACAACTCCTGCATGGAGAGACACCAGGATCAAGGATTCTAGATAAAACAGATTCAAAAGAAACTTTAAAAGAAGCTGCGGAAAGGCCAGTGTCTAAGCAGATAACATTTCTCCATAAACCACTCTGGCAAAACCATGCTGCGCCTAGTGTCTCTGCTGGTTGCACTAATTGTCCTTATAAGTCATCACTTTATCACCTACAACTGCATCTGATAATGCAAACAGCCTGTAAAACTTAGTTACAAAAGCCATCAGGAAGCAGGAAAATGAATAGGGTAAGGCTAAATTACTGGAGGGGGAAAGGCTGCTGATTTTGTTTTAGCTTCTTTAATGAGAGCCCAGAAATGCTACAGCTGACCAATCAAGGAACCTCCAACTTTCTGCACAGTAGCAATTTTACCATATTGATCATATATCCCTCCAGACATGGGCAAGTATTTCTTTCAGTCAGAGAAATAGGAAAGATGGTCCATGACTTGACTGCCTAAAGCAAGCCAGGTTCTGTCCTTGGCACCCCAAGGAGAGATGCAGAACAAGGTTCTGACTTGGTTAGTGTAACGGAGATGGGAATCAGGTCCAAGAGCTGATAAACCCAGTAATATCACATTCTGGTAAACTTAAATATGCCAGCTGCTACCTGTCAGTAGGTCTTCTATATTGCTAGGTACCCACAAGGATGTCCAGCTGCATAAAAGGGATCAGCTTTCCAAAAACCTTGGAGATAGTGGTAGTGAAGAAAACATTCCCCTTCTCCATCTAAACAGTTCTTTGTTTCTGGGGTTTGAGTTGTTTGTTTTCTTCCTTTTTTTCATCCCCAAACAAGTAAATTGAGTTTTCCAGCAAATAATGACAGAGGATCACTGGGGGATAGACTTCAGAAACATCTCTATATGTGTGTGTCACGCTCTCATTTCTATTATTCCACTTCCACATCTTCTGTTTCAACCTGTCTGCATTACAGACAGATATTGCTTTCTGTTCTGCAGAGAGCATTACAGTTGTAATTGGAAACTTCAAGAAATTTTTCTTCCCTCATCCCCTCTCAGGTACAGCTGACAATAGAAACTTTGGTGTCAGATTGTCATTCAGATTATAGGAAAGGAGATATAGCTATGGAAACGACCTCAAATTTTTTTCCCATTCATTCTCTTCCTTCAAGTACAGTTAAGAGCTGGTAAAGAGGTTGCATTAAAAGCCCTGAGTAACTGGGACTAGAGTGAGCACAGCAATGGTAGGTAGAGATAGATGCTCACATTGAGTATGGCTCAATTTTAAATCCAGATTACTTTTATATGCAGTTGATTTTCTCTTCCAGTCCATTATGGGCTGATTGTGCTCTAGGTTTCAGCTCAGAGGGAGAAATGTCCTTCTGCAGGGGAGTCTTTCCTTCCTGCCATGCTGAAACTACAATGACCGTATCTTCCTCACCGTGCCACCCGTCTCCATGTTGCTTGCACCACATAGTATAAATAGAGATTTGGTTTGCATCTGGGAGCAATAGGTGCTATTTTGCCCTGTGTCTCTGCAAAGCTTGGTCATAGCAACCACAGACAGGGCCACAGACAAGGTCTCCTGGATGCTCTTGCTCTGCCAACAGCTGTATTTCAGCATCCTGAGAAATGGCATTAACTTTCAATAATAGTTATGGAAATTTTATATTCCTTCTTTTACTGGTTTCACCATCTTGTGCTAAAAGTCTCTGAGGGTGTGAGTGGAAAAACAGAGCAAGAGTGAAGCCTGGAGTTGACCCTAAGGGAAACATCAGCTCAAGAGGACTGATGGCAAAGAAATTTTCTGGGGTAAAAAGGAGAAAAAGGTGCAGTGGAAACAAAGGTATAAGAAGGATTTCCACTTCAATGAAAAAAAGGATTAAATTGGAGCTTAAACACCTTTTAGCATGCAAACACCATCAAAAAAAAAGAGGCAAAGGAGCTTTCTGCCTAGCTGTGGTAGAAAAACAGTGGAAATGCTTAAAGACCTTTCTTTTATATAGTTCAAACGTAGCCTAAGAACTACATGAGGCAATGGGGAAAGCATTATGTAATAAGGGAGAATTTTCTAACAGGGAAAAAAAAATAAGTAATTTCATCACAAAAGAAGAGAGGGGAAGGAAGAAAATCTCCCTGCATCTCTGGCCAGCTTAGAAATTTTCTGCAGTACCTTTGTATTGATAACTTCTATTTTATAAGTTCTGCCTGCTTTAAAGATAATGAGCTCTGAGCTGGGCATTGTGTCCATTGTCTTTTCAATCCAGTTCAAAGGCCAGGTTGAAACTCATCATGCTGTACTTATTTACTGCATGTTTACAGCAGCTGACCACCCTGCTGAGCAGTTTCCAAACACTGAAGAAGGGCAGAGCAACATCTCAAGATCTCATATTCTGAGAGATGACAGGACTTAAGAGCAGAACAACAATTTGCAATTTAAGTTTAAGGCTCATTTTACTCTTAGGCCAATTTCCATCACTTTGGCAATGTAAAGATGGCTTCACATCGTAAAAAATGCAATTTATTATTATTTTATGGGTCCTTTACATTTTCAAGATAGCAAAAAGAACCTTTCTATAACAAAAAAAATCACTGTTCAGTTCAGAGTAAACAACCCAGCAGAAATGTGTCTCTAAAAGAATGTTAACAGTGGAACGGGAAACACTAGAATACATGCAGTGTTTCTGCAAACCTTTGGCTTTTTCTGCCTTCAGGTGAGCCCTGGGCAGACTTTCTAGCCATTTAGCTGGGATTTCTGCTTTAGTGGCAAAGCTGAGACATGCCCTTTCTGCTCAGCATCTGCACTCCGTGTTACTCTCTCTGGGATCAGCGCTCAGAGAGCTCAAGCCCTGGGCAGGGGAATGATCCGCATTATGAATGCAACCTGCCATGGGCTTCCATGTGGGTGATAAACTCACTCTGAGGACGAATGCGCCCTAACATGAGCACGCAGGATGATGTCTGCTTGCAGGACCTGGGGCCGGCCAGAGGAGGCAGGCATGCAGCGCCTCTCACAGGGCTGCTGGCAAGTCCACGTGGAGCCAATTCAATTTCCCACAGAAAACATTGGGAAAACATTTCTCTGCTCGGTTACCTGTGCCGATCTGGGGATCAGAAGTTGGTCTTTTCTGTGATCAACAACTCTGGTCCTCACAGGCTCCCCTTTGTAACGCCAGTTTCTCCAAAATCCTTCCCACATACCTTGCTCCATCCACAGCAGGACCAGACACACCACTGCCATGTAGCCAAGACTTGTTCTACCTCTGGAAAGACGGCACTTGCTTCAAGGCTCAGCAAGCTGTGCAGAGGGAGGTTTATTACTGATTCATGAGTCTGTCATGCTGCAGCCCAGATTCCCACCACCCGGTTTGTAAATCTCTGTGACCAAGCCCTATCTCAGAGCATTTTTGCAGCCTATGCTGCTGTAGATGCGGTTGTCAGCATGGGACCCTTGACAAGAAACAAAAGATTTTTGCTGGATTCCCTAAGGCAGTGATTCATCTTTTTTCAGGTTTCATCTATTATTAATTGTTATTATTATTTTTATAATTTGTTAAATGCTTACAGCATATTTCTCCACACACAAGTCTAAATTATGGTCCTGATCTCTGAGAGGCTGTATTTTAAGTAGACAGAAATTTCTCACAAACTGCTGTGAGCTCATCGCAATTTCTGCAATATTTACAGTATGCCTCAAAGGTCTTCCACCTAGGTCTTCAACTTTCTTTTTAGTTTTAGGAGCATTTCTTCTCCTTCTGTCTGCAGTGAGATAAAACAGACTTAGAAACCTAACAGGTCTTAAAAAACAAACAAACAATAAAAGCAAAACAACCCTTTTATTGTTTTCTTATTAATCAGATGATTTCCCAGCCAATCCCATGAATTTTCAACAATTTCAGAGAACTCGTGAGAAAACTCAGAGAAAAGTGATGGTGGTAAAATTCTACTCAAAGCAAAGCAAAAAGAAATAACCCATGTTTCATACATGCGATTATGTTTCTATACTGTGGCTTGTGCTACATGAGAGTATAGAGAAGAAATGCTCTGTGATCTCTTCTGGACTATGTACGTAGTTCATGCATGCACTGGGTAGTCTCTGGTCTAGAAGTCTGGCCTTGGTGCTGTTCTTGCTCACTGTCCTGGTTTAAGGTTCTCCACCTGACCATGTTATCTCAATGCACATGTAGTCCCTGTGCAGTGCAAAGCAAAAAAAAACGACCCAAGCTTTGAGACAAGGACTGTGCTCGGGAGTTTTTACTTACTGCCTTGCACCAAGCATCAGAGTTTCCCATTCAGCGGCTTATTTTAGACATAAGGAATAGAGGAAATAATTTCCGTAGCCATGGCCTGGGATAGTGAGTGCTGGGATCTGCTAAGCTAAAATGGCCAGAACAGAAAAAGCAGCTTGCAGCAAGGAGTAACGGTGGATGTGAAACCTCAGGTCCAAAAATGGTACTGCAGTTGCTCAGTGCATCACCTTTGAGAAGCAGAATTTCTTTCCAGTGCCTGGAGGCAGGAAGAGTTCAGAGATGTAGTGCCTGTTCCTACTAGCCAAACAGCCCAGCACAGCACCTTTCACTCTCCCAGCCAAGACCAATACTATAAATGAGGCAGGAGAAAGGCCTGTGGTTATTTATCGTTTTAAAATGAACTGGGCATATTGATTATTTTTTTTCCCTCTTCTTTCTGAAAACACAATTAAGTTGGTATAAGAAACAGATCCACTAATGGACTGTGTCAGTAATTGATGTCCATCCTGAGCTGAAATGAACTGCATCCTTCTCTTCTTGTTTCATGCTGGTGTTCCCTGGTCCAGCAGTGGTCCACATACTGACTTCTGAAATCCTTCCAGACTCATGACACAGGGCTCTCCTCTCAAAGCAAGTGTCACCACTTTTTTTTTTCTGTGGTGAATGCAATGAGCAGATGCAGTTCCCTCACCTGGCATGGACTCCTTACCCCATCAAAACAGCATAGGGCAGCCGATCACCAGCTAGAGGGTGAAGAGAGTGTTTCATGTCCATTCAGAAGCTTTATGCTGGGGTAGCACAGGAAGGTAACAGCCCCCTCCTGCTACCCCTCCCACTCCCACAGAGAAACATATGGGGAGTAGAAGATGCCTTTCACAAAAGTAAATTGGAAAGAGGACAAATGAGATCATCCAACCACCCAGCCAATACCCCAGCTCTTTGGAACCCATCCCAGAAACCAGCCCCCATTTCCTGAGTCCAGAGATGAGACTGAATGAAGTGGGAACATCCCAGCAGAGCTGCCACAAGCACAGAGAGTCACTCTTCCCCCCTTCCTGTTGTCGGATCATGCTGGGATCACATCCCCAGGTTTCCGTCATCAAAGCATCATGATGCTGTGACTTCAACCCTGCTTTGCAGGTTAACAACCGTTGGGTTCATGGCAGGCCACAGGATGCCCTCTGCACTTACAACCAGCATGTCTGAGTGCTGCATGGAGCCACACACTATGGCTGCCCAAAGGTCTTCTGCTGGTCCACTGTGGGAGTTTGGTGGAAACAGCCACATCCATGGACTGAACCACAAACTGGTGGGGCTGCTTGCATGCCTAAAATTCAGCACATGATTCCAAGCACCATTGAAACAAGGGCCTGTCAGACACAGGGTGTGTCCCAGATGAAAGCACCCCCACACCATGCAGTTTGGGGGACTAGAATGACCCTGTGCAGAGCAGTGAGCTCTAGGCTGAACTGGCAGGGCTGAAGACATCAGTCATCTCTCTGAAAGGATTGCAGAAAGTGGCCTTGCATATAAATAAAGAAACGCACAACCCAGGACGTTCTGTCTCTGTCAGACAACCCTCGATAAGCAGTTGTGAGAAATACAGCAGCCACACGGTAATAAAAAACAAGCTTGCATTTGTCACCCCATTGAATCCAAAACAACAAGTATAAAATATGATACATCTTTCTCCAGCAGACAATGTCTTCTGTATCACCTGTGGGCCAGGTTCAGACCCACTGAGGCCCCCGAAGGAAGGCATAAATTACATGCACACATATGCACAGAGAAACTTCCACAACCACCAAATATGGTTAATTCACCACCTGCTTGTAGAGGAAATCACTGCACAGAGGATTAAAACACCCTGTCCCACCCCACCTTTGGATGTTTCTTTTTACTGCCTTCAGTGAGAAACATGAGCATGTACTCAAAGGCATGCTGGCCTGTAAGTCTCAGCGTTACCTGTCTAATGAAGCAAAAATCCATATTTCCAAACAAGCTGACTGTCACGCAGCATTGCCTTCTCATCACACTAACAGCTCGGATGCTTGCAGAGCTACTGGTGTGAATAAAACTATACTTGTACACAGTGACTTTGCCAGAAGAGCCACTCACTGTTTCTGCGTGAACAAGACACTGCCAGGGAAGATACATCTGTTGGTAACACTATGCTTTTCCAGGTCTTTTTCTACCAAATTATGTTAGGAATAGATCAGGTCTTCCAAAACCACAGTGGGACTGCAGAGCTGTGAGAGCACAGCTCAATACCCCCACACCACATATCACTGTAGCCAAACAAGCAAAATCCCACAAGTGCCAATATTTGTCAAGGAAGGTACCGTTTAGGTTATAACTGAGGGAGTGATGCTCGGGGCCTAGAAAGCATGTATACTTTCACTAGCTTGCCAAGAGAACATTTGTCCTCCATATCCTAGGCTCTATCTGCTCAGGAAAAACCTGAGTGGCTGTAATCATGCTCACTAGATTGAAATACATGAGTAGTTGATCTCTTTTATAGCAGGGCAGTGTCTCTCCCTCAGGGGACTGATCATCTCAGAATTACTCTTGAGAACCTCCCATGTGTATCTAAGGCTGATTTCATACAGGTAATGCTCTGTGCTGTTACCTCAGTCTGATGCTACAGTTCCCCTCAAACAAATAGAGTTGGAGATATGAAAGTAGTTTTTGGGGTCTTGGTTGCACTGCCCACCTCGTAAGTGGGCAACAGGGTTCCAAAATCTTGAGCTGCACTCTTTGAATCCAGCTAAAAAATAATGTTAGAATATGTAAGTGGGGGCTTTCCTCTGTTATCTTTGTTTTCTTGTTTCAAGGGTGAAAAAGAAGATGCAGAGAAAAGCAATCTAAGAAACAACCCACTTCCACTCACAGTCAGGGAGAAGTCCTCCATGTACTCCCAGCTTGAACAAAATTAAACCTTTTCATTTTCACCATATTTTTTCACAGAAAAGAGATTGAATTCATGGATCATCTATTTTACCCACATATTTACAAATGCAACGAAATTTAGATGAAGTAGAGAGAAAGGACCTAAAATTCTCTTTGAACAAGAATCCAAGGCTGTCTGTGAGTACCCTGAGACTGACAAACCACCTTCATTGCACTTGACACCTGTTCCCCACACCAACAGTATCCTGGAAGTACCTGGTGCTGCCATACGCTATGATGGGACCTGTGAGGCCTGTACCTGAGCCAGGCACCCTCTGAAGGGCCGGCTGGTCAACAAGAGAAAAGCAATACCGTGTGGAAGAAGGGCATCAGCACAGGTCAAGGCCAGGAAGGCAGGTATTCTTAGAAATTGTTCTGAAAGCCCAGCTCTCGGTTTGAGCAAATATTTCTGTTGGTACCTAATCACAGGTTCCTTTCTCAAGTGCTCCCTGGTAATGCCTTCATTCATATTCCTCCGTACTGTTCTGTGTTTGTGGTTAAGAGCCTCCACAGACTTCTCTGCACGTACCGCTGAAATGGGGTTACTTCATGCTCTGGCAGATAGATGGAATTGTACTGTGTATATTTACATTTACAAAAAAAGATATTGCTAATGCATTTCAGTAATGATAATAATAATAAAAAAAAAAGTCTTTCTAGCCATTATAGTAATGGCTTTGAGCTAATTGCTTGCATTTGCACTCAAATATGGTTCTCCCCTCTCTGACTCATTTCCATTTTTATGGAAATGAGCTTGCTTGCTAGACTTTTAACTCACAGCTCTTGAGAACCAGCTGTTGTCTGACTTCCTCTGTCAGGTAAGAACTTACTCTGCTCATCATAGTGGGACCAGTTGTAGAGGAAGAAGCTACTTAGCACAGGTAAATTTGCCAAAACCTGGTTTACAGTCCGTAGGCTGTGCTGGAAGGTGCTGGGAACTCCAGTGCCTAAGGAGGTATGCCCTGAGGGATGCAGGCAACCAGAGCCATCTCCGCTGGAAATTAGCTTTCCTGCAGCTCTGCCTATTGCCTGATGGAATTAGAAAATAAATAGGAGAGCTCTTAGCAACTGTCTCATGTCATGGGCTGAACACACAGCTGCTACAGAAAGACTTCACAGTGTGGCAGTCCCTGTCCCCACAGACTCCTGGCTGATCACTGGCATAAGGTGCCTGGTGGCTATCTAATTTCCATCTTAACAGGCCATCGTTCTCCACAAGGGTCTATGCTACACTTGGCACAAGTCAAAAAACTTTGAACTTTCCATTTGATGAGTTATTGGTACCACAGGAAAGACAAGTTTGAAGTTGAAAATTTGCTTTGGCCAACCTACAGGTAGAAGACACCATTCCACAATGGATAAGCTTATGCTACAGTCTGTCAGGATCCACAGCAGCTGGCAGTCCTGCTGCAGAACTATGGGATGACTTTGTTTCTCTTGAGTATCAGGGCTAGAAAAACGTGGCTAAGACATGTGTTTTAGAGTCACCTTCAAGTATTTAGTGATGAACAAAGTGACTGATTCTGCTTAAGGATTGTTGCACTTTTCACAAGGGAGCACAAAGCCTATCAGAAAGCGTTTGCTGCCTAAATGCCACAAAGCTGCCTCTGCTCAGAGCACATCCAAACTAGCTTGGAAAAAAGGAGAACCACAAGCAACAGACCCTGAACTAACTCATGGGAGGAGAACTTCAACTCTGAAACATGTGCTTGACACTCACCTGAAAAGAAGATATTCCACTGCCTCCTTGAGGTTTGCATGCTCTCTTTCTGCAGGCAATCTGGCCACACAGAATCAGAAGACATGATGGGAGAGCTGACTGAAAGAGGGATGTATGCTGTGCTGTTGTCTTTTCTTCATCAGGATGACTGGGAGAATTAAGACCAGAGCTAAATAACTATACTCAGGTGCAACTCAAACATGAATTTGGTCACTCTGTGTGAATTTCCTTAGGTGCCTCTGCCAGAGGAGCAAGGTCTCTTCTGGTCATCTTCCCTTTCCAATCAGCAGCCCAACTGGCTGGAGTACCTCCAATACATTCCCTACATCCAACTTTGCAGAGATCCACGTACTCGATATTTTCTCTATATCTTTGCATATTATTCACCAGTTCTTTCCTCCTTTTCAAGATTTAGAAAAAGCCTTCAAGATTGTCCCCAGGAACTTTGCCCAAAGGTTGCTGTGCCTTCTTCAATGCTGGACATAAATTTTGTGACTGTACCCTTGAACACTGAATGAAGTTACTTTATTGCTGCGCCCTACTGCATAGATGTGACCCTTTATTTTTCACTTGTGAAACAGCTGAGGGAGAAATTAAATGAGTATCTTACAGATCTACATTCCCAACACTGAGTTTGTTGCTCTATGTCCCTAAATCTGTCAGCTTCTATCACACATCAGGGTCCTTGCTGGAACAACGGCTCTGCCATTCTTAAATTAGCTTTCCTTGTTGGTGTTTAAATGAAAAGAGACATCTAATTTGTGAGTGAAAACGCTTGTCATTTCTTAGGGGGATCCAGACACACAAAATACAATTAACATCTCTGAAGAACATTGCACAGAGGTTCAGCTGCAGCTGACAGGGAAAATAAAATGAAAACAAATAAAATCAGTTGTTCTAATACCATAACTCGAGTGGCAAGTGTAATCTTCTCCTTTTATCTGAGGTCGGAATTGCTTTCCTGCAACAGCTTTCATTATGAAAATGTGGCACTTCTCAGCACCAGAATATTAAGACAACACATGCCCACAGGGGCCCAGATCATTTTAACAAGGAACAAACAACCCAGAATGCAGCTTTTATGTTTTTTTCTGAACTAACACCTGCTTTGCAGCAAACGAACAATGGTAATGATAAGCACGACACCTCACACATATCTGGGCTGAGATGTGCATCGCTGACATCTTTTTCTTCCTAACAGCTAAAGAAGGGCCCGGTGGCCAGTGTTACCTGTAGGACTGCCAAAACCCTCGGCCACAGGCCAAGGACAAGGTTTGTGTTTTGTGGAGCTGTCAAGTTTGCAGGATGGTCCTGAGGTCCTCAGGAGACTCTAAAAGCAGCCAGTAATTTATTGAGGGCTAGATGGATCTTAACCGCTATTTTACTACTATGGCTCAAGACTCATGAGACATTTGCTTATAGTCACAGAGTAAATTAATGACCCAGGCAGAGGAGAAACTGATAGGTGCTTTGTGGCAGCTCCTTTGGGGGTCCCCAGGTGCATATTTTTTCCTCCCTCAAGTTGCGAGTTGGAAGAGATGGGCAAAGGAGGAAGCTGCATACCTGTAGTTTTCTACAAGTAGTATTTATTTCAGATACCTTTCTTAAGGCCTGAATGAATGACTTCAGTATCCAAGGGGAAAAAAAAAAAAAAGTCCCCGTGATTTTATTAATTCTTAAATCCATCTTTACTTATTCTCTGAATGAGCAAGTATCAACTATGGGCATGAAACTTATGTTCAAGAGCTTCTCAAAGTGGAATATCCCATCCAGACCAGGTTTTATAATTTGGGGCTGAACTCTGCTAAGGTTTCCACTGTGGCATATTTCCCACCTTCCTAGGAAGACCCTGTGCCAGTGTGTCTGTCTCTCGGAGAGCAGCTGCTATATGCTGTCCCAGTTCTGGTTAGTGAAAGCAGTGCAATGCCTGGCTGGCACAGCTGACCCGGAGCCAGTGCAATGCCTCCCGCAGAGAGATGCAGCACACTTCAGGGAGAGGTAAGCCACCCAGATGGAAGTGATCCAAAGGCTGATCTAGGCTATGAGATGAGCCATGCTGATCTTTGCAATAATAGAGTCATAGAATCATAGAATGATTCAAGTTGGAAGGGACCTTAAAGATTGCCATGTACCCCCTGCCATGGGCAGGGACACCTTCCACTGGACCAAGTTGCTCAAAGCCCCATCCAGCCTGGCCTTGAACACCTCCAAGGATGGGGCATTCACAACTTCTCTGAGCAACCTGTTCTAGTGTCTCACCACCCTCACAATAAATAATTTCTTCCTAATATCTAATCTAAATCTCCCCTCTTCCAATTTAAAACTATTACCCCTCTCCTATTGCTACACTCCCTCAGAAAAGGTCCCTCCCCCTCTCTCCTGTAGCCCCCCTTTAACTACAGGAAGGTCATTACAAGGTCTCCCCAGAGCCTTCTTTTCTCCAGGCTGAACAGCCCCAACTCTTTTTCAGCCTGTCTTCATAGGAGAGGTGCTCCAGCCCTCTCATCATTTTCATGAAACTATTTTCTAAGGATAGTGAAATATAACCTAGAGATCTAACTGTTATGACAGCCAGTGAAAATATTATTAATAATAAATAACTTTAATTCAAACAGGGATTTCCCAGAAAGAGACATCCTGGCACTTACTGGAAAAACAAAAAATACTAGCTTTGAGAATCATATGACCTGCCTTCAGTTATTTTTCATCATTGTTTTTCCAAAACTGTTCTGCATGCTTTCTCCTTCACTTTGTTTCAAGCTATTTTTTTTCACTACAGATTGGAAGATGATTACAGATGGAAGAGAAATTATGCTTATTAAATGTGTTATCACTAAGATGAGATGGACTGTATGTACAATGGAGAACAGGGTCAGGGTTCAGAATGACTTTAACAGGCTGTAGAAATGGCCTGGGGAAGGAAAAGGTTAGAGACAGGGGTATGCGTAAGGTTTTACACTGTTGAATAAAAAGCAGCACAAAAACAGGATGGAAAGCTATGGGTTGGATAGGAATTTCACAGAAAATCAGCAACAGTCACTATGGTACCTTAACCTGTAGCAAGAAGCAGACAGGCTGCTCTTTATGAAAATACTTTTTAAAAAGTAAGGAAAGCACCTTGGTCACATAGATTGCCTGGGTGTCTGCCATCTGTGGAGTCTCCCATCACTCAAGAACTTCAAGAAGAGACTTGGACAAATATCAGTCAGGAATGGTTTGTGTACCAGTGATCCTAGATGAGACAAGGCAACAGACTACAGGACCTTCTACATCTCTTCCAGATCTATATTTCTACGGAGCTATGAGCTAGACATAGAATCATAGAATCATAGAATCATTTAGGTTGGAAGAGACCCCTGGGATCATCAAGTCCAACCATCAGCCCTACTCTACAAGTTCTCCCCTACACTAGATCCCTCAACACCACATCTAATCTGCTCTTAAACACAGTCAGGGAGGGTGACTCCACCACCTCCCTGGGCAGCTGATTCCATTGACTGACCACTCTCTCCGTGAAAAATTTTTTCCTAATGTCCAGCCTAACCCTACCCTGCTGCAGCTTGCAGCCATTCCCTCTTGTACTGTCGCTCATTGCCCGTGAGAATGCTGCATTTTACCAAATAGCAAATCTATGTGCATCTCACCGAGAAACCAAGGAGAGACCTTAAAGGAGATGAAGGAGAGCAGAAAGGATGCCACATGTTGCAGTATGTCTCTTGCCGCACAAGGGATTCCAGCCAGGGCACAGGAGGACTATGCAGTTCATCCAAGGCCAGAATGTGTTTGGCCATGATGTTTTGGCTTGAGATTTGTGACAACCAGGAGAAAAATTGACCTTGTAACCATGACAGAAGCATTACTGTAAAAAAAGCCCAGTGAATTTACTAGTAGCATCTGCAGAGAATCTAAGACTAATTTAAGGATTATTTTTCCTCTAGGACTGAATTTGCTTCTAGTATAGCCAGTAAGATCATTGTCATCACTAAGGTAGTGTCTTGCACAGGATTTGCAGCACTGTAAAGCCTAGACACTTGGAAAGAGCTCAGTTTCAGGGGAAACTCATGCAACTGAGCAGGCAGCCTGTGATGTATCTCTCTCTCTGTATGTCCAGTCCCTAGAGCTTCTGTATGTCCCAGTCCCTACCTTCAGCTCAGGTTATAAAGGGGGTCACCCTTTTAAGCTCTGGAAGTTCCCCACTTCAGTCCCTGGTGTTAGCCAGCATAGTAGTTATCCCAGTCACATTGCTGCTGCGTTATTTTTGCTCCATGGATGAAAAGAGGATTAAAGTCTTCAGAACTGCCAATCCATATTCTTTTGGTAGCAATCCACTCATTTATGCAAACAAAACCTGCAAAGCTGAAGGGAGACTGACACATAAGATTTCGAGCGGAGTATAGAATAATGATGCTGCATTTTACCAAATAGCAAATCTATGTGCATCTCACCGGGAAACCAAGGAGAGACCTTAAAGGAGATGAAGGAGAGCAGAAAGGATGCCACAATTCACCCACACACTTTGAAAGGAAAAAGATAGGAAGACCCTCAGGGCCTAGAACTGACAAGGTAAAGAGAGAATGTAAATAGCTTCAACTGAGAACAGGCTTTGAAAACATGTGAAATTATTTCTGTGTCTTCTGGTTACTTCTATTTCCCTTGGGGGCTCCACTGTAGTTGGTGTGGCAGCATCGTAAGTGACAGAGGACAAAGAGCACTGTTTTTCTGTTGGCAGGACTCTGTTTTTCCTCCCTCGTTTTCCTTGGAATGAAAATGTGACACTTCCATTCTCCACAGCCCACTCCATTTCTCCTTTCTCAGAAGTAGATTTCAGGATTTTTCTGGTTATATAAAGTCAATAATGGAACTCAATTCGGGTGCATGAACTACAGATGTCAGCTCTGCCTTTCCCCCTCTCCCTTTTTCTTGTCCTTATTAAGGTGAGAAGCACATTGCTCCTTTTGGAAAAGAGTAGAAAAACTTTTTTCCAAGACAAAGGATGTATTTTTACTTAGTCCTCAAAGGATTATTGCTCAAAAGTGAAGATCTGCTTCAGGATTACACACTGAACATCTACATGTTAAACAAAGAATTTTCAGGACAATTAAAGATTTCTCAGAAGGGTCCTAAAAGAGCTTTTGTAAAAAGATCTACTCTTGCATAAGCTTTGTTCAGTCTGCCAAAAAATTACTAGCTCTGTCTTGTCCATCATAAGATATCATACATCAGAAAGCATGATGCAACTTAAATGAAGGGTGGCATTTTGTAAAAGCAACTGACCTCATGCCAACACCCATCTGCCTTCTCACTCTGCTCATGTCCTGCTTTTGTCTCTGTCTCTCCTGTTTACCCGGGGCTGAAGCCTGCCCAGAGCACCAGGCTTCAACACACAGGCATCCACTAGCAGAAAAATATGACAGAGAGTAAGTGAGTACTAGTGGCCAGTGTCCTTCAACTTCTGGGTGGGCAAACTCAGTCCTGACAGAAAATGGCAAGAATAACAACCCTGGCTTTTGAAAGCCTCTGTGTAGCGGGATCAGGGAGCATAATGTGAAAGCCAAGTTGTTATATATTCGCAGTTTGTCCCAGTGCCGTTCTGTGGGGAGATGGGACTTCAGCTTCCATTCAGACTTTTCATGCTCCTCTGAGGGTACAGCAAGGGAGCCAATTAGCACTAACGATGGCAGAGGTGATTTAGTGGTATGGGCACTTGTGTATAAAAAAATGACAGGTGCTGTCAGATAAGTGGAATAAAAAATCATTCCTGGAACAGCCCAGTCATGCCAGTTAGCTAGAGGCATCAGGTGTCCAGAGAGCTTTTTTCTTTTTTTTTTTAATTTTATTCATTACTGTGCTGTAGTGCTCTTATCCAGCAAAGCACTGTGCAAATCCTGTTGTTCATATACCTAAAATTACAGCTGTGTTTGTTTATCTGAATTGCTAGATGAAAGACTAGGAGCCTTGCATGCTCATCTCAAACACCCCAAACTCTTCTGGTCACACATCCCAGGAAGCCAAGATGCTGATAGAAGTAGCATAGGAACTGCTCACAGTCCTTTGGGAACTGTAAATGATAGAATGGTAACTGCATAGCCACATGTATAACTGTTCTGTACATCTCTGCATAGATAAATGCGTACACAAAATGCTAACTACATCAGTATGTCCCAAATACATACCTAGGCAGATTACCCTCTCCGTCTCTTCAGCCTTTCCTAGATCACTTTGAATCACTGAAATCTCATGGATGCAACAGGATTTAGAGCAAGGGGAGAGGGAGGAATCAAGGAATCTGCATTTCCTAGAAGATTTTGTCTCACCTTTCTCTCTCACCTTTCTTTTCACTTCTAGATTCTTCACACCCATACAAATTTTCAGTAGATGCTCCAAGAGCTCACGCTTTCCCTCTGGGTGGGGGAGGGAATCTGTTCTCAGATTTTCTGCTCAGACTGTCACTGTCTCTTCCATCTGCCTTTCCAAAAAGCAATTTGATTTCCTTCACAGTACCACACTGGTGCTCAAAGGTACACCTCTACTTGCACTCTGACTCTGCAAAATTACTTCTGTGCCTCATTAAAGCACCCTAGAAATTCCCACAAACAGCACCAGAGTCTGCTTCTGTAGGTTCTGAAACTGCTTAAGACTCAGGAAGACGCCAGACTCATGAAGAATTTATGAAATAGAGGAAAGAGAGTCTACGCATAAGGGTCTGTGTCTGCAATCTCCTTTCTGCCCACAACTGCAAGACTGAGCATCTTTAATCTCCACTTGCTTCAGGAGTAGTACTTCAGGAGGACCAGGCATTAGTTAGTACCTTTTCAAGGGGTGATTCTAGTTAGATTCCTCATAAGATATGAGATACCTTACTAGATGTCCTATAAGGGGAAGTACATTCATTCATTATAGAAGCACATTTTACACCCAACCAAGGAAGAACACAGGTTAACAAAACTGAGCATGCAAACAGCTGAAGGACACAGGGAGAAGAGGAAAAGAAATGAGTGCTGAGAGGTGCAGAGCTCCCACTGATCTGTTGGACAAAACTCATTTTTTAAAGACTGGAAATGAGTGTGGGAAGGTCTCTGACCTTTAGGCTAGAGGGTCTGAATGCATGAAGGAGAGTGACTCGTTATTCATATAACTTCTCTGGTTTCCTTGGAGTATTGATGGAAAAATTGTCTATTCTGAGATAGAACTGGTTTGCTCACTCTTTTCCACAGAAAAACTCATTCAGTAGACAAACAATTATATTTTATCCTACCTGCCTGTTTAAAATTATACTGTATTGTAGGGCAGCTGTAGTTAATGGGGCTGTGACTTCCCCGCCTTATTAGACAAATTTAATTCAGATACCACAACATAAACGTGACTAATTTGCTTTCAGTGTGACTGTCAAAGGAGCCGAGAAGTGGATGTGTGCCTTTGTTTCTTTAGAGGGTATGAGCAAGGCTCAGAAGATGGGTTTAGATACTAAAGCTTTTTAGATTAGAATTGTTTCATGTCATTTTCTTCAGGCATTAAGAGTTATCAGCAATTGGCTTGCTTGCTTCTTTTCTTTACGAGAGAAAGACAGGACTGCTGTACAATAGAAGAGTTTACACTGACTCAAATAATAGCAAAATTATGGTATTGCAACAGTCAAGAGAATGACAATGGGGAAAGATGGAGAGTTAAACTGGTCTGGTTACATTCATTTAAGTCCATTCACTGGTGGGTATTGCAGATGAAAAAGAATGTTTTTGCTAAATGTTCAGCATCGTAGTCTTCAAAGGAGCTGCAGCAGCAGCATCCATGTCACGTTTACCAGGCACGCTAAACTTCCTCCAGCGAGATCAGGAACACCAAGCCCACACTGTAGCTCCTGCATGCTTGGAAAATTTAATGAAAAGAAAAAACAAAACACTAAAGGACTAGTTTTCCTGTTTGA
The DNA here is from genome assembly GCA_013400555.1 of Jacana jacana. NCBI lineage: Eukaryota > Metazoa > Chordata > Aves > Charadriiformes > Jacanidae > Jacana > Jacana jacana. Next base: position 229,063 of record VZTM01006234.1, on the reverse strand, counting down.
TTGTTTGTTTGTTTGTGTTAGTATTGGCAGACAATATCATGTTGCCAGCCTTTCTGAAAATAATCTGAAACTGATACCCAGAAAGGGTAATTCACAAAATCTTTCATAGGATTACCTTTTAACCAATGCCAGCTCTGGCAAAGCAAGGCAACACAGATCCTGGATGCCTGGCCCCAGCTTCATCAGTGACTCCCTGACTGATCTTTTGTGCAAGTCCTGCCTCTCCTCTCTCCTTCAGCCTGGAGGCATCAGGGACAGAGGAGCTTCACTGTAAAGTTGGAATCACACACGCCTTCCATGCTGGGCCACTAGTTTGTCCAGCAGCAACAAGATGGAGCAGCTGAGAAGACTCATCAGCATTTACACCAGAGATAAGAGGTGGATTTCTCATCAACCTCCACAGTTTATCAGAGGAACATAAATCATTAGCACTCACTCTACACTGCTAACAACCCAGATTATCTCAGCACATGACCTGAAAATCCATAGTTTCCCTGCAATCCAGTATCCCACCTCTCCCTTGCCTCCCAATCAGATAGACTCTGTGGGCAAGGGGACAGACTAGCCCAGGGGACTGTATAATACTTGTAACAAAAGAACAGAGGGTTACCTCCCCAAAGTCTCATCACAACCAAATTTGGCCTTTTGAGAGAGGCATCTTTCCTTCATAGAATCATAGAATGGTTAGAGTTGGAAGGGACCTTGAAGATCATTGTGTTCCAACCCCCCTGCCATGGAGGGGCACGCCATGATTCAAAGCATACCCAAGTTTCAGATTCTTTTCATCCAGAAAAAAAAAAAAAAAAGAAAAAAAAAAGGATAACTTTGGTTAAAGTGAAGATAAATAATCTTACTAGATTTTTATCACTTGGAGAGAAAACTGTTTCCTAAAACTGCTTTGCAATTCAAGACAGGTTGTGACAATGTGCCACAAGAAGCTGGGCGGCGAGAGCAGAGAAATGACAGCAGGAGCTCTGGAGGAGAACGAGCGATGCAGGTCAAGGGAGGGATGGGGGAAAACCCAGGTGAAGAGCCAGGGTGGCACAGGACTAGCAGAGCAGTGGGACGCTTGGATGGGGCATGATGCTGAGAGGGAGTTCAGTTTGGGCTCAGAAGTGGCAGCTGAGATTTGAGGGAAAAGCACAGAGTATGGATGCCAGGATCCTGACCAGAAGCCAGGCATCAGTGCAAAAGGAGAGAGGGCACCACCACCCCCTGCCGCAGACCCCCCAGCCCCGCTCTCCCTGCTGTTAGGGTGCTGGGCGCCCAGCCCACCCCAAAGGAGATTTCATCATAACTCATAATGAGGTCGTCTTCTTTCACGCAAGTGTTTCCCTAGCAACGAAGAGGTGATTCTAATCTCCACTATAAAAGACACAGCGAAAATGACATGGTTTGGGGTTTTTTGGGGGGAGGGGAGAGGTTGTTGTTGCAGCTGCAAGGAGCCCTCCCTGGGCTGCAGCATCCCCCTGACCCGCAGCCCACCATCAGCGATGTGTGGCTAGCACCACCACATGGCCACGGCCACCCCCAGCCCTGCAGACCACCGACCACAGCTGCATCCACAGCAGGGCAAGGGGACAAGTCAGAGGAGAGCTCAGGAGACAGCTAGGGGAAGAAGGGTCCATCCCCTCCCCTCTGCTGAGTTGGTCTCCATTATCAGCACCAGCACTTCAGGTTGCTGGAGCAGAGGGAAATAAAATTGGGATGCAAGTGGGCTTGTGCTTTAATCTGGTGGGGTGCAATACCAAAGAGTGATTGCTGCCCTCCTCCTCCAGGCCCTGCCAAGGAACTGGAAAGCTCGCACCCAGGGCTCACTCACAGACTGGGAAATTAATTGTTGTATGGGCTTCGGAGGATAGGAAAGGTGCCTGAGGACTGAGGACTGAAGAAAGGCAAATGTCACTCCAGTCTACAAAAAGGGGCAAGAAGGAGGACCTGGGGAACTACAGGCCAACTAGTCTCACCTCCAACCATGGGAAGGTAATGGAGCAACTTGTTTTAGATGTCATCTCCAAACATCTTAAAGAACAGGAAAGCATTGGAAGTGGTCAACGCAGATTTATCAGAGGTAAATCATGCTTGATCAATCTGAGAGTCTTCTATCATGTTATAACTGGATGGCTGGATGAGGGGATAGCAGCAGACATCATCTACCTTCACTTCAGCAAGGCTTTTGACACTGTTTCCCATAACATCCTCATTAGGAAACTGAGGAAGCGGGAACTAGATGAGGGGGCAGTGAGGTGGACTGAGAACTGGCTGCGTGACAGGACTAAGAGGGTTGTAATTAATGGAGCAGGGTCAAGTTGGAGGCCTGTAACCAGTGGTGTCCCACAAGGGTCAATACTCAGTCCAATCTTGTTCAACATATTCATCAATGACCTGGACAAGGGGACTGAGTGTATCCTCATCAAGTTCACTGGTGATACCAAACTAGGAGGGCTGGCTGACACTCCAGGGGACTGTGCCACCATCCGGTGTGACCTGGACAGGCTGGACAGCTGGGCAGAGAACCTAGTGAGGTTCAACAAGAGCAAGTGTAGAGTCCTGCACCTGGGGAGGAAGAATTCTGGGCACTGATATAGGTTAGGGGTGGAGCTGCTGGAAAACACTTCTGAGGAGAAGGATCTGGGGGTCCTGGTAGATAGGAAACTGTCCATGAGCCAGCAACGTGCCCTTGTCACCAAGAGGGCCAATGGAATCCTGAGCTGCATGGGGAAGAGTGTGGCCAGTAGGTCAAGGGAGGTCATTCTCCACCTCTACTCTGTACAGGTAAGGCCACAAATGGAATACTGCATCCAGTTTTGGGGCTCTCCAGTTCAAGAGAGACAGGAAACTACTGGAGAGAGTCCAGTGTTGGGCAACAAAGATGATTAAGGGAGCATATTCCTTATGGGGAACGGCTGAGAGAGCTGGGGCTCTTTAGCCCAGAGAAGAGAAGGCTGAGGGAGACCTTATTAATGTTTACGACTATCTAAGGGCTGGGTTGAAGGAGGATGGAGCTGGACTCTTTTCAGTGGTTCCCAGTGACAGGACAAGAGGCAATGGGCACAAGATGGAATATAGGCAGTTCCATTCCAATATGAGGAAAAACATCTTTACAGTGAGGGTGACAGAGCCCTGGAACAGGCTGCCCAAGGAGGTTGTGGAGTCCCCTTCTCTGGAGACCTTCAAGACTCACCTGGAGGCAGTCCTGAGTAATGTGCTCTGGGCAATCCTGCTTTAGCAGGGGAGTTGGACTAGATGATCTCTAGGGGTCCCCTTCCAACTCTGACAATTCAGAATTTCCATGATTCCGTGACACAGCAGTCCTGTGGACAGACTGCTCTCAGGTACAGGGGTGATGGGAACTACTGTGATTATTACCCCCTCTCGCCTGGCAGGCAGCACAGGACTACATCCTAATTCATGATGTGTGATTTGCAATGGCTTAGCCTGGCTATCGAGCATCAAACACGCCCCCTCAGCTCTACAGTAACAGTCAGAGCAGAGGGGAAAACATACCGTGCTTCATTCACTGCAGTCTAAAAGCAGCCCCAGAGAAAAAAAAGCGGTATGTAGAACAAGTAGCCCAGCACATGAAAGAGGAAAGCAGAAGGCTTGGAGCAGGGCTCTTAGGCAGTCTGGTCATAGAAGTAGCAGTATATACAAGTAGTTGCTTCAGAAATATCAACCTGAGTATGCCAGAGGAATACAAATACTAGCACTGTGGTAATAGTATCATTTCTGGGGCTCACTAGCACTGGCACCCATGAAAGATAAGATGTCCATTTTCTCTGGCCACATCCTGGAATAACATCCCTTGTTTCCTCAGCTGTGATAGTAACACTGCTATCATCTCAGTGCTTTATTCAGGCCTGCAGAAGGTCTACTCCAGATCCCATGTAAGAGTAGACAGAACCCCAAGACTGGGCTGTGCATTCACAGCACCATTCTTCAAAACAAACGAAAAAAAATCCACAAAACACCTTTAGGATTTTTATTTCCAAATAATCTTTTTTATTTATTTTTTTTCTTAGAAATTACAAAGAGACTCTCTCCAGGAGAGCAAGTTAAAAAAAAAACCAAGCCCCCGAAATATTTCAAAGCAATTTTGTTCCATATAAACACAAAAGTTACATATTTCATTCACATGCATGTACAAAAACATTTTAAGTAAAATATCCTTCACACATAACATGTGCATTAGTCTCAGAATTGAGCACATAATCAGATTGGCCTCACCTACCCTACCTAATCTTATTTTCCTGTTTTCTTTTTAAATTGTCAATTTCTATGCAGGAAACATCTCTTTTTTTTTCTGCACAGCATTATGCATATTCAAATCAGTACGGATGGTCTTGGAATTAAATCACTAGGTAGCACAGGCTGATGTACAGCTGTACACTCAAGTTGTTAGACTGCTGTTTATACAGTGCGCTTTGTTGGATACCAGGCAAAACTCTTCAAAAGGAATGAAAAGGTATTGCTGGAGGGAAAAAGGAATATGAAACACAGCGCGCTCTCAACTACAATCTTGCATGATTCCCATGCAAAACACTTCAAAAGCCAAGTAATTCACAGATCTTGCTCTCCAAATTGATATCAGAGTTCCCAGCAATTTCAATCACGGCAATATAAATCACTAAAGACATCAATGCTACTGGATATGAACGTGGTCAATACTCAATATTCCAATTTGTCACCCACCCACCTTTGGAAAGAGAAGGGAGAAAGATGAAAGAACCAACAAAACTGCAGATGACTGAAGCGTGTGGTCACCTTCTCAGCCACCAGCAAAAAACAACTGCAAGAGCTGAGCTTCACTCCAACCCACTGCATAATCTAACTGTTGCTTGAAATACAGGGATTACATGGTCAATGAACTCCTCACTAGTTGCCCAAAGCTGCATTAACACCTAGAAAAATCTTATTTGATTCATCAAAAGAGCACATTGTCTGTATCTGACTTTGTGAGCTAGATTTGAGATGTTACTATTTCGTGCATGATGAACATCACCGTAAATCTAAGGACGGTGAACATTCAGAGCAGAAGGGCTCACCCAGATGGTAAAGCTTCCATAGGCATAAAAGGAAACATCAAGCACACAAATGTCAGACACAACACTTAACATAATGGGGGGAACCAGGGGTACAAATTTTACTCCGCCGTAATTTTTGAATGTACAAGCGACGCTGATGCATTTCTCATCTCTGTATAACATGCATCCTAAACAGAATCAGTAACACCTCTCTTACACTGCAACAACGCAGCTGAGTCCATGGAGGGTAAATTGCCGCTGTATTTAAATATACTTGAAGCACTCGGGCTTGACTTGTTGCAGAGCGTATGTTACAGACTGAATCGGGTGAGGAAAAGGGTTGTGAAATATACAATTACAAGTAAGACAGAACATCTGTACATGAGCAATATAAAGACAGCACTTAAGATTGACACTTTGGAGATTTAACCAAGCCCTAGAGAACAGCAGATTTTCATTTTTAGCCCACTTGGAACCTTGCAAATGAGCAAGTGATGCTGGCAACAGCCACTGTCCTCTGCCTCCTGAAAACAGTGCAAGGGACTTGTGTGCCCTGGCCTCAAGAATACTTTATGACAACAGTTTGGCAAAGCATCTACAGAGAAAGGCCCAATGAAAGGTGTTCTTACACAGTATCAAGGACACAAGGGCCAAATCAAGCCAAGCCTTGAGGCCCCAGCCTAGCACATTCTGTGTGTTATGGAGAGCACTGGATCTGCTGATTTAGGTAAGGTGGGCAGTCTGCTTTTAGCCCAGTACTACCATTTCAGTGGCAAGCTCTACAAAATGTGTAGGAGAGAAAAAGCACCAGCCTATGAGGAGGAAGTCTCCTCTGATTCCCAGGCAGGAAGGGCTAAAGGCAGGTCACTTAACCCAGACACTGATGGCATGGATGTCTTCAGCTGAGGAAAAGGTGAACTCACTTTACAGGCACACAAATGAAAAACAGACACTTCTAAAAATGCCATTTATCTGACCTGCTTTATATTTCTACTTCACAGCCAGATGAACAGTGACCTAAGAATGCTGCAAACGGGGCCGAGAGGAACAAATTCAGCTGCAGGCATCTAAAGTGAGAAGATACCAACCCAAACACATTCCCTTGTGCCTGGGCAGTTGAACAGCACAACTACATTTCTTCATAAGCGGTTTTCCTTAAAACCGGTATCATAGAGGTGAGTAACATTTCGGTGTCCATCTAAGCATTCTCCAGCCAGCAACAGTCCCACCCAAATGGAAGAAAAGCTCACAACTCTCACCGAACTCTGAAGGATCACAGTGCCTTTTTCGAATATTAACTAAATCTCAAACACCCTTTTAAGAGGCAAATACTACTATTCTCTTTTTTACAGCTGAGAAAGCAGGGACATTGCAGCATGCCTAATGGTGACTCAGAGGGAATCAAATAAAAGGATTTCCTAAATAGGCTGGTCCACTCTTCTACTACTGTCTAGGCTTCAAATAGCTAGAATTTACCCCCCAGGAGGAACCTTTAAAACTGTGATAGACAATTTAACTCCAATGTTCATTAAAAAAGCCTGTGGTCACACATTCTTATTAGACACTGAGGAACTTTATTGTTTGGCTTCCTCTTCTATAAAGTGGAAAAGAAATACAGTTAGGAAAAAAGAATTAAGGCTAGGCATGTTATACAGAAACAAAAATACTATGCCTGGAGCTCATTCTTTCAAAAGATAAACTTGCAATTGTAAGGACAAATGGGAGGTTTGGTAAATCTCCCTCAAACATCCCGATGGGTTACAGGTATAAAGCCAGTTTAAGTGGCTGTTCACGTTCATTCTAGCTTTTTTGAGAGATACACTCACTGAATCAAGTTAAAGACCGAGTTGATCAACTGAGGATTGTGCAGAACAAAAAATATGCCATCAGTCAGCTGAGCCATAAAAGGAAGTAGCAAAATAGATTCTGTTTCAGACTAAGTTGTCAAGATAACAACTTTGAATAGGAAACCTTGGCCAGCCTGAAGTTGCTGCACTCAATCCAATGAGAGCAAATGAAAAGTCTGCATTGCCACTACTGGCTCACACCAATAGTAAAAGCTGCTCTGTTCTCTCAAGAAAACCATATTGACTTCCCTGACTAGATAATCAAGAAATCAACTTGATAAGAAGCTCTGCTGGAATTGTTACTAACAATGATGAACTGGTGGAGAATGTGAAGGTCTTGGCTGCAGCAGACATGGAAATGTGGCATTTAAATCCTGAGAAACGTATACAAGACAGAGACCTGGACTTTTACGACAACATGTTTGGGTTTGTTCAAGGAATGCCTTGGCAGGATCTCAGGAGGGACTGCCCTGGCCTCCCAAAGGGGCCCAAGAGTGCTGCCTTATCTTCAGAGACAGCTTTCTCAAAGTATAAGAGCAGTCCTTTCTGATGAGCAGAAAGTAAAGCAGGTATGACAGAAGGCCAGCACAGATGACCCAGGAACTCCTGACTGAACTCAAACACTCAGAGAAAAGTACACAAAGGAGGAAGTGAGGATGGGCTAGCCAGCAGGGATACAGAGACACAGCCCAAGCACGCAGGAACAGTTAGGAAAGCCAAAGCTCAGCTGGAGTTCAAACTGGAAAGCAAAGAAAGGTTAAAGAAAACATGGGTTTACTCCTCAACCATGCAGGATACACTTTGTACTTTCAGGCTGATGTACTCTACACCGCCTTTTTTTGCCTCTTTTCACTAGTAAGGTATGTCTTTAGGCCTGCTAGGTCCCTGGCTCTACCAGCAAAATGTTACCTACAGCAGAGGAAGATTGAGTTTGCAAGAACTTAAGCTAACTGGGCATACCTAAGTCCATGGAACCAGAGAGGATGCATCTGAAGGCACTGAAGGAGCTGGCTGAAGACACTGTGAGGCCACTCTACATCATCTTTGCAAGCTCAGCAGCAGCAGCAGCGATGGCTCCCCAACCAGTGAAATATCATGAAGACTGTTTTGTTGTCCACAATAGTTAGCAAGAGTGTAGCCAGCACATTGAGGGGAATTATTCTTTTTCTCTATTCAGCGCTTGTGAGACCGTATGAGGACTGCGTCCACATTTGTGCTCCTCCTCAGAAGGACACTGCAGCAATTTCCATGGAAGTCCCCAAAGGTCATTGCGGGGGCTGTAGCACAGGAAATCAAGGAGAGGCCGAGGGAGCTTGGTTTCTTCAGACTCAAGAAGAACAAAGGCTAAAGAGAGATCTCATTGCATGCAATTACTTAATGTGCGAGTTAGAGAACACATAGTCAGACTCTTCTCAAAGATGAACAGTGACAGAACGCAAAGAAAACAAGTTGGAACATGGAAAATTCCAACTAGATACAAGAATATATTTTTCCTTACTGTAAGGGTATGAGAAAAAACGAGACAACATTGCCCAAAGAGGTTTGGCATCACTGGCTTTGGAGATATTCAAAACTCAACTGAGCAACCTGCTCTAATTGGCTGTGCTTCAAGCAGGGGGCTGAATAGACCCTAGAAACCTCAAGACATCCCTTCAACCCAAATTATTCAGTGATTCTATGAAGTAGCAAATCTCACAACTACTTTCCACTGGTAACATTCTCATCAACCCACCAAAGCAAGCCATGACACCATCAAATTTAGAGGATGATCTTCAATCTCATGAGTCAGGATGGAGTAGAGAAGTCATTGAAATGGGGAGCTGAGCACTATACATCAGAAGCCTCATAATAATTTTATGCGAGGTCCCTCACACACCAGGGCCAGCCCTATTTATGAATCATAGCCATCATAGTGCTCTCTGTTTTTTAAGTGTATCACATACCATCAGGATTAAATAAAAAGAAGACTGTCTCTTTTCACATCTTCTTCATTTTTTTCTTGCAGCGCTGGTTGAACACAGGTGAGGATCCCATCAGACTGTCAGCAGAATGAGAACCATAGCTGCTCTCAGAGCCATTGGGACTCTGTGGCATTCCAGCTTCACTCATGCCTGACATTGGTTCCTCAAAGACATCACTGCCTAGGACCCCATGGCCATGTACATTGGCCTCCTCATTTTCCTGTGGCTCCATTTTCACCTGTGCCAAGTTCCAGAGTGGGGAAGCATTCACCTCAGCCCCTAGACAAAGAAAAAACACACAGTTTGTTAACAGAGTAAAAAGGCCAATTACAAACAGCATGCAGATGCCAGGGACAGCAGCACTGGTAAAGAACAAGCAAAAACCAAAGCTACAGGTGAACTGAACTGGGGGGAGAAAGAACAAAATACAAGAACCAGTGTGAAACAATAAATAAATAAAAAATCTGTTGGCTTTCTTTTTTTAATACCCCAGTAATTGCCACTCTAAAAAATACAAAGCTATCCTTTCACAGCAATCCTCCATGAGATTTTCTTCATGCGAAACAGCAGCTTAAAGTGTCCACATCACTCTCCAGAAGGAGTGTTTCAGCAGCAATGAGTTCACCAACAGCACACGGATAAGACCCTGCGTAAGCAGAACTCAGAGGCAGTCCAGAAGCCATTCAGGTCCTTGCAACATCTGCAACCTCCTTTAAGCTGTGAGACATACTAGACTTCTGGTAGTTCTGCAGGGGAGGTGAAAGGAGAGGGCAGAGGACTATGTCAATGAACAGTCTCAAATACCACTTCCAGCACCAGAATGCAGGGACATCCAAGCTGCAGTCCGCCACCCAACTGCCTGCCTCCTCGTACTCAACACCCACAAGTTTCATTCCCATCCTTCTGCAGAAACCCTCTTGGCTCAACCTCGCAGACACCCTGCTGGGAAACAGCATCCCTCACTTTTTTTTTTTTCTTTTTTTTGTTAGCTTTTGGAGTACTGTGCAATCTGAGCAGATTGAGGATTTTGTGTACAAGACTACAAAACCGTATTTCTTGATAACAGCAAATGTTTTTCTTCCCAAGAGCAGTAATTATAGATTGCATTAATTCTGCTTATTTACAGTTTTAAGAGAGACAAAAATCCCATTAAAAATACACTAATTGGGCCCCTTGCTGAGAACAGCCTAGAACCGAAGAAAGCTTGAAATCTTCTCACTATTAAATCTGGTCCCTCTTGTGTGGGGTTAAAGTCATATGGAAAATAAAATTAAGAAAAAAAAACTAGGAAACCAGTTTTAGTAGGTTTTTCCAAGCCTTTTGTCTCAAGGAATTTGGCTAGTTTGAAAGCACAACCAAACCTCCTGTACCGAGTTAAATCTTCTACTATTCCCTATTATCAATATACAGAATCACAGAATTGTCACGGTTAGAAAGGACATCTGAGATCACCGAGTTCAAGCATACACAAAAACACAACCCACACCCTCCTATCTCACCCACTAGAGCATGCCCTGAAGTGCCACATCTACACGTTTCTTAAAAACCTCTAGGGATGGTGATTCAACCCCCTTCCCTGGGCAGGCCATTCCACTCCTTATTCACTCTTTCAGTAAAGTAATTCTTAATATCCAGTCTAAACCTCCCCTGCTGAAACTTTAGACCATTTCCTCTGGTCCTGTCGTTACTCATTTTGGAGAAGAGGCCAAACCCACCTCTCTACAACCTCCTTTCAGGTAGCTGTAGAGGGCAATGAGGTCTCCTCTCAGCCTCCTCTCCTCCAAACTAAACAAGCCCAGTTCCCTCAGCCTCTCCTCATAGGATATGTTCTCTAGACCCCTCACCAGCTTGGTAGCTCTCCTCTGCACATGCTCCAGCACTTTGGTGTCCTTTTTGTAGTGAGGAGCCTGGAACTGAACACACTACTTGAGGTGAGACCTCACCAGTGCCAAGTACAGAAGCATGATCATTTCCCTACTCCTGCTGGCCACGCTAGTCCTGATGAAGGCCAGAATGCTGTTGGCCTTCTTGGCTGCCTGGGCACACTGCTGGCTAACAACAGTCTCTTATTAAAGCAATTACACAGAGACCAAATCTTCCATCACATGTTTGTACTTGTGAATCGTCCCTTATGAAGAAATCAGGAATCTCTTCCAGAGCAGCTCAGCCCAAACCAGGGTTTAGGAGACCTTTGTGGTAACGCAACCTACAGTAGCTCAGCAGTTCTACAGTAAACCAGAATGAAAGTGCTTGTTGGTATCCAGTTGTCTTAACAAATTATGTTAATTATAAATGAATGTTCTTCTCAATAACAATAGACACATCATTAAAATGGTATCAGTTCCAGAGTTGCAGCTCCAGTCTACACAATAATCAAAAGGTGCTCACTGATCTTTCTGTGTCTGTCTTTCATCATTTGCTCTTCATTGCTCAGCCTTACTCCTTTCAGCTCGATCACCTGCCAGTGACAGTGTCACTAATGACTAAAAGTACTTCACAATCACAGGGCGTTTCATCTTCAAAGGACTTTAACTTCAAAGCACATTAACAAATGAGCTAATCGTCATGTTATCCTGCTGGGTGGAGGAACAAGGTCCCTAATTTTGCCTCCATTTCCCCAAGTGCAGTGAAATTCAGCAGCTAGCCCACAACTGCAGCCCCAGTGTTAGGCATAAGCAGAAATACCAGCAAAACACAGAAGTCTGTAACGAAGAGTTTTACCCTCAGACACTGACGTCTTGCTGCCCTCTCTACAGGCCTCACACTTTAATTTTCAAGATGTTGGTGTCCTAATTGCAGAAGCTTTTTCTCACTGCTTATGTACTACACTCTCCAGCCTACCCAGCTTTAGACTGGGACTTCTCACAGCGATGAGATTTCTAAAGGCCCTTGTGAAGTGAAGAGGGATTTTCAGGGAGGAACAGACCACTTGTATTCTTAATTAGAAAACATCAATTTGGTATCAGAGAGGCAAGAGGCATTTAATATACAGCCAGCATGCTAACCTCTGGGTCTCAAGTGGTAGATGCTAATACAAAGCTTTCCAGATGAATCACTCGCAACCCCAGATGGGCCAGAGGAATCTGCTGTTCCCTCTCCCACAAAAATGTGAGCACTTCACATTTCAGAAGCACTACAGAAAACAATATGAGCTTCCAGGAAAACATCAGATGAATTTGGGCTGTTTAAAAATTCAGCAGAATGTGCTATTAAAAAAAACAAAACAAAACAAAAAAAACACCAAAACACCTCACTATATATGCTACTTAGTTTAAAAGGGCATACTTCTTTTTTTTAAAACAGATTTTTAAGTGAAAGAGTTATTATTGCATCATTTCCAGAAGGTTCTAAACAAAAATCAAAACTGGCTGTCTTTGCGAGAAGAATATCTTCCATGTTTTCCGGAAATTTAACACTACTAAAGAGTGGACAGAATAAAATTTATATAGAGATATAGAAAAGGCACAGCAGTAGCAGATTCTCCCATGCTGGCCACCAGTGTGCTTCAATACCAACATCAAGGAATGGCACTTAAGGGCAAAGAGTGCAGTCTCCATAACCCAACTACTTCACTCACCATTTCACCTTCCATGACCTCAGCTAATTCAGCAGGCTGTGGGAAAAAACAATCTACCTCACACCAAAAACAAAGCCAAGGACATTAACGATCCCCTGAAATTAAACACCATATAAAGCATTTTGTGTTCTACAGACTCCACAATAACAAACCCTCATAATTGGTACTTTTGATTCTTTAGTTTCGTATTTAGAAAGCAAGCAAGGGTTTCTCTCTCATCCAAATCTTTTATTGAAATCTAAAACATTTTCCCCCTCTCTTTCCTCACATTGGGATCTGCAATTAAAATTGGAAACAAGATCACACAGAGACCGTTTCCAGCAGTAGTAAGAGCCCTACCTGAAGTCTGTGGTGAAGCTTCTACTTCCAAGTTGGCAGAGAAGCGCTCACTTTGAGCTCCAAGGACTCCAACAGGTAAAGACTGGTCACCAGAAGCCAGATCTCCTTCCAGCTCCTCACTTATGGGGAAAGTAATATCACTAACGGGTTCTTCCTTAATCTTCACAGGCTTTGTGTCTTCTGCTGCCTTTTCAGGGTTGACAATCTTCTCATACTCTTCAGAGAGCTGCTTGCTAACCTGCCAAAGATCAGTAGGGGTGAAAGAGGCCAGAAAGGTCAGAGAGACTTCAGAGGCTCTGATGGCAATTACATTGCAGTGTGCTCTGTTCCCAGAATACTATTAGCATCTGACCTGAATGAACAAATAAATAGGTTATCAGCTGCAAAAGATTGATTTTTTTCCACCTTTAAAAAACACCTTCTAGTCTGTAACAAGAAACTTTAATAAGAGGTTTAATCCATTAACACATCAGTTTGATAAATACAGGCACCTTTTTTTGCACAGACAGTGATGATGAGGCCCAGAAATTTAAAGAAGGCACCAAACAAAAGCAAAGTGTCTCAGCTTACATTTCGGTTTTACCTATAGGACTGTCTCCCATCAACCAGTAACAACTTTACTCCAGCATTAAAAAACAAGCAGCTCAGATATTCATCTGCTTTGTAGTCACCACTGGGCAAAGCCTGGGTACCTACTTCTGTCAGGTTCACTGAAAAAAAAACCCAGAAGTTTTCTCTAGTCAGAGAAGTGAAACAAATACAGGAATGAGATTTAGAATACCCTGTAACTTCCAGAAACTTTACAACTGTAAGAAACTAGATTAAAAATTCCAGGTTGCACCCACTTCTAACAAATGCTTGTTTATCCCAACACTGAATCCCAACAATCAGTGAACTGTGTCCCGGAGAAGTCCAAGGCTTTTTTAACAACAGAAGCAAGAAGGAAAAAGAAAAACAAAGGTACAGGAGCCTTCCAAATACAGAGGATACTGTGGACCTCAGCCCTGCATGAAGAAGAGAACAAGTAAGTGAATGACCAGCTGCAGGATCAGAGTGAACCGCATCACTGGAATGATGCGGAAAACCCAAATTCCAAAAGCAGACACCTCAACAAAAACTTCTCAACAAAAACTAACTTTTTTTGAAAAAAAAATATGTTTTTAACAAAGACAGAGCTTGCAAATGTTATTTTTTACGCACAAAGTCCCTCACAATTTACATACTGCATGCACTTACAGGTCCCTCTGATTTATACTGCCTCTGTAAGTCACAAAGTACCACGCCTGGGAACAGAAGCAGCTCCAAGTAGCTGCTCCAAGATGAGTCAACTGGCACTCACATAATGTGACAAGGAAGAAGGGATGGCAGGTTTTGCCTTTGGTCACGGGCTCCCTACTTGATTCAAGTCTTGCTTTTTGATGAGTAGGAGTAAAATTCCCACTTCAAATCCTTGCATTTCTGTAGGTTTAACAAGAGGCAGATCGTCTTACATAATTAAAATAAAATGCATATGCTTAATTTCACAAAACACCCAGACCAAGAGAAACCATACTTTTATTCTTACAACCTACATTGATATGGCAGCTCTTACGCCAAGGAATTTAACAATTCCTCTTTTTCCACAGAAGCACAGTCCCCTCTAGAGCAGAAAGCAGCACCTGTGTGACAACTCAGATCATCACAATGCTACCTTACACTCTTAAAGCTTAAGCAAGCTACTCCTTGCTTAAACAAATACAAGCCACTGTACAGACAAGTCATTTTTGTTCATCTGCTTATTTGTTTTCTTAAATGGTAAGTGGCCAAACACACCATTAATGAAGAAAATTGAGTTAATCAGTCAGTACTAATTTTACCTCTACTTGGTACTTTTGTCTGGGCCTGGGAGCTTCCTCTTAAACCCAGACAAATCATCAGTAAAGTATTCTTAGATTCAGTAGGGTCACACATAAGAGGCTCTGTTTTCCTGTCAAAAAAATCCTGTTTCTCTTTTCCTTGAAGACTCCTCTCCACAACCAAGAGATTTTGTAATCAGATTTTACTCCAGTAAGACCCTGGACCTGCCACAGGAATATGCAGTTGCACTTGAGGTACATTTATTGGTGCCGCCAGGTCCCTACTGCTTTTCTCACCTGCAGCATGTAGCTGTGATAATCCTTAATGCGGTGCTGCCAGAACTTCTGCAGCGAGAGCACACTGCCAATGCCCACTTCGTGGAAGACCTGCTCCATGACATCAGGGAAAGGGGTGTGCCCAAGTCGAGCTTCTCGATCCACAGCAAAGCGCAGCAGTTTGGTGAACTTCAAGCAGTACTCGTGGGCAATGTCTGTCAAGGTCTCCAGGACACTCTCGTTGGCACATTCAAAGCCTGTGTGAGCCAGGATGGTGGCCATTGACTGGTAGAGAAGCTGCCGGCAGGAGGACCAACTCAGCTCAGTCACTGGCTCCCCCTTTCCTCTAAAAGCCAGAAAAGATAAAAATAGAACATCTCCAAAATCTGAAAGCTATGTATCCGTGGAAGATATACTGGGCATAATAAGGTGACATACAGAGGCAAAGCAGACTGTTCGGGGTTCTCCACAGCTTCTCCCATTACATACAGTCACTACCTAGTGAGGGTCTTTCTGCTTTCCCTTCTTCCCCTCCAAATCAGCACTGCCAATTCTCATTTTCCCTTCTAACGCTGGAAGATTCCTTGTGTAATGCATGAATGTGGGATGCAAATCTTCTGAACCCTCAAGCAACTCTCTTCCCACCCAAGAGTTTTTCTCCTGAAGATGTGAATTAAAAGGGTCCTTGACACAAACAAAAAAATGCATTTAAATAACATGAATTCAAATAATTTTCCCTCTCAGTTAATTACATTTCTCTTCATTATTATCTCTGATGTCACAGGTCTACTAGTCAGATACAAAGGCTTCTGGGATAGACAAGATCTGAATTTATAATGCAAAAAGACACTCATAAAAAGCAAGAAGCAGAGGATACATACGTTTCATAAAGGTACACCGTAGCCAAAAAGACCATTTCCCTGCCCTCATTTCCAGTAGTCACTACGCATAACAGGGAAAGAAACATACCTGTATTCAACCTAAGTAGCTAACACCAGGACCTGGGAGGAAACCTGGAGAGGTTCTGCTGAAAAGCAGCATTCCCTGACCTTGGCTTTGAGACCTCTCTTCTCAGTGCTGCTAAGCAGGAAAGAGTGACCACCCAGGATGGAAGAAAACATAGAATCATAGACTCATTCAGAGGTTGGAAAAGACCCTTGGGATTGTTGAGTCCAACCATCTGCCCTACTCTACAAAGTTCTCCCCTACACCACAGCCCTCAACACTACATCCAATCTAGTCTTAAACACAGTCAGGGATGGTGACTCCATCACCTCCCTGGGCAGTCCATTCCACTGACTGACCACTCTCTCTGTGAAGAATTTTTTCCTAATGTCAAGCCCAAACCTACCCTGCTGCAGCTTGCAGCCATTCCCTCTTGTTCTATCGCTAATTGCCCCTGAGAAGAGACCAGCACCAACCTCTCTACAGTGCCCTTTCAAGCAGTTGTAGAGAGTGATGAGGTCTCCCCTCGGCCTCCTCTTCTGCAAACTAAACAGTCCCAGCTCCCTCAATCGTTCCTTGCAAGATTTATTCTCCAAGTTTCATTGCCCTCCTCTGCACTCGCTCCAGCACTTCAATATCTCTGGAGATGGAACAAATGGAGAACAACTGATGAGCACTTCAAACACCAGTCATTTACAGTTAGGCAAATGAACTTTTCATCAAAATGCTAACAAATAAAAACTCCACATAGGAAAGAGAAGATGAAATAAGGCAAGGCCTCTGAAAGGTAAACATATTTCTACCAGATTTCTCAACTCACAATTAAATACATGTGATGTATTTGCCCATATCTGTTACACGGTCTTCAAATGCTTTTGTCAAAAAATCAAATTTCCTTTCTGCTAAGTATGGCATTTATATACTTTTTTTACACTTCATTCAGCATCAATGGCAGAATTAAGCTAACAATTTCACCCTTCATTTGTTTCTGATCAATTTCTCTTCCGCAGCCCACCCTGAAATTTGCCTCCCTCTCACCCTACATCTACTTGCATATCACCACACACACTTTCCAGTAACAAGACCTGATTAAACAATACACAGACACCAGCGATGACTTGATAAAATTCTCAGTACTCATTTCTCTAACGAGTGCATTCGGTACCCCCTTCAGTCTCACTGAGACACTGGGTCACAGAGCCTCAGCTCACCCTGATCCTCAGGGCTGACCCACAGAAGACCACTGAAACACAGCAGTAAAAAAAAGAGTAACTCTTCAGGGGAGTGAAAATGGAAGGTTAAGCTTCAAGATATCAGGACCAAAACCATTCATTTTCAAGAACACCAGCTCAGCACTTTCTGATTATTCAAATAAAGGGGCAATCACACCATATTAGGAGCTGCAGATGATGATATTTCTAAGTGGATATTAAGAACAGCATGTGGATCTCAGGTCATGGATTCATCCCAGTTATTAATTGTTGGAAAATGACTCACATCGCAATTCCTACTCAATTATGTAACTGCTCTGTAAAGAAGACAGCAGGTGCTCTGACAAGATGAATTAAAAGATCATCCGTTCCCTTATAAACCAAGTGTCACCCATACTATTCTTCCATCTCACTCATTCTCCCCTCCACCTCCCAGCGCCAGATTTCTGAAGTTCACATGCAGCCATATGTCTCACACAACACTGGAACCAGCAAGTTACAACAGAAAAAAACAACCATCAAATAAGACCAACCAGAAAACCATTAAAATTTATGCCTATAAAGAAGAATGTCTTCTTTTTTAATACATATAAAGAACATACCTAGCTGTCCAGCAGCCATCAGTTGAGATAATGCAACCAGGAACACTGAAGAGCAGACTACTATTAATAAAGAGCCATTACTGACTCTCTGCCATTCATTCAAAACACTATGGACAAACTTAAACTAGATACAGAATTTGACAAGCCCAGGCAGGATACTCAGCCACTGGTAAAGTAGAGCACAACAACCATTTAGCAATGCATATCACTGCTCAGAAGCAGCAAAGAAAGTTATCACTCTTTTAAACTCCTAGAGGAAAAGAAACTAATTGCCACCATTAAAATGCAGCTAGGTCACTACGCTGAAAGGGATATAATCACCTAGAAATCTCATCAATTAAAGACAGAGAGAAAAGAAATTTCAGGTACTGTACTCAAATCCAAATCCCCACCTCTTGTTCTTGGTAAGGTCAGTCAATTATGTTTTGTTTTTCTTATGTTTTCTTCTCTTGTTCTCCTGTTTCCCACAATAGCAATAAGAGATGATGATGAAGAGCCTGATTAGACAGCAAAAACTGAAATATTGTTATAGATGTTAATGGAAAACAACAAATGAGAAGATATCTTTTTTTTCTTCATCTCCTTTAACCTTCAGGTACTGTCTGATAAGAATGTACATAAAAAACAAAAGCAGCCATATAGACGTATTCAAGTTGAAAGTGGCTATTTAATGTCAAGCCTTCCCAAAAAGGAGCGGCAAACTTCTCTTTCCTGATGATCATGGGTAAAGAGCCTTGGTCCTCATTCTCACCCAGATACCTAGCACCTACAAAAGCAACCTTCCAGATACCACCATTATGCCAAATGTCTCCCTCCATAGCTTTCATGAAAGGCTCCCCATCCAGCTACCATCCAAAGCCAAGCCTATTTAACATATTACCAGGGTCACACAGCTGCAAATAAACAAGAGGGCTTTAATCCCTACAATTCTGTCACCAGAGATTAACAAAACAGGCAATTAGGCCTGTAATTTGGAGGTGATCACATCTACAGAATATATAGCATGAAATTTATCACAAATGCTGGCCAACTTCCCACTCTTCAATTTTGCATTTCCAGTAGGATCTATATGTTTATAAATGGGTCACCAGCACTAGATGATGTTCCAGACAGAAATCTACCTGCCAAGCCACGAATTCACAAAACCCAGCCCAACCTTCTCCCACTGCTGCCAGCAAACCTGTAACATGCAGAACATCACAACAGAAAAAAAGGTGTCTGTTTACCCCAACCAGGCTTATGTTAAGGATTAATAAGGTCTCAGAGCTCACAAAAGGTCCATCTTCTGTATCACTAAGACATTTCCAAAGGCACCACAATCCATTCACCCAAGCTCCATTCCTGTAAGGCTGTTTTTCTTAGAGGAATGGAGATCTCATGGTTCATTTCCCATACAACGATATTCAGGGGAAAGCGTTTGGACTAAGTCAGTAGAAGGATCAACAGCCAACATTCTCTCAACTGCAGTAACCAACTGAAGTGCTCTGCTCCCTCCTAGGTGAGCATAAGCTAGCAGCAGATGGAAGGAGGGATTGTTTTTCCTATGAACACATCAATTTTATGAAACATTAGATTGTGAAGTTGAATTTCTACCAAATAAGGTGCAACAAGGTCACCTCACAGCCATTTCCCCCAAAACAGTAAAATAAAGAAGAACATTGGAAAAAAACAAGATTACACTAGTCAGTGCATCAAAAAATCAGCACACTAACTCAAACCAGAAAGTTGTTTCCTTTAGGAAAAGAGCCTCTTTTCAACTCATCTTTTTAAATATCTCTGCTATGTCTTCAGAAGACTGCACAGATATAAAAAGAAGCTAATAGACAATATTTGGAAAATAATTGGGTCTCGGTAGCCCAATCCAGAAGACCAGACTGTTTAGAGACTAAGTCAAAGTTCATAGTCCAGCAAAAGAAGCACATTCTGCCAGCTCTAATTTCCACTGCTCCAAATTCTTCCCAACGCTAAATGTTCTCTCCCATCGACACTCCTTACTTCTGTACAGATAACCTTTAACTACAAGCTCTTCTGCCATGAAGTGTCCTCCCACTGCAAGGTCCCAATTTTGTTCACAGACCTCTCAAGGCAATGCACACATGTAAGGCAGTCAAAAGCATAAATGAGAGAATGGCAGAGAAATCTGTTAAGAAACCACCCATGCATACACACACACAAAAAAAGCAGCATCTGAAGATGCACATAATGAGTAGTTAGGTTTCATTTCAGATAGACCCATGATAATCAGAAAAAGCTGAACAGAGAAGGAAAAGCTAGCCACCGTATTATGAGAAAAGCCTCCCGTTCAGCTCCTGTCAAATCGTATAGTTTCAAGTCTACAGTTCTTTACTCATTCTTCATCAATTATGCTTTAAGCTTACCTTCTGTTTCTACACTAACCACAAACAAATGTTAAGCCCTTATTGTGTATTCCAAGAACCATAACATCAACAGTTGCAAATCACCAGGACCAGATGGTAATTCATCCAGGAATACTAAACGAATTCAAGGATGAAGTAGTTGAATAGCTGTAGTGAGTCACTTCTTGCTTCAAACTCCCTTGGCCCAGACAGAAAACGTGAAAACATTTTCTTCTAATAGTTTCAGAAAAGATGTGAAGAACTGCAGGCTGGGAAGTCTGCTATATTCTGGTGCATCAGGGAAATTCAAAGAAATTATAAGAACAGAATTAGAGGACACACAGGGAAATAGAAAAGTCCAGATGGCTTTTGTAACTGGAAAACCTGCTTCACAAACATACTGGAGTCCTCCAAATCCATCACCAAGCAAGTACATAACAGACCTCACCATGGAACATAGGTCTTCCCTGCAGGACCTGTGCCAGAATCAAGGTTTGTTTCAACATATTGATAAAAAGTCAGGAAAAATGGAGGAGAGAAACAGTGTTGTGATTCAAACTGCCAGTGGTACGGGTTTTGAGGTGTTGGAAAGACCAAACCAACTGAAAAAAAGCAGTAAATTAGGCTTTGCCTCTTCCTCAGCTCAAAAGGCACAAGGAGGCAGGGGCTACAGGTGTGGGGCAGGGCAGAGGCGAGGAAAACAAAAATGAATCCAGAGAATAACAAAACAAAAGACAAGGGTGCGAGGTCAAAGGATGAAAAAGAATAACAAGGAACCAGAACAGAACATGACAGTAATGAAGAAACTAGTGGTCTGATTCAGGGTGGCTGCTCATATCTTCCATTCTTCTTATGTCCAAATATACCTATACACTGCTTCTCAGACCCTGGTTACTGCCAAAGAAAATGAAATTAAAATATGGATTTAGTTGAATACTGTAAGTCTGACAATGGCACTTCAGAAGGCAGCATAAAATTAAGCACTACCATGTTTTATCAAGGGGAAGAATGTTCTTCCTGAAATTGTTTTTTAAGAACAAGCATCAGCAATTCATATAATTTTATTTTTACTACTATAACAGAAGCTGCTACTCTTAATTCATGTAAGCATCTTAAAACAGTTTAGAACAAACATGCAACAACAAACGCAAAGCTTTTCTTCCAGTAAAACATAAATGCGTTTGCTTTAGCAAGCACACAATTATAATTCTAGTCTACACTGCAATTCATTATAAATTCACTCTCAGCCATAAAACATTTCATTTCAAACTTGTCTACCCAGTTTTTACAATCTAGTCCTTAAACTCCCCCATGTGGTTGACTGCTAAATAACATTTCTTTACTGGAACCCCAGAAACTCAAAGGGACAACAAAGGGGGACAACAAAAATACAAAGCAGCCCCCAAAACACGGTGTCCTGGGTTGAGGTAAAACAAACCAATTTTCTGTTCAGTAGTTTTACTTTTTTAGCTGGGCCTCTTCTAACTAACTAAAGTCTGAAACTAACAGCACATTGTTCAGAGACTGTTTTGTCTCATAGTGATAAGACCTGATTAGACCAAGGGATGGTCTGCAGAGAGGCCCTTGCTTATACTTATTGCTAGAACAACCAAGGTCAGGTAGTTTTGTCATTTGCCCCGTTGGGGGGTCGGAAGCGGAGAAGCAAAGAGGGGTTACACAAAAGAGGGAGGAGTGACCCAAAACTGACCAACTGGGGTATTCCATCCCACATCATGCTCAGTATAAAAGCTGAGGGATCAAAGGGTCATGGGCTTCCTCCTTCAATGGCCAACATCTGAGGAGGACCCTGTCTGTCCGTCTGCCTTTGATCCTGATCCGGAATCCAGCTCCTGTCGGTCACCGAGTCCAGCCTGGGACGTTTACTGGTGCTGCTGGTGACATGATCATTGTCCTGGGAGCCTGATATGGTTTTGTATAGACTATATACTTTTTTCCTTTCTTTTATACTTTTTAATTTTTATTTTTATTGTTTATTATATCATTGTTATTATTATTTTTATTTTCATTAAAGTAATTTAGTTGGGTTTTTTTCTAAACTCCTGAATCTCTTTGATCCTTTCCTCTCCTCTCTTTTCCTTAGTAGGGGGGGAAGGAGAGGTCATCATCTGTCTGATTGGACAAAACCACAACACATGGACAGTCACAGAAAACCGAACTTAAAGCTGAAGCCACTGGGAAGGACAGAGCAGAACACAGCTGAACTCCACAAATCACAAGGCCAGAAAAAGCAGGAGTCACAGGACTCAGACTTTATCCTCAAGACAACTGGATTTCCCTTCACCTCTCTAAGCTAATTACTTTATTTCTTCCGAGAAGGATGATAATGTTCCAATAAAACACACTTATACAATCTCAGGCCATTAAATATCTCAGCGGCATTGTAACTGACACATTATATTTTATCTATACACATTTTCCCCATTTTAAAAAATAAAATGTATTATCCTCTCCCACAATCTTTAATCTAAGAACCAAAAATTATAGGTTCTAGTAGTGAGGATTAATCCCTGAATTTAAATGCACACAACCCACAAAGCATTATGAGATCCAGACAAAATGCCACACCTCCTTGTGAATTTAGTGCTTGTCAGAGGGGTAGACAGTCAGATGATGACAATACTAATCAATCAAAGATTAGGTGCAGAAGTAGAAATAATGCAGCTTTTCTTTATGATTTCTCCAGCCCACGGCTGGTAGAGCATGCATCAGAGACAAGAATTCTCTTCACCCATGGTCACTGCCACCTCTGACCAGAGTAACACCAACAAACAAGGTGAAATTTGATCATTCCTACATCACAGGTCCTCAGCCACTGATATCTTACTGAAATTTTATCAAATCAACACTGAAATGTTATCAAATCATCTTTTCAGAACCTACAACTAAACAGCCAGACCCTGGTCATGCATCTTCTGACTTTTCAGCTACAATAAGGCAAGTTTAGTTGGAAGTGACCTACATATGAGACTTCACGGCCTATAACTAAACTTGTCAAAGTGCCATTCACAAACTTTTAGCGTAGCACTAACAAGACAGAAGCCAGCGCTACACATCCACATTTTATAGTCTGGAAACAAAGGCACATTCTTTTTAAACAAGGTGCCTGTTACCTACACAGAAGAAATCTAAACCTTTCTATTCTTTACATAAAACTGTTTGACCCTTCAACCTAAGGGAATTGACATAACTACATGTATATTTAAAAACGTTCTGCTTTCCTGCAGCCAGGAACTAACCCAAAGAAATCCCAACACACCTGTAGAAATCACTCTCTGGGTCACTGTGCCTCAGCTGAAAGGGCATTTTGGGGGTCTTGCTATCCAAAGGAAGCAGGTCATCAGGGAGAGGTGGAGAGGCCGGACAAGCTGGCAGTGGTTCATTGTCCTCAGTTTTTATGCCTTCTGCTTGCTGCTGGTTTTGGGCCTGGGCCATGGCGATCAGGCCACGCAGCCGTCGGTTGTGCTGGATGAGCTGAATGGTGTGAATGGTGAGGCTGCAGGGCTCCGAGGGGATGTCCAGCATGGTGGTGGGCCGGGGTTTGTTTGCAGATGGCTGGTGCAATGGAGGATCCTGGACTTCCACGGTACGGAACTCACGCTGAAGCAGGTCAAAGGAGCTACGGTTGGCCTGGTTGGACGAAACTGGAATCTCGCCCCAATATCGCAGCATTTTTAGCCAGGTCACGTACTGTCCTCAGAGCCCAGAAGGTGGCTACCAAGCAGTGAAGTTGAAAGGCCTGTCACAGGGAGAAGGGCTGGGATTTGGGCAGCCAGAGGAACTGGTCTGAGGCTTTAAGTGAAGCAAATTACGGATGCCAGGAAAGCTCTCCAGTGGCACCTCACCAAACGGCGCCGTTCCCAGGATGGCAGCCGGACTCAGCACTGGCATGTGACACATTACACTGCCGCTTCTCCTGGGGGGAGAGAGGGGTGGTAGCAGACGGAAAAAACGCACCCGTGAGGCAGAAATTACTTATGTTTGCAGCGGAGGCCGGTGCGGCCCAGGTGGAAGCGCATCGGCACCTCGCCGAGAGGGACCTGCGGCGCGACCTGACCTGCCTGGAGAAACTCCTGGGGCCGCGCTCGACTCGCCCTTCGCCCTCTTGCCCCCCCGCCCACCTAGGGCCCAGCTTTAAGTTTGCGGCCGCCCGCTCGGCACGAAGCCCCCAGCCCCCTCCCCCGCCGCTCCGCTCCCGACCGCCCCGCCGGAAGTCGGTCCTCGTCCGTCCCCAGAAGCGGTTCCCCCAACACCAGCGCTCCTTCGTGCTGGAAGAGAGGCGAAGCGACCACCGTTACCTCCTTTTCTCACAGTTTACTCTACCCCAGACACCGGCTGGGGCAGCGACGCTTTTCTTCGGAGCGGCGCGACGGCGCGACACCCCCACACACGCTCCCACCACTGCCTCGGAGCTGTGCCTACCCCCGGTACTGCAGCCGCGACACCCCTCGGCCCTGGGGGACTCTATATAGGTACGGACCAAAGAAGATGGCAGAGACCGCAGAGACGGAGGGAAC
>VZTM01006234.1:3935-204294 GCA_013400555.1 Jacana jacana | reverse complement strand
CTTCCTCTACCATCTCCTCGGCGTCTTGGGGAGGAGGCACAAAGGCGTTTTGGTTTGAATGCTTTGCTGCTCTGGTTGTTTCAGTGGGGAAAAGCTGTCAGCTGCTCGGTGTCTGCAGCTGGCTTTACGGCGAGGTTGGGAGCTAACGGACCGAGTCGGGCTGTGGCATCTCTCTGCCCCATCGCGCTGGGCACCGGGCAGCAATTCCCGGGGCTCAGCCCGAGAACCGCCATGGCAGCTTCTGCCCGACGTGCAGTGAGAGCAGAGGACGTTCCACTCCCTCGGTGTCCTGTGAGAGTGGAGGATGTTCCTCTCCCTCAGTGTGATGTATCTGGAAAGTCTGTCCAGCAGGGTGGTGCACCGGGAAAGTAAAGCACTAATGGTTCTTTGTGATCCAGGGGAGAGCTTTAATAGTAGGAACTTAGAAAGCACTTGGAGTGCCCTGCGTGCACTTGAGAGCTTTTAGTTGTGTGTTGCTCAGATTCTCCTCTGTGGCACTGCTAAAAAATACTGTGTTCTGCTTTTAAATTACAGCTGTAGTTGAGATTGGCCTCCTTACAAGTACACAGTAAGGCTTGTTTCTTTTTTCTGCTCCTTTAAAAAGGATATTAAAACTAATATATTAGAGGTCGCAAATTATAACAATCTCATAATTCCATAATTTTTGATGAGCTCTATAACGATTCATTAATGTTACTGTATTTACTCTGCATGTGTGATGAAAATACTTCTTGTCTTTTTTTTTTTTTTCCTTTTGAAGAACACTTCTGTAAAGTTTCTGTTTGTGACCTAGGGACCTGAAGAGGACCAGGAGTCTGAGTCGGAACTCACTGTGACACAACTGAAGGCACTGCGCAAACAGCAGCAGGCAAAATTAGAAAAGACTATGTTGGGAGAGGACTCTGATGAAGAAGAAGAAAAAGAGGAGAAAAGAAGCGAGAAGAGTCAGAACAGTGATATGAGCTGCTCATGGGGGATGGGTAAGTGATGGTGATTAAATCAGCTGATGCACCTTGGAAAGTCTTTAAGCCAATTTTCAGTGAATACTAAGGCTGAAATTCTAGCTAGACACATAAGTGTCCCAATCCAAAAGTTCTTGAGTACAAATTAATCCTTTTCCTTTTAAAAAGAAGAGTGTTGTGACAAGGCAAGCTTATATCTTACATGGTTGAGAACTGTTAGATCCCCTTTTAAAAAGGAGAAGGTAATTTGCTTACACCTAGAAAAGTCCACAAAATTGAGAGTTTAGGTTAATGCTCTGTGTTTTGTTCCTGTGGTGATCTCCACAATTTTGCCTGAGAGGTGAAATTTAATTGCCTGAGACTTCTCTGCAGTTTAACTGTCTTTAAATTTAAAAATAGGAAGTCCACATCTTAAAGCTACATAAATTCTAATGACCTTTTTCGAAACAACTGAAGTTGTTTTTCTGAATGGAAATGTATAAGCACATCCCTTGGAAGTGCTGAAACTGCAGTGATGTCAATCCGCAAAACTCTCTTGTAATGGAGTAACTGATAGCAAAAAAGAAGCAGGATTGTGGGTTTGTTTGGGTTTTTTTTACTGGATGCAGAAATAATATTCAAGTTAAGGGAAATACATTTAGGGTGATGTAGCTGATGCTTCTTTCAAATTAATGAAAGCTGAAATATACTGATATTTTCTTTCTAACGTTTTGCCTTTTCTTTCTTTTGCACTTTGTGTGTCTTCTTCTAGGGGAGGATGCTGAGGAGGATGAAGTTGAAGAAAACCCTATTGCTATTGATTTTCAAGATGTACAAGATGCCTTCTATATGAAAGATCCCAGAAAGGCCCTACAAGGCTTTTTTGACAGAGAAGGTACTAGTTTTTTTTCTTCTTCTTCTTTTTTTTTTTTTTTTGGTAATTAAATTTAATTTTTTCTGTTTAGCAAAGTGTGATGTTTGTGCTCCTCTTCCTGTTTGGGAATTAAAATGTGGGAGCTAAACTTTTCTACTGCATTGTGAGTACCATTTTTTTATTCGGCCACATTTAGGGTGGGGAGGTTGGAGGTGGTTTGGTTTTTGGTTTTTGGGGGGGGGGTTGACTTCACTCGTGGTTGTATAGCTGAGATTGTTACCAATTCCCAAAGTGGTAGTTAGAGCACGTTGTATTCCTCTGGAGTGATACTCAAACAACACCCACACTTTGAAGCCATGCTGAAAAATCCAAACCTATCAAATTCCAGACTGTTCTGTTTGGAGATAGCTGTGATTGTGAAACAGAATTGCAAAGTATAAAAAGACAACAGTCACTAATGACTTTGTCTAAACTTTTTATGGTTGCTGGTAAAACTTATAGATGACTCACTTATTTGATAAAGTGAAAAATTATTCTTGAAGATAAACAATATCTGTGAATTCAGATTGTAAACTGTAATTACCTCAATGTCATATACTTTAACACATACAGAAGCAAGATTGTTTTCCTTTGAACTACATATTCTTGAATAGGCTACTTAGAGTTTCTTTGGGAGTTTTTTGATCTAAAAAAGCCTTGATTGTGAAAAGCACCAAATGAGCATAATACCAACTGAAGATCCCATGACTTAAAAAAAAATAAAAATAGAAGGAGAGAGAGAGAGAAAAGGTAAATTCAGTCCTTTGATATGTAACAAGTGCATTTTTTCTCTTATGTTTAGCTACGACATTCCTCTCTGCTGTAAGGATTATTCCTGCTTATTTCAGTTTTGGTTACTACATCAACTTTCTGTTTTTCTCTCCAGGAGAAGAATTAGAATATGAATATGATGATCGTGGGCACAATAGCTGGCTCTGCAGGATCAAGTATGTGTATCTCCGTTTGTACATAGAAGCCAACTTCATTGAATTCACAGACAATAGCTGAAGGAATAACTTGGCAAGGAGGCAAGCCAGAATTAGACCTGATCCCTGATACTGAGACAGAAGTTCAAGGATCAGTGCCTAATTCAGTGTCTGCACTCCTTTCTGGTTTGGTACCATTTGGTTTTCCTTAGAGATGAAAATCAGAAAAGCAAGAGTCTAGGTTCTTTCAGTTCCCCTTGTTCTGAGATGTATGTGAAATGGGAATATGAGAGAAGAAAATAGGACTCAATATCTTTCAATTCCTAATGGGGGAGAGAAAAAAAAGTAATTCATTCTATAAACCAAATTTCAGGGGGTTTATGGGCTTATGCAAGAGGCCACTAATGTCATCCTTTTATAAGACAGGAGAAGGTGAGATGGAGTTAAGAGAATAGGTCTGAAACGGATAGGTACAACATTGCAATGTTTCTACTGCTTAAGAAACCTTTGCTTCAGCAGGGAAAATATTTGTTACTGGTGTTGCATGGATGCAAGATACTGGTGCTTAAAAAGATTTGGAGATTGACGTTTAACCTTTTAACTTCTCGTATTCCCCATTGAGTTACTATTGGCAGAATTATTGTTTGGGCTAGTGAAATCAAATAGTACATGCGTGCTTTGGGAAATCCATGCTTGTGTTTTGATAGGAACTGTATGAAATGAAAAGTTAAAATATTTAACCTACCCCCACTAGAGTGAAATGGAAAGAGCAATGCCAATGTGATAAATAAAATACCCNATAAGCCTTATTCTCCAGGCCTCTCACCAGCTTTGTTACCCTCCTCTGTACTCACTCCAGCACCTCGATATCTCTCCTATGCTGAGGTGCCCAGAACTGGACACAATACTCAAGGTGTGGCCTCACCAGTGCTGAGTACAGGGGGACAATCACCTCCCTACTTCTGCTGGTCACACTATTCTTTATGCAAGCCAGGATGCCATTGGCCTTCTTGGCCACCTGGGCACACTGCTGGCTCATGTTCAGCCTCCTGTCGACCAGCACCCCCAGGTCCTTTTCTGCCAGGCAGCTCCAGCCACACTGCCCCAAGCCTGTAGCGATGCATGGGGTTGTTGTGGCCCAAGTGCAGCACCTGGCACTTGGTCTCGTTGAAGGCCATGCCATTAACATTGGCCCATCTATCTAGTCTGTCCAAGTCCCTCTGTAGAGCATCCCTGCCCTCAAGCAGATCAACACTCCCACCCAACTTAGTGTCATCTGCAAATTTACTAATAGTGTTTTCTATGTCCCTATCTACATCGTCAATGAAGATATTAAAAAGGAAAGGCCCTAGTACTGAGCCCTGAGGAACACCACTTGTGACCGGCCGCCAGCTGGATTTAACTCCATTGAGCACCACCCTTTGGGATCGTCCTTCCAGCCAGTGCTTGATCCAGCAGATCGTATGCTCATCCAGGCCATGAGCAGCCAGTTTTTCCATCAGAATGTGGTGGGGGACAGTGTCAAATGCTTTGCTAAGATCCAGAAATATTATATCCACTGTCTTCCCCCACCTGTGAAAAGCTGTTTGTATCTGAGCTGTTCTCTGATCCTTCAAACTGGACAGGTTGCCTGTGGATGATGCATCAGGGAAGCAGCTGGTGGCAGAGGTTCTCCATTCAGGAAAGAAGAAGGAGGCAATGATACAGTGCGCACTGGAAGCTTGCAGGCTACTTGATGCTCGAGGAGTACTGAGGCAAGAAGCAGGTGAATAACTGCTCAAATGCTGTGATCATTCTAAAAGCCAAAAATTGGGGATTTTAGATTGCTCTACTTGTTTTATTGCTCAGTGGTATACAAATCATTCTGTTTCTTGGCTTCTTCCTTACCTGTCCCAGTGTCCCGAAAAAGGAAATCAAAGAACTGGGAAGATGAGGACTTCTATGACAGTGATGATGACACCTTCCTTGATCGAACTGGTGCCGTAGAAAAGAAACGACTGAACAGAATGAAAAAAGCTGGTAAAATAGAAGAAAAGCCAGAGACTTATGACTCCCTGGTAAGAAGAATTATTATGACATGCCATGCTTATTCTCTCATATATATGTATTATTACTATGAAGGAAAATGAAAAATATTTTCTTACCTTTCTCTGTTAGCTTGAGCTCTGTAATCATTTCCGGCCTTCAGCTGAATTGGTGAAGTCAGAATAAGATAGTGATTTTTTGATTTATGGAAATATCTCTAATTATACATTGTTTACTTCATTCTAGTGGAAGCATGCTACCCGGCTTTCACCTGCATAGTATCGCATTCTGCTTTGTGGATCAAGGCAGTGGGGGAATGAAATAGAATGAAACAGAGCAGAATACTTTTTAAATGGTTTTAAAGCAACAGAAAATAAGTGCAAGCTTTCAAATGCACAGGGCATATCCCAAAGAAGGATCTCATTCTGCTGCAAAGAATAAACAGCCTGGACTGACAGGGAACCGACGACTAAAAGCCCTACACACAAAATAGGGTGCCAGGGAGCAGGGATGGGGAGGGTTGGAGGATCGCAGTGGTGGTATAACACTGCTGCAGGGGCTTTATACATATTTTTGTGTTTCAGAAAGAACATTATTTGGACAGTATGTGAAAGGACTAATAAGTTGATTAGGAACAGGCTAGACTATAGTTTTTTTCAGCCCAGAAACTCCTGGTCAAAGATCAGAAGTAGAAAAGTGGAGGTAATTTGGTAGGATATTTGAATAACTCTTAAAAGGGGATTTTAAGAAGATGAAAAGCTCTTCTAAGCATGTTGTTCTTTCGTAGGTCACAAAGCTAAAAGAAGCTGAAAATGAGCTTTCTGAGATAACAGAGAAGCTGAAGGCTTCAGGGAAAGGTAAGGCATGAGGTTTGTTTGATCATACTGCTTTCCATAAAGAGCAGTAAAGAGATGAAAATGGAGTGCATGGATTTCTATCTTAAGCACTTTTGGTTTTTAGTTTTCTTTTTTTCACAAAAGGGGTAGGAGGATTTGCCAGTCACTGAGTTAGCTGGGGAGGCTACTTAACTCTCCTCATCCAATAGTTTATGTACTCTGTGTGTTGTCACTTGCTAATAGATGCAGCTTTTTCCAAAGCAAGCAACATTTAAGGTATGGTAAGGAGGTGAGTATATACAAGGTCCTGAAGCTTAAGAGGGTGAGCATTATTACTGTTTGTCTGCCCATATTAGGAATATTTTTTCCACTCCCTACAAAACCCTTCATAAGAGAAGAGCAAACAACTTACAGAGAAGACAGTATCTTTTATTTCACTTATCTCATAAATGCACCATAAAAAGGAGAGATGGAAAAAGAGAAATGTGGAGTCAAAGCAGTTGATGTTTAGCCCATGTGTTCAGTGAACTTGATAGTTTGTGAGGGTGCTATTTAGGTTCTGGGATTATGCCTTCTTGTAGGAAGGCAGAGCCTTCCCAAACTGCTGATTTTATCTAGCAGCGAGTTGGTTTTAAAAGCATATTGTACAAATAACTGCATTTTGCTTTCTATTACTGCTGATGTCTTGTGGAATAAAAGGAAGGCCTGAAGGAAATGTGCTTAGGCTGGTTCTTCATACAAAAACCTTTTAAACAGAGCTGGCTTTAATTAAGGTTGCGATATCAGTTTGCCAGAAGAGCTTCCCTCCGGGAAGCCCAGCAGCCCTCTGACAGTTGGGCTCTTTCATGCGTTATATGGGCATGTTTCTTTCTGGTTATTCAGCTCAATGCAAGAACTCATTTGTGTCAACGTTTTTGTTAGTGATTTGATTATACCAGATCACTGTTCAGAAAGCAGTAGCTCCACTGAGCATTCTAACTGTTGGGCCAATTCAGTGCGTTTGAAGGAATTACTCTCAGCATGACTGTGCTGACATGAAGTTAACGACTGACTAGCAGAAGCTAATGCTTTGTATTGTCTGAGACACGGAATTCCAAGCTTTCATATGTTATGCATTTGTTCTGCTGATACTGTTTCTCAACAAGACTGTTAAATCATATTGTAGTAGAGGCTGGGAGAAGGAAGAAATCAGTTCATTAATAGACTTTATAGACTAGAGACTACCAGCATATAATTCTGATGTATGTTATCATGGTTTGGTAAATTGTAAGTGGTTACACAGCTAGTTTAGAACCCTGGAAAAATCTCAGTCTCGGCACTTAGTGCAGTACACAGTGATTCAGTATTGGATGTGAATTTCCTAGAATAAGGGAAGGCTAAAACGTAGCAAAGGTTGCATCATAAGTTACTTTGTGTGCTTGTGTTCTGGATACCTGTGTTTACTCTGGTTTCTTTGGGTGCTTCAGGTTAAACACACATTTGTGAGAACTTGAGTACAAGTGTAAGCCAGGAGCATGTGTATTGATCATGGGTGATTCTTACTGCTGTCATGAGCTGTCTGGCAAAGCTGCTTCATTACATGCAGTTCTGAAACCTTAAAGCCCTTTTGCTTGCTCTAATGAGTTATTTGTAGAAGGGCAAGATTGTAGAGACACAAAAGAGTGATTGTCAGGCTAGACTGCAGCACCTCTTACTTGGAGAAATTAAGTGATTGTCTAAGTGATCTCAGTAGAAATTCACAAATTGTTCTCTGGAGTTCTTCAGAACTAACCACTGATGGACTAACTTGGCATCTCTTATTCACTGGTGGAGCTGAGTGAAAATCAAGTACATCAGTCTCATCTTTAGTTGCCTGTTCAGAAGAAAATTG
Organism: Jacana jacana; assembly: GCA_013400555.1. NCBI lineage: Eukaryota > Metazoa > Chordata > Aves > Charadriiformes > Jacanidae > Jacana > Jacana jacana. Next base: position 196,783 of record VZTM01006234.1, on the reverse strand, counting down.
CCAACAAGTTGATGGTTCAGTAAATAGCCCTATAGCTTTTTTCATTGAAATAAAAAGCCACAATTGATTCACCTCCTAGCATTGTCTAATTTTTTCAGTAGCGTTGAAATCTGCTGCAACAGATATCAAATGCTAACAGTAACCCCACAAGCTGAACTTCCTAATGTTAGGCACTGTTGGTAGAATCAAGCAGGGAATCCTGTTTGCAAGAAGAGTGATCTGATTCGCTGAAGATCACTGACTGAAGCGCTCTTACACCGTTCTGCAGCTAAAGCAGCAGCTGTGGAACTGCACATTTAATTGTTCTGAATTATCTGTCTAGACACTAAGCCTTATCTTTGAAATTTGGTGTTTAAATCAAATGAACCTCCTGCTCAGCTTCTGCCTGCTAGGAGTTTCAGACTCTGTGTTATCAGTACCTTTTCATTGATGATGATTATCTCAGCTTGTACAAATAGTTGAGAGGGAAAAGAATCATATTTCTATCTGAATTTCTTTCATGGCATGCTTTGTCATCATTTGTATTTGTGTGGAGGTGGATGCTACAACTGTTTCTTATCTTTTGGAGCCTTTTAATTCTGTATATCTTTGAACAGTTCCTGTTGTGACTTTCATGGATTTGCAAATTGTAAGCTGTTTTGTTCTAGTTAAGTAATATTCTTTTCAATTGAGTCTGCTTGTAAACATGAGTCTGACTAGACTTTTCTCTAAAAATCAAAGTGGTGTAAAACTGCTTGGATGTGGACTCCTAACAATAACTTACACTTTTTTATTGGTAGACATTTAAAATTCCAAGTGGTACTTAACTAGCTGAAGCTGAACTGAAAATAACTCATTGATAGCATAATTATTCTTGTGCATATATACATAAAATGCTTATAATGCAGTAAATACCAGATTTGCCACTTTTCGTATATTAAAAGGCAGAAGATTGCCTGTCAAAAAGCTTGTTAACATTCTAGCAACTGCATTTTTCTTTCTCTGCCTCAAAGTTATTTTTGAACACAGTACAAAAGGTTCTGACACATTCTTCAAGACGAAGAAAGGAGTTTTCCTGGGGTTAGAATTCTGCCTGTAGTTTTCTTCCTCATTGGAGCTTTAGTTTTTCCTCCTTACTTTAATTAGTCAAATATGTGTAGAATGATTAATATTTGAAACCAGGTGGAGTAGAAAGACTGTCATTAGTCTTTTTCAAGTATGGAGCAGTGTTTTCTTGTTAGAAAATGCAGTTGATAGAAAGGTAAATTTTGTGTGACTGGCTTAAGGTACGGAACTATTCTTGTGTGCACTCAGTCATCCAGGAGGCAGCATCATGTGTTGATTCATTTCTGGCTTTGCAAATGTCATTACATAAACACTCCAGGAAAGCCAAAGTGGCATTCCCCATGCAGTGGTGTGGGATTCTTTGTAGCTGTGTTTATTTTAGCCTGTGACTACAAAAAAAAAGAACTGTTAAGCCACTATTTTAAGGACAGAGATCTTGAAGGAGATGAACACCCTAGAATAGATACTCACTTGTAAAGCAACATTCAGTTTTAAGAGAGGTTTTGTTATGTAAGTGGATTAAGGTTTATTGTTGGGCTTTTGTTAGGAGAAATGCTTTTATTTTTCCGGAGCTAACAACCTGCATTACTTCACCATTGAACAGAAACTTGCAGAGGGGATAGTTGTTCCTATATACCTTATTCTCTAAAGGTAGGATTTGAGGAGCGCAACTCAGATCTTCCCAGCTGTAACAAGTATCTTCCCTTTATCTTGCATAGTCCAGTCCCAGCCAGCAGCTCAAGATTCCTTGGATGAATTCATGACCGAAATAAAATCGGGATGCACCTTAGACAGCGTGGCACGAAAGAAGCTTCACCTGCGGTCATTTGAACTGAGGAAAGAGCAACAGAGACTGAAAGGGTTAATAAAGCTCGTCAAGCCCGCGGAACTGCCTGAGCTGAAGCCCCAGTAAGTCTTGGCTCAAGTGCAAAATGATTGCTTTTACTGTTGTTGCTGGCCATGGGCAGTTGTGCAAGCCCAGTAAGTAGACGGCTTTCCAAACACAAAAGCAGGGTGGCCTTCCAAACCACCTGACACAGCTCTGTAAAGAGCCACTGTGCTTTTTGGCCCTTGCTGCATCTACGGTTGAGGCAGATGCCCCAAACCAGTGGAGTAAGATAAGCCCCCACAGATGGTGTGAGGAGGAAGGGGTTGGAAACATGGTGTCAGCTTTGTTAATTTATTTTTTCTTTTTCCCCAACCAGTATCCAAAAGGAACTGAAAAATTTTACTCTTATGGGCAATGTTGAAAACCACTTTCACTCCATGAAATGTACCTGAAAGTGAAGTGTAGTTGCTGTTTAAATACTGCCTGGCAATACCGCTGCGATGCAATCGGGAGAGTGCTGGGTTCATCAGCTACCCGCAGCTTGATTAGAGTTTAATTGCTTAATTTACTGAACTGAGGTGTGGCTTCCGAGTGTGTTTATATATGTACATAAGTAAGTATGTGTGCATAATTGAATTTGAGGGAGTCTGTTTGTTTGATAGAGATTATTTTTTTTCTTATATTTTTTTTTTATTTCCTGTATGGCAAGTGTCTGAATCCCACAGCACGTATGGAGGACAGAGGAGTCACCTCCTGCAGCTTTCTCCTTGGGTGCTCCAAGTGAGACAAAAATTAAAGGATTTTTATATATCCACTTCTAATTTGCAGGGTTTTTTGCATTTGTAAATATAAAACATTTGATACTTTGTTCTCCTTTGTATCTAATTTTTATTAGGAGTGGGAGTTACAGTCTGGAAGCAGAGAGCAAACCTAAAAAGATTACTCTGCCTCTCTTTGGCGCAATGAAAGGCGGGAGCAAATTCAAGCTGAAAACTGGAAGCCTAGGGGTAAGTTGGACTCAAAATTCCTGCAAGTCAGAGGCTATTTCTCAGACACCTTCTCAGGCTGTGGAGACTGTCAGTGTCAGCCATGTCTTCTGACATGCATGGAAACAGCAGGGAAGCCCAAGCTGGCAGCAGTGGAAGGTACACGCTGTTTGCTGCCAGGAGTTGCCACTGTGTGCCTTTCTACAATCTGTCTCCTGGGCCACAGCCTTGGTCCAAAGGCAGTGGATCAAGTGGAGGCAGTCTGGGGACATCAGCTTGAACTACTTCTGTACCTCAGCAGATGGTCCTTTCCTTTCTTCTCTTTTCCTTGACCCTTTAGCTAAGATCATAAGTTCCCAGTGTCCCTCTTATGAAAAGACTGCTATCCTTGTCTATGGAGTGGACAAATGTTTTTCATCTTCCATATCTACTAACAACTTTTCCTTAAAACCTAATTATTCTTCGTCCTGAAAGTGTTTCCTTACCAGCTGCCTCTATGATGGTAATCCGTGTTCTTCCTCCTGCAGTGCATCTCTGTAACATCTACCTCCATATTATCTTAGCACTGATACACAAGTCTTTTTCCTGCAGAAGTTGCCTGTTAAGCGTCCAGATGTCCCTGAAAGCTTGTTAAAAATGAAAGATGATGAACCAGAGGAGGAAGAGGAAGAAGAGGAAGAAATGGAGGAGAAGCAAGAAGTAGATGCAATAAACAACAGAGCATCAAACCTGGAAATGAAAATGACAACAGAGGAAGAAACAGGAAAAGGAACTAACGATGCTGATGGTTCTCCTTGCAATAACAAGAATCTAGAATCCCTTCAGGATGGTAAACCATTGGTTTTGATTTTACCAGTAATGAAGCTGAGACTGCTGCTGAATTGTTCAGAGCTGTGCAAATCTCCTATGGTTTGAGTCACAGGTTCTTCAGCAATTTTTTTTTCCATAGATTTTTGCCATGAGTCCAGCATCTGTGTGCCAACAGCTGTGTTCCATGTGGTTCTGTCTGAAACTCTGCTTGGCAGTCAGTGTTTTATGCGTTTGGTAAAAATGGCCTAGACTCAAGAAAGGTCCCATTTTGCTTTCATTCCATTGACTGTCCATGTGATAAAAAACACAATATATTGTTGGCAGGGAAAATGACTTAGAGGAGAACAAACATCTGTGTAAAGCTTCAGATCAGTTTGTAAGGAGGAAAAATAATTTTAAAAGTGGTAATGGAGGGGATGCCTTCCTTGTATCTGTGAGGTTTATCTCAAATCATAGAATAGTTTGGGTTGGAAGGATCCACCCTTTTCTGTATCAACTTGATACGTTTGAAAACTCAGTAATGACATTTCTCACTAAATGATCTGTTTCATGACAGAACCTAACTCTAGCTTCTTGTCTTAATGCTGAACAGGTTGCATTGAAAAGTATGTTTTCATTGGTCACAAGTTTGTTGGTTTTTGATTTGTGGTATGATGGACTTGGTGGGTGAAATCGTTTGGAGGCTTTTTATGAGACAAATGTAGCTATGAGCCCCTTTTTCAGGGATGATAGCACTCTACTCATCACAGTTACTGCCGAGTGCTCACCCACATTTTGTTAATTTTTTTTTCCCAGAGGTTCATTTTCAGCCTGAGCCAAAAATACTAAGGAATAAATCTCAATTAGGACCCTCACAAGAGAAGTCTCAAGGTGAGCAGTACAATTTACACTCTATTGTACAGTAGCACATGGTTTTAGAAACAGTCTAAAGGAACTAGTGTTGTGTCTAGGAAACTAAGCCTAATCTAGAGCCTAAAGTAGGAATCTAAAATTCGAATGAAGGATTGGACTAGATGATCTTTCAAGGTCCCTTCCAATCCCTGATATTCTGTGATTCTGTGATTGTGTTTTGCTTGGAAAGTGGGAAGCATATGGTGAAGGCAGGTCACTTCAACTACACTTCAGTTCTTGCTTGTCAGAGTCATTAACTGCTTTGGCATCCTTTGTTAAAAAAAAAATAGCATGAGAATAGAAGGAAAATACTTCTAATTTAGGGGCACAAATAGGAGTGCTTTTACCCCCCTGATTTTCTTGCAGTAGCTCCTTGGACTACAAAAGGACAGAACTTCCCTTGTATAAAGTGACAAGTACTACATAACATTAATAGTCTGTTAATGACCCAGATGACCCCTCTGTGTGTCCACAAAAAAAAAAAAAATCAATACTTATTTACTTGGTGTACAGAATATTTGGAGATCCATATAAATGTTCTACTTTTTCATAACTCAGAATCTTGAGAAAATACCATCTTCTTATCATCATCTGGTCATAGACTTAATCCACAAAAGTCTCGATGTTTCACAGATCAAGTGAAAAGTGAAAAGCCATATTTCTGTCTTTCTGTCTTCCTCTTCCCTATGTTGCTCTGTAGTTACTAGTTAATCTATGAAATAGAAAAGTATGTTCAGCAATCTATGAATTTTGTTGCAGTGAGCTGTCTTGAATGTCCTTTTAGATATATTCACTTTTATGTGAACTTTAAGGTTATTTCTGATAGAACTGATCATTCATGATGTGTCATAAAACAAATGTTCTTTCTTGACAGCATCTGCAGCAGTAAGTAAGGAATCTGAAGAGACATCTGAGAAAGTTAAGAAAAGCAATAGCTCAAGCAAGGTCAGTTACGATACCGTGACTCCTCTGGTCAAGGAATTGTTTGGTAGTCTCTTTGTTAGTGAAAAGGTAATCATTCGATTGAGTATGACTTTGTGATAGTTGTGCTTTTCTGCTGACTCAGACCCAAATGTAGAATGGCACACTGCCACTGGACACAGATTTTAGCGTTTCCGATGAGAAGGTGAAGCACAGCTTTTCAAGAATAATAGAGGCTCTCGATTCAATCACAATTTACTACTTCTTCTTTTCAGTTGGCAGTTAGCCTCTGCTCATTGCTTCTTTTCCTGTATCAAATAGTGTTGTAGAACATAGGTGCTCTCTAGGCTTTGGGAAATGGCATTGCAAAACTTTCCTTGGTGACTGATACAAAACATGCTGGACTAAAACTGTAGCTAGCCTGTATTCCCATTACCAAACCTCATCCTTCCCTGCAGATGTGGAAAAATAGAAATCTTAAGAGATCTAAGCATCTTTTTCAACCCATTTTTCACTAAACTTGAATAGATGTATCAAACAGTGTTCCTGCTGTGCATAAGATTTATATTAAAATGTAAAGAATATGAGCCTTGCCTGTTTTAGGGACATGGGCCTTCCTGGAGTTGGGAGGGAATTTATGTGACAGCATGCTTTAGCCTTGTGATTATTATGAGGCTTTTCCCTTTAGGGTGCATCCCACCCTTCTGCTGACTGCCATCCAAGAAGGTTACTGTGTTTGGTGGGCCATGAGTTCTGACCGTTAAGACAATTTCTTCATGGTGGCCATCCAGTTTTAGTCCTGCTCCACTTACTCAAAGAAACTGAATTCCCTGCTGCCTGTGTGTGCTAAGTGCCACCTTGTTAGTCCTGGCAAAGGACACAAGGTCGGCCCAGCCTTTGGAATTGGCTTTTGTTGCTAGCCCATCAAGTGTGTTGATAAAGAAAGCAGGAGTAAAATTATACTGTTAAAGCCTGAGTTATACCATTTACCATATGACTATGGGAGAACAAGGCAGCTTCTCATGCTGAGGCAGTCAAGTCAGCACCTCTCATCAGCGCAGAGTTCGCTCTAACAGCATTCTCCAAATACCAGATGGCTTAGCTGTATTCTCCCTCCCATCGCAAATCACTTTTTCCGTACGCCGTGTCTGCCTTTGGGCTTGGATCTACCATGGAAAATACCGAGCAGAAGGCGGCTTTGGTGCTTTTTTCCCCCTCTTTAATATCTAAGGAATAGCTTTGAATCATGTAAAACTGGAAAAACGATTTTAAAGTGACTGTTCACGAGCCATATTTAAAAACTGTTCAGCTCTGCAGTCTACTGTTTTGGAAAACATTAGTCTTCCAAAGGAACTGTTTTAGAGCTTAAGTCGGGGAAGGAAAGTTTTTAAGGGAATGAAAAATTGCTTCAACTGCATAACTTCAGACTGTGTCATGATACTACGGAGTAATGCACATCAGTGCTGAGTAACTTGGCTCTTAAATCTTGCACTCCACAGTTGTATGATTTATTTCTGATAGCTGCCTGCAGTTGTTGAAAACAGAAGTTGTTAAGAAAGTGATGCTGAAGTGGCAAAACTTAAAAATCTAGGAACAAAAAGACATTGCTGTGTCAATATTTGAATTGCAAGTGACTTGTTTCAGTTTACTTCAAACGTTTCAGTGATGCCAGTGAGACATGAGAAAAATGGGTTTTCTTTTCTTTTGAAAAACTGTTAACCTTATATAACAACTGAACTTTTATATACTAGAGTTTGAAAGTCACCTTCAACCTGAAGTTTTCAGTGGGATTACGTGCTGAAAGCAGTAAAGCACTTCTGGAAAACCCTAGTCTAAATCTTTTCCCTGCAAGAATAAATTCTGTGTCAAATGCCACTACCAAACATTAGGATGACAAGATTGAACTGTCCGGAAGTGGACCGCTGGTAATGGTCCTGTTCTGGTAGAGAGATTGGACCCGATGACCTTCAGAGGTCCCATTAACCAGCATTTCTATTATTCTGTGACTCTACTGGGAATAAATTCTATCTGTTTGAGGGTTTGATATTTCTTCTTTCCTCTGTATTATTGATTTCATCCCTGACTCTTGTAGAAATAACCCTCACCTTTCAGTATTTATCTCTGAACTAATGTGAGCTTTAGTGGCTCTGACACATTGCTGGAGGGGTGCAGCACCTTAAAAATCTTTTCTCCTTTTGCAGGTCCAACAACCTTTTTTTTCCTCACAGTACCCAGATGATGACCCCGACTACTGTGTATGGATTCCTCCTGCAGGTATCAACCACTTCCTTACAGTTTTTAGTCTTATAACTCGAGCATCCACCTAAACAAGTAGTCAGGGTGTCCTTCCAACTTCCTGAGAAGAAAGTAATTGACGAATACTTTACCCAGAACCTGATGTATTCTGGCGTGTTATGCCCTGTATTTGTTGTATTGTCATGCAAGTCTTGCTGGGAAATACAGGCCGTATCTGCAGTAGCTTTACCTCAATGGACAGATACACCTGAAGTTTGTTTTTCAGTTTTGTAAGACCTGAGAGAGCCTACTCCATTCACATGTAGTAATGTGATGGTCTCGTTGAAAGACAAGCTCAAACCTTCACTAGGGATAGGGACTCCAATCTTAGTATTCTCAGTTTTCACAGAAGCTTGTGAAATCTGAAAATCTTCTCTGTGGATTTTTGTGAAAATCATTGGAATACAAACTTTGGGTCATGTGTTTTGGAGACAAGTTTTGGTAACACTTTGGTGAAGGCCCTGAATAATTGACACACACATCAAATACATGTTAAAGTTGAACTTTTTTTTTTTTTTTTTTCTTTTTACTTTAGTTCCAGAGTGACTTTAGCTCAGTGGGCTTATTCTTAAGCAATGTAATGAATTTTAAGTTTCTCTAAAATGGGAAATTCATTTTCACGCATTGAGGCTTCGTCGTAAGTTCAAAGGTTAGCTTTCACTTGGTAGATCCATTGCTATAATTGTTATAAGGCTGTTGCAGGCTTATAACATAAACAACCTCTAAAGGGAATATGAAACTGTGAATAAATTTTACTGAAAAAAATGTAATCTGGTGAATCATCCTTCTATGAAAAGAATGCACTTCTCTGTTGTATGAATCCTCTGGAACAAAATACCTGATTCAGTGACTCTGAGGTCTGTTGTGGGATAGCCAAATGAGCTGTGCCCATAAGAGGGAGCTCCTTTTTCTGTATCTCCCTGCTAATAATCAGACTTGCCTTCTGTCTAAGATATCATAATGAGGACACCAGGAAAAAGAAAAAATAGAGGGAGGAAAAAACCCACAACACCAAACCCAGGAATATATGATGTAATCTTGATGCTTTTAGTAAGGTTCAAGAGGCACTGTAAGTACAAATCAAAAGGCTACTTGAATCGCAGTATCCAGTCTGACTTATCCTCTTTGTGCTTGTCTTACTCAAGCTGCTTAGAGACTAGGTCATACTTGGGTGCAAATTTATCTGGGATGAGAGGGGAACAAAAATAATGCAACTCTTTCTCTTTGTCCATTAGGTCAGAGTGGTGATGGCAAGACTCATCTCAATGAAAAATACGGCTACTGAGCTTCAAGCACCCCAGAGTACATCTGTGATTTGACAGACTGCTCTATTTTGGACTTCTTCACCACATGTTAAGTGAGGGATAGCAGAGCGGGGTTTTCAGGCGCTGTTCCAAATTCAAGGACGTCAGTAGGCATTCTGGCTGTTAGCTCTCCCTGTGTGTCCTCTGTCTGTCTTTCAGGTCCTTTTTTAAAAGTAAAAGCCCACACATTTTTGCCTCTTAACTTTTAGCTTTTTCATTTTTATTTGGTGTAGAACCATAGGCTTATTTTTCCTTTTGTAAATAAAAATATATTAAAAAAAATATTAAAAATTACACCTCTGTGTACTTACAGGCTTGATAAAATTTATTCATGTTGGTTTTATGCAATTAAAATGAGAAACACTCCTGGTTTGCTTCTGTGACTGCTGTTTGAAAATACTGTTGTCATAAACACAACCTAAACCCCAAGGGCTTTGGTTTGGGCTTTAGTTTGGTTTTGGGTTTTTTTCCTGTGGAAAAAACCTTCTATTTTGAAAAGAAAACTGTTTTCACTCTTCCCTCTTGCAGCTGCTGGAAGGCTTGGTTACAGAGTAGACTGGAAATGGTGAACATGTGCCATTATAAAGGTGTAGAAATGCTGAAGAACTGGGGTGGCTGGCACTTCTTAATGATGGAAGGATATCCTGGAAAGGTTGTCACGAAGCCTGTTCTCCTGTCGCATCACAAGAGCAAGCTCTATATCAATGTAATTTGAGGCATGCAAGCTCTTCAACTTGCCAAGAAGGTAGTTTTGAATGTCTGTGTAACAAGTCTATGACATTCTTCACCATCAAAGGTTGTCAGTGTTAGGAATCATAGGGTGGTTTGGGTTGGAAAGGACCTTAAAGATCTTGTAAAGCTGCCCTTTTGCTCTTTGAGCCTTACCTTATACCTTGCCTAGAAAAGTCGTGGATGCCTTGTCCCTGGCCCCTCCCTTCCCCAGGGCAGGGGCATTGAAACTAGATGATCTTTCAGGTCCCTTCCAACCTAAACTATTCTGTGATTCTATGAATAATGAAAGTTTAAATGTGCACAGCAGTAATAAAGCAAAAGCACAGGGCAGGGTTGTGTCCCCTGCTTTCCGAGGCCTGCGGATCTGCCCCTTTTAGGGCCTGGGAGTCATTAAAGAGGCCAGGGGCCTGTGAGAACGCTGAGTAAACTGGAGGGTGCCTTATGGCTATGGACCTCTCCAAGGAGGCCACCAAGGGGATGCCGTGGCTCTATGGGCACTGCCAGGCCTGCCCATCTCTGCCCAGCAGCCCTGGCCTCTCAGAGAAAACCAAAACTTTTCAGTTTGTTGCACTTAGACTCAAGCCTTTAACTTTCAAGCAGTGGTTTACTCCTACCTGCAAGTAGTGGTAGGATTTGGGACCTGCAGACATCAATTCAGTAGCATGGTCATCACTTATCAGCTCCCACCTGGGGGGACCCATTCCTCTGAATGGCACTCAATTGTCCCATAGGTCACACAAGACACCCAAGGGATTGTAAAGCTGTGGGCACAAGCAACTAGAGGCAAGAAAAGCTGTGTTACACTCAAGGGTCAGACACCCTGCTTCCACCAGGCAGCAGCCGCATCCTTACGGATAAGTCACAAGAGGGCGCATGATAAGCTGGGGAGAAGGGGTAACTGTACAACCCCTCTGGTTCATGTCACAGTCATGTTGGAGCAATGGACTTCATGCCAATTCTGTCATGCAGACAATGTAAAAGAGTTTGGCAGCTTGGTGTTTTGTAGCATTTTGTTTAATATGCTCAAGCTGCAAAGCAGCAGCATTTTTCTGCCGGTAGTCTTCAATATTTCACCATTATTTTATTTTTTGTGAGCGCCTGCACCCCAGGCTGGGCAGCCTGAAGCTTCCTGCTTCTGACAGGTGCAGCTTTGTATCCTCCAAGGAAAGGCTGTTGCCCCTCCATGCAAAACAACAGACCTCATCGGTTTCACAGCCTCAGTAGCCATTCTCCAGAGCCATGTTCACTTCCAGGGTTCACCAAGTGTCCACAAGGAACTTTTGGTCATTGTTGTGGATTCAGAGGGCCTGGCAGGTTTCAGACAAAGTGCAGCAGAAGGGAATCATTTATGCTTGTGGGAAGTACAGGGAAAAACAAAAAAAAATGAGGTGTGCACACTTTGACCAAACCAGGCCATCAATGTGTCAAAAGTCTCAAAAAGGAAAGGATTTCTCCATTCCCAAGAGAGTATTTTTTTTAGTTTTGCTGATGAAAGGAGAGAGGCTAGTGATATCATAGCAATGTATCTTCCCATCGGGGGCTGCTTTGTAGTCCAAACAAATGGTATTTGTCCTGCTGCCAAACAGCATATCTTTGGAGATCAGGGACCAGGCAGTTTGGTCCTGGCTAAGACCATCAGCTCCCCACCTGTTTCTTTTCATAGCAGCTCACTTGTGCTCCCATACAGATCTGGTATTAAAATCTGCTCTCCTTAGGTGGTCCATCTTTTCTTGCACTGTGTAATGTGAATACCCAAATGGGGTCCCTACTGGATGACTCCAGTCATTTTCATGGTAGCATTCAATACAACCATGGAAAAAGCACCCATTCTATGTGAAAGCTGTTGGCATCCCATCAGTGATCACTCAGCCATCCAGGAAGCCATAGACCAGTATGTGGACATGCGAGTAGAGGCCACCATATTATACAGACAGGGACATACACAGTCATAAACCTTCAGCTTTTCATCATTCTCATATAGTGTGTGACAGGCCGTCACCACAATCTTACTTCTGTACAATCTGCAGATCACCATAAAAACTTGTACATCTTGCTGGCAATGGTAACTCCAGTCTTATTGCAAGTCAAAGATCTTCCAGTGGTCTGTGTATGTGTCAAGAATTGTGGGGTTTGGTTTTTTTCCTTAAGGACCACGCTGTGTACCCTGTCACAATCCAGTTGTAGGAGGGGGCCCACATAACTTTGATTTTCAGTGGTGGTGACAAAACCAGAGGAAATTACTTTTGCAGACCTCAATACCCAATGCTTAGGGAAGACTGCTTAGTTTCATGGGTAAAAACTTTAAAGAGTCTATAAAAATGAAAACCCTGGTTGCATATCAGTCTAGTACCCTGGGTGATTAATTACACCCATTTTGTTCTTTCAGCAGCTGGCTGACAGGATCCTGCATAACCCACTCCCAACAGCTTTTACCATAGCTGGGTGGAAAGTCTGATCACATCTCAGCTCCCTCTGACTTCGTACAAGTGTATTGACCCAGTCTGAAACTTTTTCTGACTTCATAATGCTTAAATTAACAGGGGAGGACTCCAGATGAAGCTGTGCATACAGACAGCTTTGAGACAAGGTTGAGCAAAATCACCAGGATCGAACATCTGGCATAAGCCATCAGAAACTTGCTCTACACCCCAAACAGGCACTTGGTGAGCTTTGTGCAGCAGTACCTCATCCAAATGGTAACCTGTGCTTTTCCACGTAGACCCCAGCCCTGAACCTCTAGATGGGCTTTTCCCCCTGCTGTGTGTGTGCTGTGGGAGCCACAGGTTGGGTTGACGTCCTCTCCACCACCACGCATATATGTGAGGGTGGGGCTAAAACCCAAACTTTCACATTACACACCCTGGAGACTTGGAAGGGCAGATGGTTCCACCATAGATGATATAACAGGACAGTCTTGACTGCTTGAGGGTTTTCTGCCTCTTCTTTGCTGCATTGACCAAAGGATAATAAAATATACAGAAAAGCATGCATCTCAGGCACAGCTGTAAGGTTGCCCACCACCGTGGGCAAAGGGCCCTCATCCCCCCACCCGCCATTCTCTACATGACACCTCCAAAGCATCCAGCTCCTTTGGTTTGCAAAGTCATTTTTTCCAAATGCCTCTGGGGTTTGATGATTTTTGACCCAGCACTGTTGCATTTTCTCTCCACTTTCAAAACCACAGGTTAGAGCAAATAACCTCCAGATGGAGCTCATGATGCACAGATTTCACTGTATTTAGGCCTCCTCTGACCACAAAGAGGGAATCCCGGCTGTGTCTGTGGGTATGGGACCTCTCTGGCTTACCTAGGGAAACTGAAGCTACATGTAACACTCCACTTTCTGGAAGCAAAAGGACCATTCAAAAGATCCTTCAAAGCATTCAAAGGAACACAAAACCTACCTATTTGGTTACCTAGTTGTTGAACTGGGTTTTCAGCACTGTAAGAAGCTACAGGATGCAGAGAGATGTGATTAACAAGAAGACCATCCTGTAGCCAGCTCAGAGGCCTTGCTCCAGCATTCAAAAAAGGATTGTTTAAAGCTGCTATTTCCTGCACAGAGCACACAATTAGTTGGTATTTTCCTTGCAACATGTGTTTACTTCATTATCATATGTACTTTCCACTGCCACAAAACTTCCAGTTCTGTATTCACCTAATAAATACTCCTAAATTTATGGGGCATCAATGCCCTAAGGGCCATGAGCACCTAATATTTGGGCAGCTGGCTGCAAGGTATTTTGGTTTGCAGTTATATGTGTAAAGCAAGATACATATTTGATACCTGCATAACAACACATTCTGCTGTTCTGGGGCACAGAATAATACACACACACTCAGTGTAGCTGTAGACATGATATGTGGGGCGGGGCTGGAGCGTTATTTTTTACATTCTGAAGTGATGTCTTAGGAGCTCTCATTTTTATTTTCTAAGTGAATGTGAGCTAAGATGTGTAAAACCTTCTTTAAGTTAAAGGAAAGGTCTATATATCAGCTCGTTTTACTTAATTATGCTTTTAAATTGTGGAAGTGTTTTGTTGATTGCGCAGCTGTGTGGATGTATATGCAGGTGTATGCACACTTTCAACCATGAATACATTGCTTTGTTTCTCTGCTTTGACCTGTTAAACCACTTGAAACTCAAGTTTATGCTTTTGCTGGACGCAGTCTGCTGAAACTGCAGTCTTAGGGCATTTCAAGCGAGTCGCCTGTTTATGCTGAGTACCTGTTTCAAATCCAGTTCCTTGTAACACCTAGAAATGAGATATGCAGGCTATGAATAGCATATGATATGAATCCACCTGCAAGTGATTGCTCAAGGGAAGTTTAAGTGAGATTAGGCTTGTGGAACAGCACATCAAAACTCACCTCTGCTGGCCCAAGTGTTAATGGTGCTTGGATGCACGGTGGAAGATTCACCAGCTCCTCCAAACTTAAGGCAAAACCACCGAGCCTCCCTTTTCATAAGGATGATGTTTATATCCATGTATATAAGGATAAACTTGCTGAAGGCTTGACCATATGGTCAGTATGCAATGTGTGCAGTACTTTGGTTTAAATGCAACACATGGACTCTGACAAAAATTGATGTTCATTTGAACTGCAAAAATCTTCATACATAAGGAAATTTTTAAGAGCTGGCGTATCTACTACAAGCAGAGCAGAGTCTGCTCCAAAAGGGTAGTTCCAAAAGGAAAAGATTTACCCCATTGTCTCTTATCTTTCTTCTGTTTGGCAATCAGTTATTTTCTTTGCATGCAGAAGCCAGACTAGCAGACACCTTTTGAAGCCATCCCTTCATAAAAGCTTCTCCTGATTTAATTTGGTCTTATATCTTTTCTCTCACTAGTCTTGGTTGGATCTGTTTTGCTGCTGCTGGCACTCCTCTGCTCTGCCATTACTGGAGTCCAGTTCAAGCTTTACTGTTCCCCACAGGGCAGAACAACGTCATGCTGAGCATCTTCCTTTGTCCATCTTCATCCTGAAGCCCACCTCCACCTTACCCATAGCCCAAAACATCCCCTTCATACTTTTTTCCTGCTCCTGAGCTACACAAGTGGTTTCGCAGGGAGTTGAACCTAAACAGAAACCAGCCTGAACCATGATGGTGGACAAGAAGCTCAACATGAGCCAGCAACATACACTGGCGGCCCAGAAAGCCAGCTGCATCCTAGACTGCATCAAAAGAAGCGTGGCCAGCACATCGTGGGAGATTATTCTATCCCTTTACTCTGCTCTGTGTGACACCCCACCTGTAGTAATGTGTCTAGCTCTGGACTTCTCAACATTGAAAGGACATGCAGCAGAGGACCATGAGGATGATCAGGGGGATGAAGGACCTCTCGTATGAAGATTGGCTGAGGGAGCTCAGCTTGTTTAGCCTGGAGAAAAGAAGTCTCTGAGGAGACCTAATAGCAGCCTTCCAGTATCTGAAGGGCGCCTACAGGAGAGCTGGAGTGGGACTCTTTGTCAGGAAGTGTAGTAACAGGACAAGGGGAAATGGATTTAAACTGGAAAAGGGGAGATTTAGATTCGATACTAGGAAGGAATTCTTTACTGTGAGGGTGGTGAGATACTGGAACAGGTTGCCCAGGAAAGTTGTGTGTGCCCCATCCCTGGAAGTCTTTAAGGCCAGGCTGGATGGGGCTTTGAACAACCTGCTCTAGTGGGAGGTGTCCCTGCCCATGGCAGAGGGTTGGAATTTGATGATCTTTAATGTCCCTTCCAATTCTAACCAATCCGTGATTTTCCCTTCCAAGCAGAAACGGAATCAGAGTTTGTATTGTAAAGGTTTGTGTGGGGCCTCCTCTCCCAGTGGAACCTGAATCAAATATTTTTCTGTTGGGCACCTGTTTCCCAGCTGCCCCTTTTCTTTGGGAGCCTTTTTGGGGGTCCCTCCTAGTGCAAAACAAAGTGGACAGTTTCTCTGGCTATACCGGGCATTGCCTGGTTTAGCTCCAGCCCTGTCCTGAGGCTGTTGGCTTTGCACTTCCCTTTGCCTGGAGTCAGCCCAAAGAGATGGCTCCCAGCCTGACAGCTGTCCTGGGCAGGAGGTATGTTTGCCATTCAAGCTGAGCTGAGCTGAGCAGGTTGCTGGGTTATGAGCTGGCAGTAGGAAGTGACACACTAGGCAGCCGGACAGCCAAATCTCTCCCTTCTTGTCCTCCCTAATCAAAGCAGAGGGGGAAGGTCTGAGATAAATGTCTTCACAGGGGGAGGAGAATGACTGAGTTGTCAGCTCATGATAGGGTGGGATGAAGTTTCTTTGCAAAAAGCCAGAGGAATATTGATGTGAAATCTTCTAACTTACTCATTCACCTCTTTATTCTCCAACCATAAATAACCACCACATTCCCGTTACACCTCTTCAAGAAACAGCAATCCAGACTGAACCATAACAGCAAGGCAGTAACATCATAATTGCTCTTACATACTAGGGTAATTATAATGGGGGCTGTGGTGGGAAGATTAGTTATTTTCCAGTGTTGAAAGCACAGCTGTATATACACAGACCTTCTCTGTGCTTCCTCCTGAAACAGCTCTTTTGGCTTCTCAGGTGTCTCACCCCAGAACAGATGAAACCGTTTTTTCTCTCTCCAAATTAGCAGATTTGCCTAAGAACTGTCATCAGCTCTTGCGAAGCAGTCAGACAAGGAGACGTGCCATGAAGCACTGATGCTCTGCAGATTCTCTTCTGCTGCTCAAAACACGTAGAGAAATATTAAACAGTTCTGGCTCTGTCCCAAGCAGAATCAACTACTGAGCTTGCACCCTGACTCACTCCCAACCTCTGCCTTTCCTATGGCACTTGCATCTTGCTGCCCAATGCGCCCAGCAGTAAAATGTGGCTAATTTCACAGAAATGCAGCTGTGCTCAACGAGTGGAACCTTGATCTCTCTGAAAGGCACTGGTACTAGGTATAGGACCTTTGTGGAGAGCTTTATGAGCCAGGATTGAAAGATGCCATAAGGTGTCTCTTCCCCCTGGGGATGGGGGTGGTGTTTGTGGTGGAAGGGAGAGAACGAAGGATGACAGGGTCTCTTCTGTGTAGGAAAGGCAGAATTCAAGTTATGTTGGAAATGACTATAGAATAGCTTTCTAGATACATGGATGGGCCAAGGAGAGATAGCAAATGGGCGGGAGATACAATTTTGTTATACTAAAAAAAATTCCCTGATTAGCTGTTGTGGCACCTGGGTAATTAAAATCCTGCCTCAGGTTAGGCCCAGGTTGTTCCCCAAAGACAAGTGTGTGGCTAGAGGTTACAGCTCTGACCATACGATTGCTTTCATCCTATGAAATGAGAAAACCATAAATGAAAAAAACCTCTAACATCCATTAGGGAAAGAATTGGCTGAGTGGTTCACAGATACAGATAGTTTAATCTCTTTTATACTTTACCAGAAATAGATTCTGTGCCTGTGAACACTGGCCATATATTTCTCTCTAATCATCCTTTCACGGACTAACTCACATCAGATATAATCTGTTCGTGGACAGAACCACTATGAAACCTGGAGTGCCTCCCCCAGCAAGAGGCTTGCCTCACAATCAAGCAGCTTCCTCAGTTTTGCCTCTGAGCTGGGAGATAATTCATTATTATTCTTCTTATTGGTGTAAGCCCAAGATACATGCAGCTGTGCCCAAGAAAGTCCTGTATCCAGCAGCATTTTACAGTAACTCTTCTCCAACCCTGATTCTCCAGAGCTGATCTGTGGTAGCTGTATGGAGAGTATCTACAAGCAATTTTGCTATCTTGTTTACAAATTAGAAGAAATGGACAGCAAATCAGATGTCATCATTGTGTCTTGCCTCCCCTCTATTCAGAATTTGCTGAAACGTGTCATGAATGTAGGGTTCAACCAAACCAGTTAAACTCTTTTAATAATGACTTGTCTTTGTTTCTACTAGTGGCAAATATTTGCTTAATGTTCTGTTGTGTTTTTTAACAAGTATCCAGAGTTAATGGGACTTCATTAGAAGAGGATTTTTTTAAACAACAGTCAGTTCTTGCTCCAATTTGTATTTTGTAATAATCATATTTAAAGAGGAAAGAAATGTCATGTCCCAAGCAGTGAGGGGGGTGTGCATCGAAATACTACAAAGGAACTGGAGCTGTGCAACAGCAGGAAAAGAGAGAAAATGCCAGATCCTCTCCACAGACACTCAGAGTTTATTAGAACTAGGAAGAGATGCACTGGGGCAGATAAAGACTCCACTTAGTTTGTTATCTCTTGGATGCAGAGAGGAAGAAGCATAAGAAAATGTGTGTTTATGCTTATATGCATATATCTGTGTGTATGTATATTTACAAACATACACATATATGTCAGAGTGCCCTTAGAGGTGCGCAGTGGTAGGACAGAGGCAAAAGTCACAAGCTGCAGGAAGAAAAATTCTGATTAGAAGTTAGGAAAAATTTGTCACAAAGGCCTGAGCAATCTGAGATAGGCCGGGCTGACTTTCTGGGGATTGAGGATGATCACCTCCAGAGGTGTTGTCCGACCTGGGTGATTCTGATTTATGCATATGCATATACATTCACATGCACGTACACACACCTATTTTTAAAATATATGAATGTGCATCTTGGTATGTATCTGGTACATTCCCTCTTCATATTCTGTACGGAGAAAGGGGATTTAACCTGTTGCACTGTTGGCTGGTCTTTTCAGCGAAAAGAGAGACCTTTTGGACATGATCCTGCAGACACTCTCATTCAGCCTTGTTGCTCATGCAAATTTCAATGAAGGGATCTTTCCTCCTGAATTGTGTGGGGTTCCTAGCATAGGCCATTCTCATGAAAGGGTTTGCAAAATCTGACTTGGAACTATAATTTAAAGTCAAACTAGAGAAAGCGTGCTACAAAACAGATTTCCATCACCAGCTAAGCTGCTAAGCCGATCTTCCATTTCTTCTGTGAGCCTGAGTAAGTGTTTGGCCAATGGATGAGGATGGTTGTTGTTGAATTGGAAGGTCAGATATTGGGGAAAATTATGACCTTTCTTCTGTAAGGAATGACAGTATGAAATGAGCACTGTGTGTGAGGGAGTGAACAGGCTGTTGTCCCTTAAACTCTGGGGTTAGTTCTTGCTTTAGATTCTATTACCTTTTGCACAGAAACTTAGTTTATTTCTACATTCCCTTCAGCATAAAGCAATTTATAGCTCTTGTTCTTCCCCTTGTGAGTGGGTGGGAAGCTCTTATTTCAGAATCCTTTAAATAACCGGATTCAATTTCACCCTCATAAATTTGATCTCCAACACACATCCCCTTACTAAATAAGCAAATATTTTTCCTAAAACCAGTTTGGCTTATTCCTAGGTTGACCTTTTGTCAACAAAACATGAAGATATTATCATGATTGGAAACACTTCTCTTGGGCCCATAAACCAGGCAAACAAAAAGGGGAGAGGGGAGGGGTGAAGGGCTAGGGCTTAAAAACCTCGTTTTGGAAATGTCAACTGGGCAACAGCATGAATCATAAAAAACAGTGAAAGAGCCAGAGAAACAATGTGTGAACAGTTATTGCAGTGAAAGAGTTGGTAATTCATGTATACATAACAAATCTGTCTGTTAAGCTGGGAAACAATATTTCACTTAGTCCCATGGCATAGCCAGGGGTTTTCCATGCAGCAGGTTGGGTTTAGATGGCATGGCCTCCTCGGGTGAGCAAGGGTGGGGAGAAGCTGCCAGGGTGCCTTGCAGAGGTCCTCAGCTCATGCGCTGCCACAGACAGCTCATGCTGGCTTTGCCAGGAGGGACGCATGGGGTCCTTTCTCCAACCCAGCTGTGGTTGCCAGCCTGGTAGGCAATTTTCATGTCCTGCAGGTGAGCGATGAGCTTTTCCAAGGTGCTGTTAACCTTCATTTGCCAGTGAAATTAAAGGTAAGGGCTGTTTGCTCTTCATTCCCCCAACAGAAATTATCCTGGCCAGGGATGCCAGTCCTGCTGCACCTGCAGAGGTCCTCCAGACCCCACCTACCTCTGCTGGTCCCCAGAGGTCCAAGCACCATGGGTTTGACTTATGGCAAGGGTCACAGGATGCCCTAAAGCACCCAAGTCTAGTTAGTGCGCACAAGCTGGTCTCTCTTTTTCCTCTCCGAGTCCAAGCCCAGTCAGGTGTCAAGTGAAGTGAGCACTTAGGGATAGCCTGTTCAAACAAGCTGCTTCATAAACATAAATAAAGATCTTTCAGAAAGCTAAGAAATGATGTTCCCATGACTTTGGCGAGTCTAGTGTCATTGTGAGGAAAGGCCCGGGGTAAGCACAGGAGAAATGGTTCAGTCAACTCCAGAGTGGCATAGTCACTACTAGGGAAAGCTTGCAACCCATCGTACACCTCTTCAGTATCAGTGGGACAGGGTGACCTATCACAGTGGCCTCTTCTGCATGTGCCCCTTCCCAGCAGATGCAAACCCATTTCATCTCAGCAACACTGCTGAGCCAAGAAGCAGCATGGATTGCCAAGTATGTGATGTTGGAAAACGGGAAAGCATATTACTCACCACCAAAAGAAATACCTTTTCAAGGGACTGGGAGACAGTTGGGCACCGATACAACTTTTCCTCACCAACCTTCTGGATCTACCAGCAGCTATTGATCCCTCCTTTTCTCTATGATACTGAATGGGTTTAGTAAACCAACCAAGATTTGGTGAACAGAAGGGTCCAGTCCAGGCTGTGACCTCCTGGAGCAGGCTGAGTGTCATGTCTGTTCAGGTAGCCATCCTCACCTGACTTTTGCTTGTGACTTTTCCTGTCCCTTCTGGTGGCACATGCTTGCTTTGAAATACGCTCAGGTGGGGCATCGTTGACCAGAGCACAACAACTGATAGAAAATGAATGTACTGAATTCCATCACGGAATCAGGTTAGGTCTGCTTCACCACTAGAAGTTGCTCACTTGTAGTAGAGCATTGCACGGAAAAAGCCAGCTGGGCAGCTGGAGGGACAGGCAGACCAGCGGCTGCTGAGCTGACTGCTCACATAGCTATTCCCTCCTGCTCACATCTCTTCTTCCTTGCTTTAGACAAGTTGCATCCCAGGCTAACCCCTGTGCATCACCACCAGTGCCATCGTCAACTTCAAAATTACATAGGAGAGTTGGTGGAAGAACCAAATGCTAAGTGTACAATACTGCACTAGAGGGTGCAGATATCACAAAAAAATATACTCAGGACCAGGTCCAGGGCAGATAGTGCCCATTATCTGCTATGGTCAGTGGAATGACAGGGGTCTGTCTTTGTCTTTGTGTCCACATTACAGCTTGCTGTGCTTTTACTAGATGCCTCCCTGCTGTCACAGAGAGCAGAGAGGAGGGGGAGATGAGAGCACAGTTCTTAACAGATTTAGGGAAAGGCTGAAGCTGTAAATCAAGATCTTCAATGCGTTTAATCTCCTTCCCTTTCAGTATTTAGCATGAAAACAAATGCATACACAGGAAATAAGGAACAGATGCGCAAGCGCATCTCAGGACAAATAAATTAACATGCAAGTAAGCAGGCAGACAAGAGTAGTAATAAATGGTGATTAGACCACACAGGCACAGTCAACATGGGGCTGTATCTCCGAATATTGCCAACATCTGAGAAGGCCACAACAAAGTGAGCTCTTCCATTTTTAGCTATGGCAATCCCAGGCCAGAAATTTGACTATCAGTACCTGATGCTTTGGTGATTGGATGGGTAGTGATGCTCCCCAAGAATCACTGAGGAATATGGCAGAGAACTAGAGAGAATCATCCAATTTGATCCTTTTGGGGCAAATTCCCTCTTTCCACAGCAATTAAGCAAATTGGGGAAAACTTAGGGCAGGAACTTCTTGTGTTTGTGGCTAGCATCTTTCATCTCCCACCCTGCATACAGAAAGGTGAGGGTTTCTCCTACTAGATCTATTGAGTTTGAGGCATTCTTGTCGCCAGTGCTCCATAAATCCTCACCCAGCAGTGACCTGGGGCACTGACCTGCAATGCTGTGCAGAACACAATACTGCAGCACCCACAGAAATTCAATACAGCCTTGTAGAACTCCTCAAAGGCCAACAGCAGCCCTTAGGCACCTGGATCACCTCAGGACCATATGCTTACCATGCTCCCATCTTGCTGTCCTACTTTCTGCTTTGTGTGCCTGAGACCAGCATCTCTGTACGTGTTTTACTCAAAGGTCTGCCTGGCCTTTTCTGATTAACCTGAAGGAATCACACAGCACAATTAGCATGGTCATTTGTACTTAGGCCCAAGTGAAAATTAGTCTCAGCTTTGAGTGTCTCTTTATTTCTTCACATTCCCCTCCTAGTTTTGATTACACGTGTGACTGTATCTGTAGGAAGGTGATGGTTTGTACTGTATTTTGCACCATTCACTGAGCACCTTTGGATGCCTTAAGAACTGCATGGACTGAGAGGCGGGCAAATACTGTGCTGCATGAGAAGAGAGATGACTGCCCTGCCCTAAGGACACCTGAGGTGTTACAGCTGCCGAAAAAAGGGAAAAGCAGAGACACTATCACACCAATACTTGTGTGGCATTTCCGTGCCCAGCTTTTGGAAGGGCAGATCTGCTTATCAAGTGCTGTGCAACAGTTGACACTCTTGGGTCAGCAGAACCCACCACAGCTCCCATAATGTCCTCACCGTTTCACCACCAGACCATGCCCATTTCTCCACACAGTCTTCCAGGCAGTTGCTTTCCAGCTGTGCTCAAGGACCGAGATTGCATTTCTTTATTCAGATCCATTTGCAATGTCTCCCTGAGGCGGTGTTTGATTGGGGCTTATATGCAAGGCCTGGAGGTCCCCACTCCTGCTCCCCACTGCTCCCTGCGGTGCCTCTGGGGATTCAGAGAGGTAGATACTAGGGTCCCCTGAGCCCAGTGAAACAAAGAACTGGCAAAAAATATTAATGTTGTCTCTGTTATCAGCCCACCTCCCACTGAAGAAGGGAAGAGGAGGTCTGCTCCTCCTGCCTCACTTGGTCTCAATAACTGCACTCGCCTTTCCAGCTAGACCAAAACATTTGCTTAATATCTGAGTTAATTCCTGCATTTGCCAGACAGGGCAAAGGTTGGGCTCTTGGACCTGCCTTCCAAGTTATAAATGATACCAGCATGCTCTTTCTTTCCTTTACTCCTTCCCTTCAACTACAACACACATTGTTCCTCCTCTCTCTCCTTTATCTGTCATCTGCCTCCCCCGGACCTTGCTTTTCAAGTCCTAGCAGCATTGTCTTTTCTCCGGATCCTCCTTCCTCTCCTCTCTTGCCATACATTGCACAGATCACTCGACTGTGCACTTGGCAGGAGCTAGGCTTCATTACATCTCTTTAGTTATCATGTTCTTTTATTAGCTGCCCAGGTGCATGCTGGAAGCACATTGCATGTTGTCCTTCAGTGGTCAAGCACTTTTGTGGGGTGTTGTCATGAAGGTCTTTCCAAGTCAACAGGAACAGTCTGAAAGTAGTACCAGATGTTATATATCTTAAACACAGAGCAGTGTGCAGACAGGGGAGAGATGGTACTTTCCCTTGTCAGGAGGGCATTTTCCTCCATGTCCTTCAGCCTTTTGCTGGGGAAAATATTTATTTTTCCTTCCATTTCTCCAGATCAAAAGAACTATTGCCCCTTCCTGCCAAACAGAGCATCTTAATGCATAGGCATGTGGCCTCTCAAGTAATTTCTCCACAACAGCAACCATTGAAGCTTTTTGCTGCTGTGTGGAGGATTCCCCGAGCAACCTGCTATGGCCAGTATTGCTCTTTAGTCACAGGACAATGTGAATGGAAGGGACCTGCTGGGCTGTATCTAGTCGATTCTTATCACAGGCAACTAGGTCATAAAATCCTTTGCCAAGACCTATCCTTAGATCCATGGAACTATTCCAGGGAAAGTTTGGTTAGCAATAGTAATATTTATGTTAAGCATGAACCGGAATCAAATCTCAAGCACAGGTTTCAGTTCTGGTCTGGCATTTCCTGAGCCCAATCCCAACAACATATGAAATCTCTAAACCTTCAGGTTTGCATTTCACACTGTCTTATGTGTGTACCTCCAACCAGGCTATCTTGTTATTTTGCAATGGAGAAATGACAAGCTTGCATTTAGCTGAAAGACCGCGCCCAGGACTCCCATGTATTGCCCACTGAGTGGGTCCCAAAGTGCATGACAGGCTGTGGAAAGGTTTCTAGAAACCACTTGGGGTCCTGCTGTGAAGCAGCCACCTCTGAACACATTGCAGCACTCGTTGAATGGCTTCCAACAATGTGAGAGCTTCATTTGTGAGACTCCTAAGGAAATTGCATCCAGTTGTCATTGCAAAAGAGGGAATTTAAGGCATGCACAATGTAATTATTCCCACTGGGAACTGCCAAAAAGAACAAGGGTGGCACCCCATTGCTGTGAAAAAGGAAATAAAAAAAAGGCTGTGGAATATCTACTGCTGTGTGTGGCCAGGACTTTGATGTCCCATCTCTTCTGAGTGCAGCCCTTCCCCATGGTTCCCCCTCTGCCAGCCTCCCAGGCCATCCAAGTGCCACAGGAGAGCACCGATCAAGCTGGAGGCACAGGCAAGCCCTGCCAAGCACGTCAAAAGCTATTTGGCTACCTGGTGTGAGAGCACGGGCCTGTATTCTGGCAGAAAAAGATGCCTTGAGGTTAGGCCACCAGCTATAGGCTTGGAAGGTCAAAATTTCATTTATAACATATTATCAGCAAATCACTTAGATCCAGGTAGACATTTAGCTACTGAGTTCTCCTGGATTTAACTGGGAGCTTGATGTCTAAATACTTTGGAGGATCTGTCTGTAAAATGAGGATAACAGCACCTCAAATTTTCACAGAGGTTTTGTAAGGACACAGAAACTCCACCTGGTGAGATGGGCAGTACTGGCAGACACAGGGAAGTTTGCCTTAGGGGCATTGCCCTTCTTTACCAGGAGCTCCCAAGCCAAGACCAAAGCAGGAGGCTCATTGCCACCACTCTGCTGGTACCCTGCCATCCAGAGGAGTTCCAGTTGATGTCCACAAGTCACAAGACTTCCTACTCAAGTAGCTCGCTGCTTTTGCAGAAGTCCTGCCACAGTTAGCCAAAGACAGCCATCACTGGGCTGTCAGGCTGGAAAGGCTATGGAAACCTCTCCTCTATAAGCTGTCTCAGGCTTTCCCACCACCCTCTGAGCTCTGCATAATATCTTCTGGTGTCACCAGAGTTTGAAAAGACCTGGGAAGGAACACCTGGATCAGATCTAGGCTTCATTAATCTGTAAAATGTCCTCTTCTTTTTTCTTTAACCAAGTTCTTCTCCTCCCAGAGTACAAAGCAAAACATAGCAAAGTGCTCTGGGGGAGGCTGGGCCTGGAAGAGGCTCAAAAGAACCTAATCTTGTTCTTCTGTGTATGTTTTTGCTTCGTATGGTCTTTTGTCTATGCTTTTGTTCCAGATGTCAGCAGCAGAATTGAGCAGCCAAGCCGCAGGCAACAGAGCAGCCAGAGAGGCAGTAAGGCTGTAATTTCCACGCTGACCAGGTAGGTGGACAGCCCACGCAAAGGTGGCATTGCTCTCACTCTCCCCCATGGCAGCACCGAGGCTTCACTGGTATTTGCAAGGCTATTCCCAGCTCTGGCTCTGTTGGTATGAAAGACAGCCCAGCTCCCTGCTGTTAAGAGAAGCTATATCTCATCTGATCTTCCATGAAGATGACAGCTCAAGTGAAACCACTGGATGGGTCTGACCAATGACTGGAGCTGGACCTCACAGGCATGGCATAGTCCTGCCAGCTGACAAAATGCAGGAAGCATCCCACTAATAATAAAGTGTACAGTGAAATGGCCAAAGCCTACATTGATTAATCCCCAGCATCAGCTCTAGATTTCAGTAGTTGTTTTGATCTGTGTGTTAAATAATACCAGTACTTTATTGAAAATACATTTGCAGAGGTTTAGCAGCAATTAAACTCATATGTCTCTCTCGCATGGGAGCTCAGCTTCAGTAAATATGGTTTCAATCATCAAGTGGTATTTTGTTTACATGCTGTAATTATGATATTAAAATCTATACACAAACCTCACTGGAGACAACGATCTTTTAATGCATGTTGGTCTTTGCAACTGACAGCAGGATGCAGAGGTAAAAGGTGACAAGATGGATGTGGTATGAGGGCCCATAAGATTAACCAAAACCACAAACACAGCTGAGGGGGGTCTCTGGCATCCAGCAAGACGGGCACAGCTTCCAGCTGAAAGCTACTAGATGCCTAGCTGAAATCCCTGAAAGATGCACACTGGCAGGCTAGTTTTGGTTGCTCTGTCACTCAACAGGATCACAGCATGGATGAAGTATTTATCCTCATAGCTTCACACAGCTGGCTAGATGCTTCCCATCTTGCCTGAAGATGATACTCCCCTCAAGAAACAGGATTTAGGATCCCGAATCTTTGCCAACACTTAGGGCTGCTAGAAAGGGCTCCAAGTTGTACAGGGGAATTTACCTTGTGGAGCAACACTTTTTGGAGAACCAGAGAGAATTTCAGGGGACTGACAAAGGCTGTATGATTCAGCATCAACTGCCATAAATCAAGCACAAGTAGCTCAGTACCAGTTCCATTTCAAAAGCCTTTAGCACCTCACTTTCTCTGTATCTCTCACCTTAAAGCAGTCTTCTCCACCTGCCATGGAAGTTTTTGGAGAAAGAAACTCTGTTGATATCGAATGCTTGACCCAGAGATTTTGCCTAGCAAGTCATATCCAGCACCCCAGTGAGGCTATAGCCAGCACATTTAGCCTAGGAGATAATCAGTAAGAGGTGGTGGTGGTAAGTACCTTGAGATCTTATGTTTTCCCTCAGTTCTCAATGTGCACAACCTTGCCCCATTCCAGGGCAAAGTCAGATCATGATGGTATGAACAAACCTCTGTCTTTCCACTGGAAGAGGGGGAAAGAGCTCAATGCAGACAAGAGGGAAAGATGTCATATTTTCATGTTTCTCATCTCTCCACATCACAGCCCATGCTCTTCCCTGCCACTCCCATCATTGATCCAGCCACACTGCAGAAAGGAGTGATTGAAGACTTCCCTGTTGGAGTGTCCTCCTCCAACCTCAGCTTAGGGTTTTGGTGAGGAAGGTCAGTGTACAAGGTCTTAGTGAGGACTGAAGCTCTGGGAAAACCCTCTCCATGGGTCCAGGTCTTCTTGGCAGTGTGGGCACCTGCCTGTGGGCACCATCACAGCCAGTGTCTGTGCACATCCTGCTGGGGACACATCAGCCTCTCTGTGCTGGTCTGGACTGTGCTGCACTGAGCAGGATCCAAGCTCCTTTCTTTAAAATCTGTGGCCACAAACAAGAGTTAATTTCTTTGTTGTGTGTTGAGTTGATGACTTTCCTCCAAGCAGAGGAGTTGTGGGGAGAGAAACAGTCAGGGCCTGAGATAAAACGGTACCCCCAGTAATAAAAGTGAAGCAGATTTGCCTGTAGTGAGTTTTCCTTTCTGAGAGCCATGCCTGGATAATCTCAGTTTCTACCTAAGAGATAGCAGAGACGTCAGGACATACTCCAAGTGGCCACACAAGAAAACACAGACATGACCCCTTGGCTCTCAGGAACAAATGTAAAGGGGAGAGGGAAAAGGCACTGGTGGTGGGGGAAATAATAAAGAAGAAAAGAAAAGAAAAAACAACAACAACAAATCCCAAATTCATACAGAAAACAAATGTAAGAGCTCTTCATTTTACTCAGTAATTTACACGCCTGGCCCCTTTCCTATTTCTTCCATTTTTAATCTACAAGAAGTATCCCTGAACTGTGCCAAGACAATAAATCTGGGCCCCTTTGAAGACCTTGGGCGGCAATGCAACCATGATACACTTTTTTATACTAAAGATTTTAGAGATTCATTTTTCCTTTGATCTGCAGCATGGTACCCCCACTGCATACATCCTGCTGCGGTCTATTGTTCCCTTGCCACTGGCGATGGACATCAGAGAGGTCATAGCTGGACACAATATGCGATATAGACCCTCGCAGAGACACACATGTGAGCAGAGCCTTTTTGGTAAGAGAGCAACTTAAAAGATGTAACCACTCCAAAAGTGGTAAACAGCAGAATGTAAGGTCACAGTGGAAGAATTAATTGTTCAATGGTAGGGGCAGGAAGTGGTTGCAAGCAATTTTAGAATTTATTTATTTTTAAAGCACAGTGAGAGAAGAGGAAAGAAACTTCATTGCATGATATCTTTCTCGTACCCCCAGGGACCATCAGCGGGGTCACATCCATGAGATCTACTATGCAGGCTTCAGCCCCTGCACTAGCAGAGGAAGCGAGGGCAATAGCTATTTGTCATCTTTTGTGTAAGCTTGCTCTGGATGCTTTGCCTATGGGTTTCACAGATAATTGTTGACAGTGAAAAAATAACGAGGCACCAATCCCTTCGCCACTCTAGCAGCTGTACATCTGAGTCCACGTGTCTCCTACAGCCATCAAGCTGAAGGGATGCAAAGCATTTATGAGCTGCACGTTACTCACCAGTGCCTCACCCGTCTACTTCCCAAATACAGTTCCCCTGGGCTACCAATATGGCCGGTGATTAGCAAGCAAGCATAATCTCTAAGCACAGCAATTTGGGGCAAGAAATAAAGAAAAAAACCCACAGCTCAAAGAAAGAGAGTGAAATCTGGTGTGAGGAATGTGTGGCCCACATGCATATTTCCTGGTCATGATGATGTGAAGTCCCCATTTCATGAGATCAGTCTCCAGGAGTCAATATTCACAGAGCCCTATAGCAGTAAGCTGGGGTGATCAATCCTACTGAGCCAGAAGAGAGGTTGTCACATCTGGTAACATCTACACCCCTCCTCTGAGGACTGTCAAGCTCAATCAAGAGCTGACCTGGATCGAACTTCTATGACTTACATGAACTGACAGGATCACAGTAGGAGCTAGGAGGCCCAAGCTGCAAATAGATCAGCTACAGCACTTGCTGTGTGATGTGTATGTTGGAGGTGGAAGCATGGTGTTAAATCCTGGGGAACAGACAGAAGGTTGCTGCCTCTCATTCTTACTCATTTTCTCAATAATCCAGTCTCTTGCTATCCTGCCAATCTGCAAGAACTCTAGAATACCAATTTCTACTGAAGGTGAGGAGTTCAACTGCCATGCCTATAGGAAAGCACACTCAAAGCATGAGATGAAGTTAATTAAAGCAATGTTGCCTTCCTGAGTCTGAAGAGAGCCTGAAACAGCCATGAAGGGGCAGAAAAGCCTTTATACTACATTAAGTGTCTAATTCTGGGACAAGAACTTATTTAAGTATCCCTGTTTGACTTAGTAGTGTTTTAGCAGAAATATCCAGCTTAGATGTCCATGTCAGACCACAATGTTCTACACTTTCCCTGCTACCATATTGCCCTTTGTTCAATTGCCTGCTCAATTGCTGTTTGCTTGGTAACAAGATCTTCAGTTTCTTCCCTGCAATTTTCAATGGAGATGTGATTTGCCAGTGCATCAAACTGGTATCGTGTAAAAAGATTAACCTAGCCAAAGGAGTGAAGGAGAT
Source organism: Jacana jacana (assembly GCA_013400555.1). Classification (NCBI taxonomy): domain Eukaryota; kingdom Metazoa; phylum Chordata; class Aves; order Charadriiformes; family Jacanidae; genus Jacana; species Jacana jacana. The sequence goes on along the minus strand of VZTM01006234.1, from coordinate 167,431 downwards.
TGGGGATGAGAGAGAAAGAAGGATGCCCAAACATCATTTCAGAACACAGATGCTTTTTGGGCTCATTCCTGCCACCTATGCTCAAAATGGTTAGGTTGTCACCAGGAGTTTTCCCTGCACTTACTTGCTTGTTTCCCTCTTACTTATTATAGAACCGCGGAATGGTTTGGGTTGGAAGGAACCTTAAAGATTATCTTGTTCCAGCCCCCTCTGATATGGTCAGGGACAACTTCCATGAGACTAGGTTGCTCAAAGCCCTGTCCAAACTGGTCTTGAACTTTACTTTTCCCCTCACTTACTACCTGGGGAAGAGCTGTACCGGGCACACAGGGCCATGGGGCCAGACAAGCAGGGCAATAATTGCAGCTGGAACAGCATCCTCCAACCCCAGCTCTCCAAAAAGCAAAGGAAAGACAAGAAACAATTGTCTGACACAGATTAATTTCCTGGAAAGACTGCAGAGTGAGTTAAAAGCACACACAAATGCACACACGCAGAGCCCAAACCCTGAAATCTGACCCAGTGCAAGCTGTGGCAAGCGAGCCCGCCACGGGGGATCGGAAAGTTCTCCGTCCCTGCAGGAGATGGATGCAAACTGTGCTGCCTCCTCGTTGGCTGGAGTCAGTGAGCAGAGGGCAGCGCTGGTGTTTGCACAGATGCAGGTCTGTGTCATGGGCCGAGCAAAATGCCGCATCCCCCTCTGCCCATTATGGATCCCTCCATAATAATTTTCCAGGCTCCTTTTAGCCATCTCAAAAGGGCTCATTCTCCAGCTGCTTCTCAGGTCCCCCTCACATGAGCTCAGCCCTGGTGTAACACAGCAGATGTCAGATTTGCCAGAGCATTAGCAAAAAGTGATTCAGGCCCTGGATTGCCCTCTGATCCTTTGAAGAGGAACTACAGAGAGAAAAGTCTTGAAGAAATACATTTCAGGCTTTTCCATCTTGCTTTTAGGGTCCAGAGAAGTGATAGCCTTCAGTCCAAACACTGAGTTTTGCAGCCCAAATGTACCCCAGTAGTGAACTACCCCTGTGAAACTGCAGAGAAAGTCCAGACTGTGATCTAAGTCTTTTAATCATCAGGACTGTCAAAGCCAAGCTTCAGGCAACTGTCCCAACCAAAATCAGAAAATCCTTCTTAAAATGTGAGATGTTTTTTAAGGGTTGATGTCTTTGTTTTGCTTTCTTGCTTTGAAGGCTACATGCAAGCTTTCCCCTCCCCTCAGGAGCCCTGTTGTCACTGCTTCAGGACTTGAGAGATAAGAGCCACATGTAATCACAAGACTCCAAGAGCTGGAGCATCAAGATTATTCAAAGATCTTTCCCTGCGGGCTGGGAAAGGGGGACAAGTTTGTCTCCAGTGTCTCAGGTCACATACAGTGCCTGGAAGTGGTCGGGGGTGACCAGTATTTTCTCCCAAATACTTAATCCCACTTTCAAACAGTTCAAATGGAGACTAAATATGGGACTAAGCACTGGCTACATCCTCTGTGTAGCAGAGAATTTAGGGGTAGGTAACTTTCCACCCTCCCTGCTTGCAGTTTGCCCACCAGATGCCACCCCAAAGCACCAAGCCATTGTACAGCAGTGACTAAATGTCACACAGTGAGGGTATGATGCCCATGATCACAAAGTAGATGTCAAAGTACGGTGGGCTGCTGCCACTGGGAAGACCTAAGGGCATTCCCAGGTCCTGGCTGTCATGCTGTCTGATCAGGATCAGAGAAGCTCAGAAATTAGGGCTGGAAAAGACCTCAAGAAGTTGCTTAGTCCAACATTCATCCAAAGACAGTATCAGCTATCCCTACACTGTTCCTGATGTGTTTGTCCAGACTTTTCTGTAAGACTCCTCCACTAATGGTTTTCACCACTCCTTTATGTGATCCATTAGCAGGGATGACCTAGGACATGCTTAACAGCCTGGGCAGGTAACAGAGAAAGTAAACACTGGAGTGACTTTACTTTCCAGGCCAAGAAAAGAGGAGAAAGTCAAACAGAAGTAAGGAGAACAATGGGAAAGCTGAGAGAAGCAGCAAAAATATCTGCAAAGATTTTGATTTGTGTCTCCTTCAAACCTCCAAGAGCTATGCTAGGCCCAGTCTTCTTCTCATCACATCTGGAAGTCCAAGAAGTTCCCAGATGGTCTACAAATGAAGAGTCAGAGCCATGTCAGCACTTCATGAGGTCACATCACCACTGGGAGGTGATGCATGAGACCGTGACTGTAAAAGCCCAGTCTTTGTTCCAACCCAGTGCTGACCCCAGAAGCCAGATTGTGCTGGGGAGGGCAGTCACTGGTATGTGGCACTGCTCCCTCCCATTGAAACAGCCACTCAGGTTGTCACAAGTTGATCACGCCAATGCCAGGGCACTGATGCCGCAGCAGATCTCTAGCAGTTGGCTTGTTTCAGTCTGATGTTTCCAAGCAGTTGCAGTCCTGTAATAGCAGAGCAACTCTGCTCGGTACGCTTCGACATTACCACTACTGTTGATCTTGGCGTATTATTTATCCATCTTCCCAGCCATAAATTTCCTTCCTGAACTCCGTGACTTGCTGTATAACCGCACGCTTTGTGCTGAGACTGCAAAGCCCTGGGGGCAAGACCTTTGCCTCCGTGCTTTCTATTTAGGGCTATGCAGCTTTATGGTACTAACAGAAAGAGTAACTTCCCAGATGACTCTGCAGCCAGCGCAGGAGTTTTTTTTTTAAATGCTACTTTTTGGCTACTTAGAAAATCACCGATAAGAGCAGGGATAAATCTCAAGCCCAAGCTGCTACCACATGGGGAAGATGAGATCCTGGTAGGTTCTTGCAAATACAACCTACAACAAACTGCAAAGTCTTTCCCCTGTTCTCCCAAATGGATCAGCATGAAAGTCCACCTCAGAGTCTCGTTACTTGGCCTCTGTTTCCCAAGTTTAAAGCTTTCAAGGAGGTGAGTAGCCCCACCATATTTACCACCAGAGGCTCAGATGCCTGCAGAGGTCTTTGCAGCAAGCCACAGGAGCTCAAGAAAAACAGGGTTTGCACTCCATGTGTTAAAACCCAGAGCTGGCCGGGCTCCTGCCTCACACCAATGACCTCAGAAGGACCAGCCATGACAGCACAGGCCAGCATCAGTTGGCTCAGACTCCAGGCCCCCTCCCAAAGTCAATCCTTCCTACCAGCCTTCTTTACTCTGGACCTCTGAGAGCAGTATGCTGTGGGTCTCTTTACACTGGGGTGAGTAAATTTGAACAATGCTTTCCATCCCTGCCTGCCTCAGCTCGGAGGGGTTCCTTGAGTGCGCCATGAAAGGAGAGGCACATCTGGGCTGGATTACAGGATGGTGCAGTGGCTTTTATAGCTACAGATTCCTGCATATGTTTCTGAGCAGGACATATATACCCATACATCAAAATGGAGAGAGCCCCCAGGGCTGAGGGCCCTTATTTATATGAGCTGCTCTTGGTTGCCCCCTCTTTGGAGGGCTCTGCTACGGACACCTTGGACAGCCAGGGTCGGTGGGACAGGATGCTCTGGGCTGCTGATAAAGAGATCTCTCATTGGGCATGAAGAATTTCTTTCTTTTGAGAACAGAGACTAAACAGAGGGAGACATTTACACCATTGAGAAGTGGGCGTAACGCTGTGATTTACTGGCATTTTGCAGTCACATAGGCACTAGCTTCACATGGAAAAGGGCAACTGTGAAGAAAACAAGGGAGGAGGCAATGAGGCTCAGAGTAAATCCACAGAGATCAATAACGTTACATCAGATTTACGCCCATTAATAAACCAAAGGTTGCTCTCCACAGCATTGGTTTATCATGGCTCCAGATTTTACACCACGGTCACTGAAACCAGGATCTGTCCCCTGAGGTTTTAGAAATAACCTCCTTCCCTCAAAAAATCTCTTTTTTAGCTATCCGTGGGTTGAGAAAATGAGACAATGATGTGTGGATGGAACAAAAAAGAACTAAATTAAAATTAAAACGCAGCAAGGCTCCAAAGAATTTACAGATGTCTCTCCTCTCCTTCCCTCCCTGCTTCTCCGTGGTCAGCTGTAAATATTTATCTGGCAGGCTGCAGTGAAAGGCATGGCCCAAAACACTTAATCATAATTTCAGTGTGGCTGCCCTCCAGAGCACCCTGAACTTGGGGGACACTGGGTTTTTTTCCTGCAGCTTTGTTAGAGGAAGGTACCTCTGGCCTTATGCAGGCAAAACAGTGCTATGAAAAGCAATTCATAACGTCCCCAATATGGGCCACTGGATGCTTTGTTTTTCTTTTTGGATTTTTTGTTTTCCTCAAGAGTCTGATTTTCAATTTTAGAGAGGGAGGGAGGTTGGAAAACCCTGGCACCCCACCGCCAGCAGCCCGCTGCGGATTGCCAAAGTGTGAAGGGGGAAATGTGAAGTTGGACTGGAGCAGTCAGGAACTTTGGGAAATCTTCCCCAGAAGCAAAGGAATCATTATATTTCTATAATTCACCCCAAAGTGTTTCACAAGTATTGATGAGACATGACCCCATCTCCACTGACAAGGGTGGTTGTCTCTAGGGTGCAGCCTAGCAGCTTCTATGGGGCATTTGGCAGAGGCTGGCAATTGCAGGGGCTTCTGTTTTGAGGATGCCCAGCAAGAAACACCGTTGGCCCAGGGGTTCCTACACAGCCATAGGCTACCTGCAAAACAAGCAGCAAATCCTGTGGGACCAGGGACTTGAAAGCCTCGCTCCCTGGTTTTCACTCCTGCGGTGAGTCTGGCCTTCTGACTGATCTTCCCACAAGGACATTGGGAAAATTTTCCCGTCCTCAATTGCACTGTCCCTCCCCGCACATGGCAAACCATCCTTTGGGGCTCTAAACCCTGTACATTTATATTTCTCTGTACTGCTGCTTCGCATCCTCACTGCACCACACTGCCAGCAGCCAAAGCTGAAGATTACTACATTTAGGGTCATGTTCGGAAACAAAGTCAAAAGGCTTCCAGCAAGTGCACTTAGTGAGGCAAGAGCAGCTGCCTCCTCTGCTGGCTGTGGTTGAGGGAACACATTTTGTGTTTAAAGGGGAAAAAATGAACAGCTTTCTCTGTACCTCTCAGCAAACATTTGCACACGTGGGCAGTGGGATGCAGCCCTGGAGAAGACAGGGACCAGCACGCCTTGAGTCCCCTAGCTGAAACACTAGCTGGACCTCCCTGGCTGGTAGTATTTAGAGGTTCTGATGGAGGGTATGGATCATTACCTTCAGCTACCACAAATGTGACATGCAGGTGGCTCCTGTTTCATCCCATCCAAACTATTCCTTCTTTTTTTCTTTTAACTTCTTCCTGACCCTCCACTCAAATCCATAGTGTTATCTGGGGCCCATAAATACCCAGCAAAATGTGGCTGTTGACTTCCCTCAAAGGAGACATTGTGCTGAGCCTCTCCAGATGGCTCACCCTCCACTTTGATATGGGGGAGCTAGGAGAGGAGAAAGGGAGGATAGGACCATAACACTAAAAGCTGTGGCCCCTGTGGGACCACCCTCAGGGTCCCCTTCTAGGTTTGCTCCAGCCCCACAGCAGCTCAGAGGTTGTAGCACATAAAGAGGGGGCCAACATCCTTTTTGTGATTCAGCTTCAAGCTTCCTCAGCCAACATGTGGCAGAGTTTTCCTTGGGAGAGGAACCGAGATGTCCAACCAAAAGTTGTGTTTCTACTTCAGTGTAAAGGTTATTGCCTCAGACTCCAGCTGAAGCACTAATGGATTTTGTTTCTACAGTTCTTTGTGATTTTCAGCAGGGAGCGGTACACTTTGGCAAAGCAGATCCACGCATGACATCATATTTTCTTATTGGCCTTCATTGCACTGCGATTGCCTCACCACTTGTTGCCAAGAATTTGGTTCAACACCTGATTATTTATCAGTCTGCCTTGATGTCTTCCTGGGCAATGATGAGATTCACTTCACTTTTTCTCTCCTTGCCAACACTTTCAGTGGAAATGCTGCTTTGCCGACACATTTGCAAACTTGCAGAGTTCCTTGGAAAGGCAAGTCCACTTCTTGCTTGCAGTGAGTTCATTAAAAGCAGGTGATTAGTAACCACACATGTAAATTGGTTTGAGGTTAGTCTATTATCATATCAGTGGTCCCTGCAATTTTTAACAGACTCTCAGAGGCTAGAGAAGTGTTAAAGCTCCTTCCCTGTAAATGTAAATACACGAGAATCTCGGCTTCCTTCAGAAAATGAACAAGGCTGTAACTCCCTTCTCTTCAGCAATTGCTGTGACTTTGTAATTGCAAGGTGAAGGGAAGCTGAAAATGCAGCCCAGCTCTATCCAAAAGTTTTAAAAACCCAAACAGAGGATAAATGATCAGCCTGCAAACTGCACAGTTTTTAATCTTTTTGTGTGTTTGGGTTTGTTTGTTTGTTTGTTTGTTTGTTTTAAGCTAGTGCTTTGAGATTTGAGGTCTTATACAGGATTTTTAAACCTCTGGGGCTGGTAATACTGTAGTGGTTAACTGAGTGCAGTGACACCGACTACTGTGTTATTACCTGGGGACCGTAGGATGCTCCAGGAACAGCATCTCCTCTTAGGGCAGTGTTTTACAAGAGGCTGTGTTTGCTTTGTCCAAAATAGGCTGCTGGGCTCTGCGCTGTGAGAGTCTGCCATTCTCCCTAGTCCCGTCGCCTTCTGAGCCCACCCCAGTGACTGCCCAGCATTGCTCCCCAAAATCCCTGAAAGGGCCAGGCCCGCCTCCTCCCCTTGTAACATAATAAATGGCAACACATGGAGGCACGTGGGGAAAGACTGCTTTTATGACAGGGTGCTCAGTGTCTGCAAAGAGCGAGGTGAAGGTGAGGAAAGGCTTTGCATTGTCACCCCACCAGTGCAACAGGGACATCCCCAGCAATGCCAGGCACCACCTTCAGAGAGGACAGAGCAGAGCTGGTGCTTTTTGTGACTTTCTGGCCTGGACCCCACTCACACACCATAGGGTTAACAGCTGTAATTCCCATCATCTTATCCATAGTCGGTCCCACGTCCAGTCGGCAGGCCCTTGACATAGCTGGCTCATCCATCAGCCCCTGGTCCATTGGGCAACCAGTTACTGCTGCCTTCATACCACTGAGGCAGACCATGGCAGGGAAGAAGAAGGCATGAGGGGGAGGAAGAATATTGTTTATACTGCAACTGCCACCGAGCTGACAGCAGCCAGCCACTGCTGGGTTTTCCCACGGTCCCTTCACCTTCCCATCAATGCCAGGGGTGAGGTGCCAGCTTGGCCCCTCAGCTGATGGCTGGCTCTCAAGGGAAGGAGGCGGAAGGGGCTGCCCAGGCCCAGCTGGAGCTTCTCTGACCCAGACATCAAGCATGATGCCATTTTGGTGATGCACTTTGTCCTCCTGCTTTGCGAGCCAAGAGTTTATAAACCCGTGGAGAAAAGTGCCTTGTCTTCCTCCCGGCACTGCCGGCCCTGCTTTTGGCCACAGGCGCCTCTGAGCTGCAGATGTGTCTCTGCTGCTCGCTCTTCCCTCTTGTCTTATTAAAGGAAAAAAAAATAAAGAAAAAAAGGAAAGGGAAACCAAGCAGCTCTTTGCTGTTTGCTTTTCCTCTCTGGGAACAGATTACACAGTGGGAACAGCCGTTTGTCACCCTGACCAATGCCACCCTCCTTCCTTCCCCTTTTTTGCCCCAGACTCAGCAAAGCAGCTGCTCCAGGCAAGCAGGAAACTCACATAGCCTGCAGGCACCACTGGGATCTGCCTGGGGGCAGCTCCACGTGGTCTGTACGCCATCTTCAAGGGACATCCCAGGTTTGAGGCCGCATGTGCCTGGCATTGGTCTCAGGGTCTTTCTGCCCTCTGCGGACCCACAGAGCCCACCACCCACACTGGTGGCTCTGGTGGGGCAGAATTCTGGGCGCAGACAGCATCAAGGAGAGGGATGGGATCTGTCCCTTTGTCCCCTCCATGGGCACTGCCATTGCTGTCTCCAACAGCTGGTCCAGCCAGAGCATTTCCTGGCATCCTGCAATGATCCCAAGAGTCTTGGTCAGCCTCACCTCCACAGAGCAGCAGCAATCACTCACAGAGCAAAGGCCTGGTTTTGCAAGAAGCCCATGGTAGCATTCCCAGCTCAGCACTGGGAGGTGCCCTTAGCGGACTGCCCCAAAATCTTGGGTCCCATTGTTCAGCTCAGATGAGAGGAGCTTGATGGAGCAGCTCTTGCTCCCTCCTGGCCTGTCTTCCCAGTCGTGAGAGGGACTGCCGAGGTACAGAGAAACTCTTGGGCCTCATCCTGCACAACCTGGACAGGACTGCAGTTCAGGTCTCTCTAGCTCAACCTGGGCAAAGCCCTTCAACTGCCCCAGCTCCCCACTCTGCTGAAGAACAGGCATAACACACAATGGCACATAAACAAAGCTCCTTGTAGGAGCGATGCAAAGTGTGAAGCCTGTCAAAACACCTTGTCTGTGGACAAGCCCTCAGACAGCACTGCTTGTGGGCAAAGGCACAAAGAGATTGGATCCCGCGACTCACTTATTTTAATCATAGAAAAGTTAGAGTTGGATGGGACCCTTAAGATCCTTGAGTTCCAACCCCTCTGCCATGGGCAGGGACACCTCCCACTAGAGCAGGTCACTCAAAGCTCCATCCAGCCTGGCCTTGAACACTTCCAGGGACGGGGCATCACAGCTACTCTGGGCAACTTGTTCCAGTGCTGCACCACCCTCCTAGTGAAGAACCTCTTCCTGTTATCTAATCTAAATCTACTCTCTTCTCATTTGTAGCCATTACCCCTTGTCCTACCCTTAATTGGTGCTTCAAATTATGCCAGTCACCTGAGATCAATCTGTGTGGTTAATCACTCTGCAGTATCTACCTCAATGACCCCAGGTAGTGGGGGGGGTAGACACTTCTGTCACCCATTTTCTTTTCTATTTCAACCACAGCTCTAAAGCCCAAGTCGGCCCTGGGTGGAAACTCATGCTGAAGATGTCAGCCTGGAATCTCCTGCATCCCACATGCAGCCAGCACGGCGACTTCTCAGGAAAAAATGCCTTCAAGCATCAGGAGAGATGTGATTTCCCTTCCAGCTGTTCAGGAGTCTCACTGCTCATGCAGTCCACAAACAGCAGTGGGGAGCACAGGGCAGCATCTGCCTCTGAAGGAAAGTGGTGTGATTCTATGACTGAAAGTGGTACGAGTCCTACCAAGTACCCACTGCCTGTGCTCTGCAGGGACCTCCTGTCAAGGTGCTTTGCACCTCTGCATTGCCTCAGGAGGGCAGCAGCATGGTGACAAGCAGGAGATGGCTTGGCTGACACATTGCTGCACCTGGGCTGTCCCACAGCCAGGCCTAGACAGTCAGAGCCTCCCTATCCCCAGCACCAAGGGAATTTGAAAGTTGGGGAATTTGGTAGCAAATACTTCATTTATGGACAAGCAACCTTGGGAGTTAGGGAATTGCACCCTACACCTTGGAAGAAAGATGTTCCTTGGAGCAAAACCACCAAGACAGACCCTGGAGATGCAGGGCAAAGTCTTCAAGGAACCAGCAGTTTCTCTAAGAACCTAAACCATTTGCTTACTCTACTCTGTATTTCAGCCCCAGAGTGAGGATCTTTCCTCTGTGCAGTACCACTGCAGTTCAAAAATAGAAAGAAAATTCAGTATTTTGGTGTGCACAAGAAATAAAATCCTATCTACCTTGAATATTGCACTGTCTCCCAGAGGCAATCACAAGGCTACAGTTTGTAAAGCACCACAGTAATGAAAGCCCCAGAAATACCACCAGAGATAGAAAGGTTAGGTGATTTAATATGAACCATACGTGCTGTTCAGAGTTTTCTGAGTAATCCAGCTTCTGCATGTCCTTGCTGCATTACAGAAATGATGCATCGTCTCCCCTTTTCTTGGCTTCATTACGGGGAATGAATCTCCCCCAAGACCGTAATTGCTTCAAATCCTCTCTGCTCTATTTATATTTGATTTTACCCAGTGGTTTCAAGCAATTCCGATCCTGAACGACTGTTGATCTAGGGCTGTATGCTGGCTAACATCTGCTTTGAAGGAGCTGTGTGCAGGTCTGTTGGAATAATATTACACAGGGCAGAGAGGACTTGGCTCTGCAATTAAAGGCTTTATAATTATCCAGTCAATACAGTGTTTTTCTTCACAGACACAGCCATGTCACCATGACAGCTTTCATATCTGTGGATGCAATTTCAGGCTAATGTGTATCTTTCTGTTATCTTTGTGTCGGGTTCCTGCCTTGGACATTCTTTCCCCCAGAGTTTCCCCCTTGTATATTGGCCGAAGCTCCCCCAGCTTGGCCCAGAATGGAACCGAAGCCTCGACAGTGCACCACACCCTACCTAAAATTAGGTTATTTTCCTTCCCTGCCTGGTGAAAATACCTGCAGCAGGCACCACTGCTGGAAGCCCTGGCAACCTGAGTTGACCCAGAGGTCAGCAGGGAGGGGTGGGCTCACTTGCTCCTGCTGGGCAGAGCAGAGCGGGGGGACATTTGTGCCCTTCTCTGAGAGCACAGAGCCCCGCTTCAGGGCTGGAAGAAGCGATGCTTTCTCTCTCGGCTGTAACAAGGACAGAGGCACTGCTCGATCTGTGTGGGGGCAGAGGGTAGGGGGCAGGAGGAGCATGTAAAGCAGACAGATGGCTACACAGCCAGCCCGGTTATTACCGGAATAAATTGGGTAAATCACAGGCTAAGCAGTTGCTCTCCCCGCGGTAGAAGAGGATCTGACACCGTGATTGAAAATTAGCAGCATCTCAGAGGCAATCATGGCTGGGAAGCTTGCTGTGCTGGGAAGCTCCGCTCAACCGGGTGTTGCACTTGGACTATGTTATTACTGCACTTTAAACCACAAGAACAAAATGTTTGGGACACACTAATGACACCAGGAGAAACAGAAGCGTTTTGATTTGGTAGTAATCGTTGTAATTACTTGCTGCCAGAGCAGACACAAATATAATATAATGGGTCTGATTATTTATCAGCATTCAAAGACAAGAAAGAAAACAATGCCGGTAAATAGCAGAGGGTTTATTTTGGGGAACTGTTTAAAGCCAGGAAAAGACAAAATATCTGTCTTCAAAACAGAGCCTGTGAAGGCTCCGCGCTGAAGGTCTGACAAAGGCTTTCAGGATTCTAAAGAGCTGTATGTGATCGAGGTTTTGCCCTGCTATATTTGATTTAGCACTGCCAAGCAGCTTTCTGCTGGGCATCCTTGCCAGCATTTTGCCAAGTGTCACCCATGGACAATGAAACCACCCAGAACACTCTGGCTACCTTTTTTGGAAAAAATGCTTCAACCATTTCCAGGTGTGTCACATAGTTTTGTCCACATAAAAAAAACTGTCTTGCTGCTGAGACTAAAGGCTGAAACAAGGTGAGGGAAATCAAAGATGAGAAAATTTCTGAGAGAAAAGAAATTGCACCAAGATCCCAGTGCCAAATCCTCTGGGCTGGCTTAATACAGGGTCTTACAGGAACCTGAAACCAGAAGAGGGGGGTGAAGAAACACAAGAGGCCTGGAAAAAGACACAATCAGGAGGAGAAGAGGCAGTCATGGAGGCCAAGGGGAAAGAGGAGTAGGCTCAGGTGGAGAAACAGGAAAGTTGTGAGCACACAAGGACAGGTCCCACACCAGCAATACAGAGCACCAAAGTCTCACCATCCCTCAGTGGGGAGCAAACGCCAGGGCCACACTGCACCGGGGACAGATGCTGGCTAGCCCACCTCAGGGTATCTGCGAGATGTGCCAGGGTGTGGAGACCAGAGCTCCCACGGGACTCTTTGGGAGAAAGCAACTTTCTTCCCACTGTGAATGGTCACTGCTTTCCTCATCAAAGGGGCTTTGTTGTCTCCATTCATCTCCCCACTTGGAATCCCACTGTCATGGCACTTTTCGGTTCCTCCACCCATCTGACCTCAGAGCTACTATGCTGTGAACGTGTCAGATGGGAACATGCAATCGGTGCTGGCCAACCCACTAACAGACTGAACTATTATTACAACAGGCACTGATGTGAGCAGCCACAAAAAGGAAAACAGATTTTTGGGCTCCTCATGTGTCCAGACCTATCTGCACATCCTGTCCCGGGTTAACTGAAAACATGTGGTCAAGTCCTGCCAGGCTGGCATGCAGCTACAGCCAGAGCTAGCTCTCCAAGTGTCTACATCTTCTATTTCCTCAGCTCCTTTCTTGAGTAAGCCCACTAAAATCTAGCTCAGGAAATGGTGAGATACCAACATGCTTAAATGTTCTCCTTGTCACTGAAGTTACTTCTGCAGAGTCTTGCTGTTTCATCTGCATCCTCTTTGCATTCCTCACTCCTATGTGATTGTTGCCAGTCACTGGGTGGACACTTGTCCTTGCTTTCCTAACATGTTCCTACACCCCAAGAGTGTATTACATGTGTAACATACACATCGTAAGCCTGAGACAGTGCTCAAACCAAACTCACTTTCTTCCAATGACACATGAATTCTGGCAGGTGCTGGGGCCCTGCTAGGAGGACCCTGGGCCATTGGAGCTCAAGGGGATCTCTAGGATGCCCACTTGCAGCCATGCAGATAGATCACCAAGCGGCCCAGGCCTCAAGCTGCGCCCTGAGGCTGGCAGCTCTGTAGATGCACCAGGTCATCCCCAACCTCACCAGCAAACATGAGAGCCAAGTCATCACTGTGGCCTCGAATCACCTCCTGGTAAGATGAGGGGAGTTGAGGAGAGTTTCCCCCCAGGCTACTGTGGAAGTGGGATTAGGCTTTATCCAGTCTGTTTGCCATCAACCTGCTACGTCTGAGAAAACAAAATACAGTTAAACTGCTTTTGTTAATAACAAGAAGAGTGCACTTTGTAACAGATCAGAGTGACCACGTCTGTTTTGAGCCACTAGCCCACATTGAACTTGCCAGGAGTGGACTATGCCCCAAAGAGGGGTGAGACGGGGCTGGCACACAGTGACCTACCCCAGAAAACGCTCTCACCACCTCACCACCTTCCTCAGCTGGAGGTGGCATTCATGCACGCAGTGTTTCCTGATTAATATTTTTCTTCATTTTTCTTTATTTTCAAGTCTGGAGCCATGTAAATATTGAGCAGCCCCAGCATCCTGTGGCACAGGGTTCCCCAGTGCAAGCCTGCGCTCCTGTTGTTTGCTTTGAACCTGCCACCTGCTACTTTGATGTCCCTGAAGTTCTTGTCTGAGAAGGAACAATGTACAATCACCCTCTATTTTGTAATGAGATCACTTTGTTTTGAGTCACTGTTGTCCAGGTGCCTGCTTCTTTTCCATTCAATGCTCCCAAGTGCCTCAAGGACACACATCAGGCGTTCTTAATTTTTTTCTTCACTCTTCCGAAACGTTACTGGCATGACACATTGCACAAGTCTGCCAGTTGTTACCACAAATGGCTCAGACTGCAGAAAGGGCAAAGAAATAACTCCTCACCAGCCTTGCCTTGGCACATGTAACCTATTTGTACACCCTCTGTGCGCCGCTACCTGCCAACATCTGCAAACAGGCAGCCTCATTCATGCCCTTCTCCAGCACAAGCTCTTCTGGCCATGCTCCACACGCATGTCCACCTTGCCAGGCCGGTGCGTACTTGCACAAGTGCCTCTTGCCTTTACTCCTCCAGGACTTCTTCCTACTTAAAATATAAACACCATGCTAGCAATATGAACAGCACAACCATATAAATGCCACTCTAAATGCACTCTGTGCCTATACAACCACACTGTATCAGCAGATGCCCCATCCAACCCCCACCTGATACACACCCTTGAACGCATTCTTCCACCCCACGCCTTACCACAATGTGCTACGCAGCTTCAGAAAGAGCAAGGGAAAGCCCTCAGTTGTTTGAAGGAGATGGTCTGTCCAGCCAGAAATTCTGCTTCTTGGTTGTTTCTGTGCCAAGCCATGTCAGTGGCCTCCATCTAAGCCCAGGGTGAGAACCCTAGTCCCAGCAGTGCTGTGGACTTTGCCCATTTTCCCAGTCAATCCGGTAGGTAGACAGGCAGGTCACGACTCAGCAGGCAGTGGGGAAATGCAGTAAGTGTGTTTCCCAAGCACTGTCCTGCTTTGTAGCACAGAGATGGTGACCATGACGCAGGTGGGCTTTCCTTCAAGCCCTCTAGAACAGAGACCCAGGTGGGCACCCTGCTCGTGGGTGACTGAGAGTACACAGATTTCTGCACAAATGAAACATACAGACACATAACTGTATAGATCATGGGTGTACATACATGTACAAACATACACGAATATGTATAAGAAAGAAGAGCTGATCTTGTGCACTGGCTGCAAAGGGACTCAGTGAGTCTCAGGGTACACATATAACAACTCACTTTGCCGACGCAGTGGGCTTGGCTCCCCTCTGTATTTTTTTATAAGGCCACAGTATTAACCTGATGAATTTACTTTAATTGGAGAATAGTATTAGCCTAAACAGTCCCATTCAAATCACAGAGAAGCCATGGCCAAACTCTTCAAACAGCTGCCCATCCTCATTCACCCTCCTGCAGATGGTTAACACAGCCAAGTTGAGCACGCCCGGGCTGCACCTTGGCACAACAGTCCTCCTCTTTTTGCAGGGTTTGTTTTCTGCTCTGAACACCTGCACATCTTCAAGTGACATCAGCTCAGAGCAAAGCAAAAAATCTCAGTTTAGAAGTTACAGGCTCACCCACCAAGCCACGACCCAAGCCTGGTGGGAGGACTCCCTCTGGAGTTGGAGCTCCAGCAAATCGGAGGTCCTGAGGGACCTAAGCCAAGCTGGCCAGGTTCATACCCCAGCTGGCACGCTTGCCTGTTCCTGCAGTGAAGGGAAGGTTTGCACAAGGTATTTCAGAAGCCACAGAGGTGAGCAGCCCCATGCTGATGAACACCAGAGGCAGCAACAGGGCACAGTGGCTAGAGCTCAGAAGACCACAGCTCAGCTCAGTTCCCTGGTTTCTGCTGGTGGCTTCCACAGTGGTCTTTGGCAAACGTTCCCCCATGCCAAGGTCTGGCTTCCAAATAAGGCCAACATCCATAGCCTTCTTTGGCAGCTACACTGGTGACTACATCTGAAAAGTACCCCAGTAAGATCTCCAGGAACAGCCCCAGCCTGTTTTCTTTTAGCTTCAGAGATGTCCCCGTATCAGGGTTTATCATAAAGTTTTACCACAAAAACTTCCCTGTTTGTTGTGAACTGAGGCCCAGCTTGCAGGGAGAGACGAGGGGTGAGCACGATTGAACTTAACCCATGCACTTGCCGGGGTCCCAGACCACAGCCCCAGGGGCAGGAGAAGCAGCTCTGTGCCCCAGCTCACCTCGGCCTTTTAGCCGACTGCACGCTACAAAGCTCTCTGCCAGCGTCCTGCCTGCTGCACTCTGGCTTCCCTGCCACGTGTCCGTAACCGCAGCCCGGCTCATACAAGGTCAACACATCCCTCTCTACGCCTTTGTGTACTTAGAAACAAGCTTGACCTGACAGAAGCCTACAGATGACTGGCTTTGTGGTGCCATAGCAGTCACCGTGTTTTTGAAAGGCATCTAGGGCCCCCAAAGGTGAGTGTGCTGAGCAATCAGGGTGTTTTGGAAGAAACGTCAGAGAGAGGCAATTCTGTACATGAGGTATGAGAGCAAAGGGCTTGGGGGAGCCAGCAAGTCCACCCTTGGAAAATGGGCCAAGGCCAATTAACAATGAGCTGCAGCTGAAAGAGAAGGGAGGATTTCAAGATAAGAGAGATGGCAGGAAGCCTGGAGGAGATCAGAGTTTGGAGGGAAGAGCAGAAAAAGCCTCCTGGGAATGAGTAAGTAGGACTGCTAAGGGAATTTAAGCTGGTATCTCTCAGGGGGCCCTGGAAAAGGGGACATAGGTAATAGCCTTGCAAGATGCAGGTTAAGATACAGAGCTACAAGTCGGGGGGAGGGGGGAGAGACAGGAATTAGCTCAAGGAGATAGCAAGGGGTGGGGAATGCATGTTACAAGTGCCTGACAGAGGAAGATCCAGAGAAAGGGAGCTTTGCTACAGAGGAGCATGAGTGCTCAGGGCTGCTGAGAATCTTGGGACAGAGATGTAAAACTTACCAAGGTGAAAATTATAAGCCAAAGACTAGCTGTGTGATCACCCACACTTCTGTTTTGAGGGGATTGAGACCTCCAGCCAGGTCACATCCAAGTGACAGGCAGGTCACTCAAAAGCCAAAGTATCTTCTTGGTGAAGGAGGCCCCAGCAAAGGCCAATACACCATACCAGGGCTAGCCTCAAAGGAACAGCTGTGCAGGGAAATCCTCTTACATGCAAATAAATTGACTTTCACTTCAGAAAAGCCCTTGCTAGTTTGTTTTCAAAACCATTCTCCTNGCTTTGTTGCCCTCCTCTGTACTCGCTCCAGCACCTCGATATCTCTCTTGTGTTGAGGTGCCCAGAAATGCCTTGGGAGTGCCTGGAACTGGCAGCGCTGTGTTAGAGCTCACCCTGCTCCATCCCCTCCTATATCCCTGCCCACAAACACTCAGAAGATGGCAAACATGAGACCCACCAGAGGTATGAATATAGCAGCTGTTATACTTTATTTCATAGTTGGTTTTTTGTTTTTGTTGGGTTTTTTTACATCTTTTTTAGTTTTCCTTCAGGTTGAAAAAGAAAAGACAGAGAAAAGATACAAAAGTACTAAAAGGCAACGATATTGGCAGGACACCCCTATTCCCCACTCCTACCCAGGGGAAGGCAGTCTGCCACCCCCACAGGCTGGCTGAAATACATCTCTGGGGCCAAGCACCTCAGCAGCTCTCACTGAGCAAAGCCTGGGGGCACAGGGCCACCTGGGGGCTCCTGCCCCAGCCATCTGCACTGGGAATGTGCCTCTTCAGAAGGGTAGCAGCCTACGGCTGTCCCTTCTCCTGAGCACAGGGGTTTGGTACAAAGGGGCAGCCCTTTCCTGTCCTGCGTGCGTCAGCTTGATCTGGCAGCAGTTACAAGGCTGAGGTGTGCCATCAAAACAAGATAAGCAGAGTCTCTAAAGTGGCAGGAGGATTCAGGCTCTGTCGGAAGAAGAGTCTTCTTGCAGGGAACCATGATAATCTGCCAGAGGCACCTTGCCAGCAAGCCCAAGAGGTGGCCAGTCTTGGAGGTGGTGCTGGTGCAGGGGGTGGCCCAGCTGTGATGGCCTGGAGCCAAAAAGCAGGCAGAGCTGGGGTAGCATCAGGACAGATGTCCCCTCACTGCCTTGCCCAGCTGCTCTGCACGCCTGCATGAGAGGAGGGTGGTGAGGGAGGAGAGCAGGGGTGGGGGATTCAGGTCCCCAGGCCTAGGCGGCCTTTGGGTTTTCCCCAAGGGTCTCAGTAATGGGCCCAGAAAGCACCAGTGAATGTTGGTTCACTGTGTGGCCTCCTACTGGCAGCTGGACTGACCAGTGGTCTCATCCAAAGTGCAGCATCAAAGACCTCCACACTGGAGCAGATTTAAAACCAAAAATTGCTTTATATTACTCACAGTTGCTCCCCTTAATCCACACAAGTAGTAAACTACTCACTCCCCCTTGCAACCAGCCAGACACAGGCTCAAGGTTGGGAACCCATAGACAAAGATGGTATCCTCTCCACCAGGTGCAGCAAGAGGAAATAGGGTTCCTCTGCCACATGGAGAGAGCCAAGAGCTTGTCCCATTAGCTGTTGTCTTGTAGCACAAAACACACACATGCCTCAAGACCAGATCCCAGTCAAACTCCAGTGACAGCTAGGCTTAGCATGGTCCTGACTGTCTATGGAAAAATGTCCTTCAGCTTCACCTAAACATCCCTCCTGTTTCTTCTATCAACAGGTGGCCATAAAACAGAGACTTCTTTCTCCCACTCCATCCTACATCTGGGAATACTTGTTCCACTGGTACAAGGGGAGCTCTACAAGAATTCAATTGGTAGCATAACAGGGGACTGGAAAGCTGCTGGAGACATTAGATTTGATTGAGTTTGGCAATGCCAGTTACCTTCAGCATCCTGTTAGGGCAGCAAGGTATTGGGATAATGCTACAGAGCAGCTCTCCATAGCCCAGAATACAGCCAGCCTCAGCAGAGAGGAGACCCAAGAGGACCCCCAATCAGACAATGCTGAGAGGGCAGAGGGTGGGCACTTTTCTACGAGTGGGAGGCTCATGCCTCCCATTTCAATCCCAATTTAGATAATATCACCAAGTTGCCATCTGGAACAAGCAGCCAGATGAGCCAGTTACCCCCTCCCACCTCTCTCTCCTAGAGTGTACCACTCCAGAGAGCTTGAATAACAACCACCTTGGAGAAGGATCTTTTTGCTTTGCAGACAGCCCTGTACAGCCTCCGTCTCCAATCCTGAGCTCACTTCTCAGTGAGAGAAGTTTCAGGTTTATAGCAAAGCACTGCAAACCCAGGTACTCTTGGGAAACTGACTGGACTTGGTTTCACACCCTGATCACTCATCCCTGCTGCCACTGAACCCCTTCAACTACCACTAATCCCTGTGCTTGATACTGTCTTGGTGGCTGCCCTTGCAGTTTGTGGACCCACCTACTTTGTTTTGCACTGCAAGTGACTTTTCCTTTGCCATTATTCAGATATGCCGACGGTATGAAAACAGTCACCGCTGCAAAGCCATATACTTCCTGCTGCCAGAGAGGCTGTATTGCAAAGATGTGTCATTGTCCCCTTCTTCTCCCACCCATTCCCTTGGGTATCACCACCTCCCCTTCTCCCTGCCAGGCAGGTGGTTGATTGATAGTTCCTGAGGTTTTTGGAGAAACTCCTTCAGTAGGCACATGACGGTTCTTCCACTGGAGCTATCGGGCTCAGCGGCTTCAAGGTGCTGAGGGAACGGAAGGCAAAGGTGGATGGATCATACACAAAGTGGGGTGGTGGGCGGCCTCCATTGATGCTCTGCAGGGGCATAAAAAGAGGGATTAAGTCAGTGCTTATATAAGATGCAGTGACGTTTTTGCCACAAGTGCTTTGTTACACCTCTCTCTTAGTACAATTACACCTCCTTGAATGGATGGTCAGGCTTGTACTTTAAGTAAATGACACTAATATAAGCAGTGAAGCACTCTGCTCATGCCCTTGCTCCTATCCTTCAAAAAAAACCCATAAAAACCCATGTACACCTCCCATCTGGAGCACTGAAGTCCCTGGGATTCACATAATCAGGTCCCATGGTGCCTGTAGCCACTAAGTGAAACAGGATATCCATGTGCATTTAGAGTTCCAGAGTCAGAACATCACTACTGCCAGAAGGTATCATGAGGAAAAGCTAAATTCAGATTCACTTGTCCTTGAAGGAGGATCTACTACACCTTTAGAGCAGGGAGATAAGCTAAATCATCTCCAAAGACTCATTCTTTGGTCCTATTTTTCAACAGCTCTCCAGTAAGGATTTAAGAATCCACCCCTTTCTTAATCTATAAACTCCCAGACACACTGAAACTCTCCACGGTTTTGGCTCCAGACTCCACAGTTCAATGAGGAATAGCTGAGAGATACTTGGAGGAAAAGATTCCACCTAAAGGCCTTTCAGTGTGGTTTGTACCATTGCTACTAAAAGTCATTCTCTCCCCTTTTGCTTCCAGTCTTCAGAGCACAGTCAGAGCAGATCCAGACTAAGAAGGCCAGAAAAAAACCATGTACTCCTGCACTGCATGACAGGACAGAAATGCTGCTCCTCACTTGGCTGTGGATCCCAAAGGAATTATGGTGCCAAGGAAGTGACTCCACTCTGTTAAATAGGAAGTGTTTTCCTTACTGGGGACTGTTGTTTTTTTCTTTCTTTATGCAAGCAGAAGCACCAGTGGAGCAGCTGTTTCACCAGGAGAAAAGGTCTCCTTGCTCTATGGGCTATTCCCCATGGACACATGTGAGCTACAGAGTGCCACGTGTCAGGAAGTTCAGCAGCTCAGAAGCTCGTGCAGACATCCCCTACCTTCTTCTCACTCCCATCACTTCTGGGAAGGGCTTTACCACTGTTTTAATGAAGTTTAGAAAAAAAAACAGTGAGAGGAGATATGGCTTGGGCTCTGTTGTTATGTACCTCCCTGATGCCTCTTCTAGGCCTTTCCTAGCAAGACCCATGGTTTCCCTTGCTCATTCTGCATGAAGGCACTGTTCCTCAAAGAATTCGGCATCTTAGGAACTATTACCAAGTCTGCTGTCTCCTGTAAGACAGAGGTTCATTTTGGCACTTCATACTCAGGTCTATCAGACAGCTGCAACTACATCATGGCATGGCAAGGTGATGATGTTTTGATTCCACCTGCCTCTATCTTGGCTGTGTTTTAACTTGTCATCACAGGACACACACAACTTTTCCCAGAAAGCTGCTCAAATGGTCAGGCTCACCCAAAAAGTCACACCAAATTAGAGAGCTACGGAAGTGTCCAAGCCAGGCCCCGGGTGCTACAGTCACGGCAGCAGGATCTGGAAGCCTCTGCCTCCAGGATCTCAGCCACAGCTTGGCCCCATGGGGCAGCCTTCATGTCAGAAAGGGCCTCTTTAAAAGTCAGTGTGGGCAGCATGTTCCTGCCTAGTTGGTACCTCCTCTGCAAATTAAGATGGGCACTTGAGAATGGAAAATGCCAACATGGTGCTTGGCATCAGCTGTGCCTGGAGTTTCAGCCAGCAAATCATACCCTGCTACATCCCCCTGACACCTTTGCCAGCAGCATAAGAAACAAGAGAGGCAGATTTAAGGGCCTTTACTCAATAGCCACCTGCTGTGGGGTTATATATGGTGTGTGCTCTGGCAAGCCTCAGAGCTGGAGGGTAACATAGCAACCCCTATTCAAAGCTAAGGGGCAGAATAAATCAGCACATTTGTCCTTCTCCAGAGCAGAGAAGGTCCCCCGCCAGTGCCAAGAGGGAATGGGAACAAAGAACCTGGCAACCCCCTCCATTTTGAAATGCCAGACAGGATTAGGGAAGGCAGCTGAATCAGTTCATTTCTGGCAGACAGCAGATGGAGGAGAGGCTGGGGAAAGATGGGTCCAGAGGACAGACTAAAGTCATCCATAAAACTCTTGAGGCTTTGGGTGGGAAGGCACCCTGGGGTTTCACTTTTGGGCCTTCTTCTGGGGCCTACGTGTGGGGCAGAGAGCCTTCCCAGGGCAACATGAGGGAAATGGGCATAGAACAAGGGCTGAGGTGAGGGACAAGGCTGTGAGAGAACACAGGAAGATGCAGAGATTCATGGGTGGTCAGGCACCTGCAAGTAAGGCTGAAACTGAACTGCTTCTTCATCATGGCACCTCCCAAGTAGCCACAAGAGAATGGCTGGCTTTCAACAGCACAGCCACCACAACAGCAGGTGAGGGCAGGATAAGAAGAGCCCTGTGTCCAACTGTAGGCAGTAACAGGAGAGGCAGTAATGCAACCACTCTCATTCATGGCAACACCCTGGTCTGTCTGCAGTCATTTATAACCCTGAACAGTATGGATCTGTCTTGCACCCAACTTCATGACTCCATGCACCTCTACTAGGGACTTGGCTGTGTGTTCCTAACACCGTCACCGAATCACTCCACTCTCTCCTTGTAGAAAAGCATGTTTTCTTTGGAGCTTGTATCCTGCTCTAGGGATGACCAGGCCTGATCTGGCTTAGTGCACAACACCATTTGGTATCACAGCATGTGGTGGTCTGGCTCTGATGAGTAGCACAAGGCAAAGCTCTGTAGATGTATCCCCAGAAAGAAGACGGATAAGGCTGGCTGCCAGAGAGGGCAACACATTCCGCCCAACCTGTCATTTGGGCCAGCTGCCTCCCTGTAGTCTGGGCAAGTGTCCGAGCCAGCATGCCTTTCCCCCTGGGCACCCAGCACCAGCCTGTGACGCCTTGGACATCACTGACTACGGAAGGCTGTTAAAGAGTTGCTGCTGCTGTAGCAGGTCCCCACTGAGCTTGCCATAAACCTGCCTGACAGCCTGTGCTGAGCAACCCCAGGCCAGCTCCTGCAGAGGCTCCTCAGAGTGCAAACACTCCATGCTTGACACTAAAGCCTGGTGCATTCACTCTAATGGCATTTGGGCAGCAGGGTAATTCGCACAAATGGAGCCTAATATGGACCCTGCGCTAATGGCAATCATTAACCAGAGCCCTCAGTTTGTTAAGCAATGTATTTACACAGCTGGAGAAGGGCCTGAGATACAACACTCAGCTGCCATCAGGAGGGTGCACACGCTCAGATGCACACTGTCACACACACCCATGCTCACTTCCACACATTCACTTGCTCTGACACACCTCAGGTTCTCCCCAGTACACACACGCTTCAGTTGTCCACACCCCTCCATGCACACACAGACCTCCTCCTGACTTGCATATCACAAAGAGAGCTGTCCCCACTCATACAAATCCTGTCCGCTCACATCATAACTCAACCCAAGCAAGGCCTGAACTCCAGCAGCATCCAGGGGACAGTCCAAGGGAGCACTGCTCATCGCTTACTTATAAAACTGCCTGGAGCAGAAGGTACTTTCAGTACCTGCGGACACCCGTGCTGCCTGACTGCACACCTCATTTGAGTTAGATGAGCTCCTAAGGGAGTTGGCTTGTGTCACATACATTTCAAGCAACTGTGCACAGACCACCTGGGTCACGCACCCTTGTCAGCAGCCAAACACACACTTCTTCCCTCATATACACATGCCTACATACACACTCTTACAACCCAGTGCTCTAGTCGCCAATTGCATTATCACCATTCAATACAGCTAAATAAGCAACCAAGCTTGAAACATATCTGAGGCACATTATCAAAGAAGCACACCGAAAGATGGTACAGATAGCAACTGGGTACAGGCGCCTCAGAGACCAGTGAGATTAAACACCCCAGAAGAAATGCAGAATTTCAATCTTATTAGCAGCCCCCAGAGACCAGAGAAACGGGCAACTACTCCATAAATCATAACATAATTGTATGTTTCAGCAAGGAAAAAGTACATGGGAAGAAGATAAGCAGATAAAGAATAAATCTACTAATACAAACCCACATTCCTCCAAGAAACCCCTCCCTTTCTCCTATTAAGTCTGTGAAAATATCCCAAATGCAGATTGTGAAATAACTTAGTTTTGGACTCATGATCCCACAGAAGCATGCTCCTCATCTTCAAACAAAGCAAAAGCAAGCACAGCTCCAAGCGTGCTTTCAGCTGTGGGAATGACAATCCCCACAGGAGTGGGGAAATGAAGTTACCTAACGCAACAACATCTTAGAAATGAGTGGTGTGCTAGGGGTGATAAAAAACTAAGCCCTGTTTAATACTCTTTGGTCCTCTTTCATAAGAGTTCTAGTATCCTTGTGGGATTCAAAATTGGATCAGTCTGTGCACTCTGCCAAGCCGTCCCCCTACTCAGGGCCAATCCAGCACAGGAGTCCCTTCTTTCCTACCCTTGGGCCCCGGCAGTTGGGAATCACTGCTGAGGTCTGTTTAAAGGATACTGCTTTCCAGTGGTGGATGCCTCTCAGTGGTGGTTGAATGATCCCTTTGCAGTCTGTAGACTCACTTGTTAAAAGTCCTTTGGGATGAAAGGCACCATGTAATTGCAAGTTGTAAAGGCGCATCCGATTCCCACCACCACCCTGTGTAGAAAGGAATAAATCCCCAGAAGAGCCTTGGCAAAGCAGGATGCTTGCCTGAGATGCTGCCTGCTAGTGAGACAGCTGCCTTGCCCAGGGGTGGGCAGAGCCAGAGGTAGTACACACAGGCCACAGAGGAAGTAAAGGCTGTCACACTCCATAGTGGAACATTTACAAGGACACTGCTTCTAATTCCACTTTGTCCTCCCTTCCTCTCATCCCTACGAGCAAGGGAAGGGGACCCTCATTCCCTCTCCTAGCTACACCTGTAATTCCAGACACAGTCCTGACCAAGCCACTTCCCGTCATCTATGCCTCAGTTTCCCCTGTGCATAATACATACCCCACTGTTAGGCAGCGAGGATGAACTAATTGACATCTAGGTATTGCGACCTTGTGAGGAGAGGTGATTTCCTTTCAATTACAGTCTCGCTTCAGGCAGTTTTCAAGAAATAGTCGCTGACAAGCAGAACCAGCTCCTCCAGTGGAGCAGCAATTCACATTTAACTGCTTTTTCATTAATTCAAATGGGGCCTCTGACAATTTATTCCAGTCACAGACCTGGAGCAGCTCAAAGAATAACTTTTCAAAGGCAAACCCCTTCCCTCCTGGATGTCTCTCCTCCACCCCCAGGTTCAGATGCAGTTTAATTTCAGGAGCTAGCTAGAAGACAGACCATGACAGAACCTCATTTTAAGAACTCTTTTCCCTTCTCTTCCAAGAAAAAGAGAGGTCAACTCCAAATGCTGTTCTGACAAGAAAAACAAAACTGCAGCTAGCTCTGTTTTCCTGTGTTCTATTATCCTTCCATAAAAGGCTGAAAGGCCTGTCTTCACCCACCAGCATAAGGCTGCCTAACACCTACTTCCTTTTATGCAGCCACATCGCAAAGAGCAGTTCAATAGTTTACACGCACATCCCTGTTCCTTTTAGAAAGGAAAACTATTCAAATTCTATCAAACATTTGCAAATGTGTGTGCAGAGTTGTCAGATGGCAACTACCAGACTCAGAGAAGCACCACCAGACAGACACCACTGACCTTTTTTGGAAGGTACTTCGAAGGGCCTGGCCTAGCAGATGCTTGCTGGTCATCTGCCCAAATGCAGAAATAGGCCAATTTCAGCTATGGGTCCTTACTGGCACCAGCCTTTCTTCTCCTCTTTCTCACACATCTTTGAGAGGTGTCTTTGAGAAAGCTGACTGCAAGCTTTGATTTTGCCTGCCTGAGAATTTGATGGAAGGAGGCTGCACAATGAAAAGGGACAGATGATTTGGTCCTTCAGAGGGGGAGGCTGCCAGCACTCCCTGGTCAACTTGGGGAACTCACCACTGTAGAGAAGGTCATGCTCTTAAGGCCACACAAATCTCTTAGGAACAAGTGAATGAACCCACATCTCCCTACTAATGAGCTCTGTCTTGCCCCCACTTTCTCTCCTTCTGCTACAAAATGGCCCATGCTTCCCCACACACACCACAGGGTCTGCATGTGCCTGACCATGAGCAGGTACAAGAGGAGCTCCAAGCACAGGAGGCAAGACACGATCTGGCCCTGAAACTCTCAACTACATCCAAGTAGAGTCCTTAGCAGTTCTGGTCTGTTAATAAGTGACTCTACCGTATCCTCTCCTTCCCTCCACCTTCCCCTTTCCAGCCCTCCCTGTACAGCAGGAACATTCTCCCTCCAGAGGGATCGCAGCTGGTTGCCCTCAATGTTCTGTCCCCAGGCCAGAAACCCCAGGTACCATGCTTCTCACAGAGCCGGCGCGTGGTGTGTACTTGGACATGTGCAGCTTCCCGTTTGCATGACGCCAGGGCAACCCGATTCCCTCTGGCCAGGCAGGCTGGCAGAGAGCAACACGCTGCTTTCAACTTAAAGGGAACCCAAATTAAAACTGCAAAGTGAGTATTAATTACCCTGGCATGAGCAGGCTGCGAACGCATGCTGACACAGTGCGCTTGCCTCTGGACAAACCGCCCCAGCTGTCGAAGCCAAGCACAGGAAGTGGGTGTATTATGGGAGAGGTGTGTGGGAAAAGAGGATTACAGCTCTGGGGACTGGGAGAGGGAACGGGTGCCAGGTTCCCACAGCCACGCGAACAAAGGGAAGTGGAAAGCAACTGCAGTGGGCCTGGATGCAGTGGTAAAAGACGTGCCTGATCTGCCATCTTGGACTTGGAAGCTCTGCCAGGAAACAGTGGCAAAGCTGCTGTGACGCTCTGCCATCCCCAATCCTTCTCTCTGTGCTCCATCACTCAGGTGTGACCCAAAAGTCACCAAATCTGTCATCAACCCCCCAGTGAAACATGCCTTGCCATTTCACAACCCCTTTGAACCATGGTGCCACCAGCCATGGCCACCATCAATACACAGGGCAGCTGGTCACTGGGCTGCACCTCAGTCCTAACCTCCCTTCTACCCTTTCCCCCACCCCCCATTCTTAAACCAGACCCACAACCCACATCAGAACACAAATCAAGGGTAGCACTGAAAAGAGGATGTCAGCCTCCTTCCTGACTCATCAGCCACTCACTACTTTCGTGGTGCTGTCTGGATTGCAGACTCGTGGTTATTCCACAATGTCTATTCTGCAAGCACTTAGATGATTTAACAGGTACAAGGGCATACATGGCAGGAATTTATGAAAAGTGGGGAGCAATAAAATGCCTCTTCTTTAAGGAAGCAGAAGAGAGAGACATGACAGTCCTGGCTGCTATGGACAGGCCTAAGACTGGCTAGCCTTTGCCATGAATTCCAATAAAAGCAATGCTAAATAAAACAATGTCTGGAGCCAGATGTTTGGAATAGCAGAGGCATTCCCACTTTGGCTACGCCAGATCCTTCCCCACACTGAGGAAACTCTGGACAAGGTTGTTTGTCCAAGAATTACTCCTGACAAGGAAGGGGTTCCTTGTTCCTTTCCTTCCTGAAAAGCTGGGGTTCTCCAGGGCCAGCCATCACCACAGAGACCTTCAGCAGGTGGCTCAGTGGCTGGGTTGAGAGAAGCACAGGGGAAGCTGGTTTACCCAATAAGCTAGTGGATATCCATGCTCTCACTTCGCACAGGACTTTCTCCATTTTGCTCAGCAGAAGCATGCCTATCAACAAAGACAAAAGCCCACCTAGGGAACTGGAGTGCTAAAATCTTCATGAGGGGCCTCTGCCCAGCAAGTATTCCAAGGATGCAACTAGCCAGGGAGGCGAGTCTCTCCTGTTGCTTTTAAGGGGCAGGTTCAGGTTTAGGCATTCAGTCACATACTACAGACAAGCAGGAGGGTTTGTCAGATGGTTAACAAACTGCAGTGTGGGATCTCTGGTGCCTGAGATGTCACAGCTGTTTAGACTGCATGATATGGTATGAGTATGGATACAGCTCAAGGAATGTGGTTTGGAGATCAAAGCCCAGACTTCAGTTCTCCTCTTTGGGCAAGTCGCGTTCTCTGACAGTTTCTCAGTTTAACTCACTCTGAAATTGCAATCATAGTATTTATCTGCCCCTGGGATGCTACATTTAGCAATGCTTCCGAAGCACCTTGGTAGACTGTGATGGAAGGGGCAGCATATATGTGTGTGCATATATATGTATGTATAGACATACAAGAGTGTTATGATTTCTTAGGAATCTTTACTTCATGTTGTGCAGCCAGAACCAGAGGTTTGCACCAATGCTGCTGTCACCTAGTATGCCTTGCCTTTGTGAATAGCTCAGGTGTCTGCCAAGAAGGTTCAGGCCAGCATATCTCCTGCACAGCTCCAGCTGAAAAGGTCTCTTGTTTTAGGAGACAAAAACCCAGCATGTTTCTGCAGTGGTTTTTTAGGATAGAGGCACAAGAGATAAGAGACAGGGAAGTCTTTCCAGGGATCTGGCTCCTGTCCAAGCAGAAGGTGTTCTCAACATTGATAAGATCAAGGCAAGAGCACAAGAGGTTCATGTTTGGATTTAAAATTCTCATTTTTACATATCCTGGCTGATCAGAGAGATGTTTTCTGCTATCAGATTGGCCTTGAAATCCTTACTTCCTTCTCTGCCTGCCCCAACAAGAGCTCTTGAGATACCCTGGGGCTTGCCAGTTGTGTCTTCTACCCACCTACTGCTGCTGAGATAAGCCCAGCTCCAGCACTTCCATTCTGAGACTGCATGTAGGAGTTTGTAAAGGAAAAACAAGAACAAGACTAGATGGCAAACTTGTAACCCTCATCCCAAGAGGGCCTGGACAACTGAAGACTTGTGGTATTATATGCACATTTGGAAAGTTTGTTAATCTCTCTGACTTAATCTGTCTAGGTTCTTAAACTTGTCACATCACTGTCCCATCATCCCGCTTAAGAAGAACTGCTGAGTGAGTGGAAAGCTTGTAGCCTAGCACTGCCTGAACTGGCCCACAGGAAGCTGAAGAACAGGGAACAAGGACAAGGTGACACCTTATTTTTAAAACAGCACATGGAGAAAAAAAAAACAAACAACCTAGGACATCTGCTTGAGAAAAATTCCCAAGGACTATTAACATTTCCAAGGGCTGAAACTGTGTTTCAGTGTCAGAGGTAAAGATGCTGCCCCTCCGTCCCACCTTCCCATGGGAGACTCTTTCAGCAGAAAAGGGAGGAAGAGCATAACTCAGATGATGCATGGAAGTGCAACAACTTGCATCCTGACATGTCAGTAAAGGCCCAAGATGTCAAGGCAACCAAAATATCAGCCATCAATATGGTATTTTAAAAAGCATGAATTATTTCACAACTCCAAGAGACACTGTCCTCAGCAAGAACGGGGTAACAATGTTTCATTGGTGTTACTAACAGGTAACTGTCGTCATTGTCCTCACACAGGAAGGAATAAGCATTATTCTTTCTCCTTCAAGATACTCAGCAGCAAGAGAATTAGGAGAGGAAAGCAGGAACCCTTGCTACACATCCCTGCCATAAACCATTAGGTAGCCTGTCTGCTCCTCAGATTTTACTCACTGCATCTCCATCCAGTTGTATGCTATCTGGATGTCACTGCCCACCTCAGTTCAGAGAGACTGCATACCCTTTACCTATGCTGAAACAGGGGCATCAGGGCTTCTCTGGGCTACGACACAAGAAAACTGGTTCACATGGTGATATTTCCTGTTTGGACACACAGACAGTTGCCTGGTTCCTCCTGTAACAGTTTATCAACTTATTTGTTATGAGACCTGACTTCATGTCTTCCACCCTCACCACCATGGCAGAGTGGCACTGAGCCTGTGTTGGCAGACCCTCAGCAACAGAGAATCAAGCCTCTCACCTTGCCTCCCGCTATCATCCTTCGCAAAAGGCCGCATTCAGTAGGGCCTTAGAATAGCCCTCCCAAGTGAACTAAGGTCCCTAATGTGCTCTGGCTCCACTACTGTGTGCTTGGCAAGAGCCAGAAAATCACAGAATAGTTGAGGTTGGCAGGCACCTCTAGAGATAAAGTTCAACTCTCCTCTCAGAGCAGGGTCAGCAGGAGCATGTGGTCCAAAACCATGTCCTGGCATGCTTTGAATATACAAGAGACAGAGAGAGATTCCACATTTTCTCTGGGCAACATGAATTTCCTGCATTTCAACTTCTGCCTATTACCTCTTGTCCTGCTGCTGGGCAACCCCGAGAAGGAACCCCATGCCAAGCATGTCTTACTGGCTGGACTGAGGTTTCCTTTTATATGATGAGAGCACAGCATCGTCCTTCAGAGGTAACAACCTCTCTCAGCTGAGGCACATTGGCAAGGTATTCTGCCAGGGACTTGCTGCCTCCTTCCTAAGTACACAAAAGCGGGTACTTGCAACCACTTGAAAAATGGAAGCAGAAATGCTCCTTTACATAACAGCTCTGCCACCACAACAGACCAACAAGAGACCATGAAGTAGCATACGCCATTGTCAGGGAAACCACAAGTGCCTCAGGTAGAGATACGCTGTCCCAGCTGAGCAAGGTGGGCCAGAGAAGCGCAGATTCTGTGCTATCTGTCAGAATGGTGTGCTCTCAGCTTCTGCTGCTTATTTTAGTGTGAGCTGACATGGGCTCAGTAGGGAGCAATGGGGTAATTCTGCCTTTCAGATTCTCCAGGGACACAAGAGTAAGCTGCAATAATGAGCTCAAGGTGTCAAGAGGAAACCACCCCGCCAAGGTGTTGCTGAAACCCCAGAGGCTGGCAGACTGCCACCAAGCAGCACTGGAAATAGCTACAGTCCAGGGACACACAGAAAAAAAAACAGCAAAAGCAGAGGGGGCAGGGATAAAGGCAGGTGATAAGTTGCACTAAAATATTGTGGCAGGATTAGACTGTCAGTAGGTCTGAAGGACATGTACAGTCTGGGGAGAGCTGACAGGGCACAGGAAGAGACAGCTCCACTGAAAACAATCCAGGCAGAAACACAAGAGAATACATAACAGATCAGGATTAATTGTGCAATCAGAAGTATCAGGTCACTGGGGGGCTGATGGAAGGCAGGACTGAAATGCCCTGGCAGAAGGCATATGAGGAGTTGGAGAAATACCATCCAGCTCTGCACAAGGCTCTAGTCATTCCTATCTGCTCCTCCTCCTCTCAAATACCAAATTCACCCACAAAGCAGTGATGAGCAGGGGCACCCAACAGCATGCCCATAAACATTAGCACTTCTAAGCAGACAAAGGCATCTGTCCTATTTCCTCTTGGTCAAGGTGTAAACCCTGAAGAATCCTGGTCTGCCAGTCACCCCTCTTGCAAGGCTACAGTTATTGCAGTGAAAGTAGTATTTTATCATAGAATGGTTAGAGTTGGAAGGGACCTTAAAGATCATCAAGTTCCAACCCCACCACCTTGGGCAGGATCACCTCTCACTAGACCAGGTTGCTCAAAGCCCCATCCAGCCTGGCATTGAACACCTCCAGGGACGGGGCATCCACAGTTTCTCTGGGAAACCTGTTCCAGCGCCTCACCACCCTCACAGTAAATAATTTCTCCCTAATCTCTAATCTTAATCTCCCCTCTTACAATTTAAAACCATACTATCACTACACTTCCTGACAGAGTCCCTCTCCAGCTCTCCTATAAACTCCATGCTCGTACTAGAAGGCTGCTATAAGGTCTCCCCGGAGCCTTCTCTTCTCCAGGCTGAACAACCCCAGTTCCACATCCTGACTATTTTTGCCTACATATTGCAAACATGTAGAAGATGATATTGGGACTCAGGGAACTGAGGCACTTGTTTTGGCTGCAATGTGCAAGGTCACAAGCTCAACTCTCACAGCAGTACCAAAAGAAAGCCAAGGTATCCACAAAGGAGACTGAGCTTGGTTGAAACTCAGGGAATGGAGTACTAGAGACAAAGACTCAAAAACTACAAGCAAGAGAGTTGAGCAAACTTAGACCTGCTAGCCTTGTGTGTGCTCAAGAAGATGTTCAGACACTGCAATGTCATCCCAGCTGCAAGGCCATCCAAGCAATCTAGCTCACCTGCCACCGTCCAGTCCTGCATCCCATACAGTTCTGCAGATGTCACTGCAGAACGCAGTTAGTTCATTTTCCACAGCTATCCACCAGAACCTCTAACACCTGCTAAACACCACTTGTTACCTCAGATCAGCACTTCCCTTGGCCAAGAAGGATCCAAATGACACCCCACAGAACAGCTATGCATAACTGTATCAGTTCATAGCAGGGGATGTAGACTTCCACTGCAAGGAAGCTTTGAACCCAGTCTTCAAAATGGAAAAGCCAAAGTATCTAGTAATACTTGTGCCTTGTCTGCACCCAAGCTATATTGGAACTACCATCTAAATGCCAGACTAGCAATTATTGTAATGCAGCTGATCAACCCACGGGACACCTCTAGAAACAATCTTCTGGGTGTCAGTTTTCAAAGAGAAACATGTCATTTAGACATATGTGGAAAGATAAAGGAACTGCACCAGAAAAGGACAACTTACATGAATTTTAATAACTCTAGTCTTCGCTCCACAATTCTTCTTGAGCAGCATCTTCTGAAAGAGAGGTAGAATCCAGGGATTAGTAGCAGTAGCACAAGAGAACAGAGAGAGGGAGGTTGTAGGCAGTCTCTCTTCATCAACATTTAATTAGCAAACAAGATGGACGGATAGTTAAGTGAGATATGAAAGACTAAGAATTATCAGAGGTGGCCATCAAGTAACCAACCTAATCGGAGACTCTCACCCAGGCTGCACAGAGTCCTTTGGCAGTGGCTGATCCCCTGGGTTTCAAAAGGAAGTACAATAAAATCCACAGAGAAAGAGACAGAACTGCTTAAAAGGAAGTTTCTTCTTCATTTCTGCAAAATAGTGGTTAGACTCTGCCCTGAAGAAGGTGAATTTATCTTCCTTTTATGAAGAAAAAAAATATAGCCTATTTAATGTAAATGTGGATGTTCCCATTATTTAACAGTTGCTTTTTAATTCCAAATATACATAAGCATAATGAAAATAAGGTAAAAAAATCACCTGCCTACAGTCCTAATTCCCTTTAATGGCTCTTACAGTATACGGCAAAGATGTATTAACACACAAAGTGCACAACTTGGCAAACAGGATATACTTAAAACACCAATTACTCTGTAACTACAGAAATAAACAGGGTGAGTTGCAGCTCTGTCTCAGCCCTGATGCAGCGCTTTGAAAGTTGGCAAGTGAATAAAATCGTTCTTTCCCCTCAAAAAATTTTCAAAAAAAACATTCAAAGTGGAAAAACAAGGCTTCAACGGAGAACATTTTTCTGTAAAAAGTACTTCAACTACATTTTTTGTAGTGGAAAACTTGGTGGTGGATGTGTGTCACAAAAACCTCTCCATTGGTTTTTGAAAGAGATAATAGATTTCCCTAGTTCCTGGCTGTTTTCTACTCTTTTCCAGCTGAAAAGCTGTTGAAGTGTGGGAAAACACTCCTTACACACACGTGCTTTAACAAAGCAACTGAAGTGGTTTTCAGATTAAGTTGTTGGCACAGAAGACCTGTGGAAAGATATCCCACCATCTTACCAATATGGACCATATATAGTGAGACCTTTCTACTTCTTTCCTTTTGTTTGTAGTCTTTCTGCTTTTTCCAGTAGAAGACAAGATAAAAGTGACACAGTAAAGGGGTTTTTGGAAACTCAAAAAGCTTAAAAAACCCCAACAACCCCAAACACACAAACAACCCCAAAGAAACTCAAAAGAAAATAAACGCCAAAACTGAAGACAGTGGTCAGGGCAAAGTACCTTTTCCCAGTAGAAAGAACTGCTGGGATGTGGGGGAAGAAGTCCCACTTCTCCACCACCTTTTGTCATTCTACACCCCATGAGCACATTTTTCAGTGCCAATCCACACAGCTACCCGAAACTTGGAAGGGGGGTTGGAGACCCACCTATTATTTCTACGTACAGCAGCATCTTGGATGTAAAATCCAGCCCTCGTCACTCAGCCCAATTACACACCAGGAAAAGGGACAGGCACTACAGTACATCTTCAAATTTCTACGTGGGTAGTTTTAGGCCTAAGGGAAACACTGTCCAAGCATGCGTGGGGGAGACAGGAGGTGCTGCAAGGATTCTGAGCTTTCTCTCAGAGGTGAAACCTAATGCTTTGTTATTCATCAAAGGGCTTCACAAGAGCTGTGCCTGATGACTCTGCCCCCAGGTCCAACCTGGCAGTACAGCACCAAGGTTTCTGACCTAAAAGGACTCAACAGGTCTTCGCACAAACTAGGTTGAAGGAAACAAAGGGAACTGCTGGACTCTGAACCAACCCAAGCCTCTGCTGTCTGACTATGCAAGCAATTCTCTGTGAATTCCTATAAAATAACACAGGGCTCCATTCCCAGCCAGGCTGCAAGGCAGTTACTCTAAGGATGATGTTTACTGTGAGGTTATTGCCTTTCTTAAGACCCCCTGCAACCATACAGTGAAAAAGACTGAGGAAGAGGGAGAACTTGACGGAGCTGACAAACCCAAGGGGTGCAGGGATGGGTAAAGTGAGGAGCGGTGTAGTCTTGCAAAGCTTCAGTCTCTCCATAAGTTTTTCTTCTAGACTGCTATGAAATGCTTGCTGGTGGGGATGAAGAAGGGTAGCTCAAGAGCAGCTCAAGCCACATGCCCACTAGTTGGATAAAACATGAGAGACAAAGCAGCGTCAAGCAATGAAAGTGAGAATCAGGACTATGAATTTTGAGCCCCATCCTTTAGGGGAAAAGTGCTTTTTCAGTGGGACATATCCCGATACATCCCATTTGACTACAAGCTTTGGGCGAGACTTTGGGCTTCTCCACACTGCTGTAAAGCTGAGCTCTACAGTGGTACTTGGCTGAGCCCCCAAGGATAGAGTAAGAATTTGACACCAAATTCTACAGTATCTCAGTAGTACTATGGGATTGTCTGCTGAAAGGGGAGAACTACCTTCAAGCAAACTGTCAGCCAGGGAGCAAGTATAGCACCTTCCAGTGCAGTCTAGTGGGGTCCAATGCCTAGGGAGGTCCCATCCACAGATCGCCCAATGACTACATTATGGTGCAACACAAGACATTCTTTCCCAACTTCAAACTAGCAGCAGCAACAAGGCCTTAAATTTACCCATCCTGGCCTTCTATTAAAGGGCACAGGGAGGAACAGAGACAACAATTACAAGAAGATGACATAAGCTGACTGAAAAGTTTGAGCTAGCCTGTGGGCGAATGGACAAACAGCCACGTTCTACCAAGAGGAATCCAAGTGCTCAGCTGTATCCCAAGTCCTACGCTTCTGGCAGAGAACAGAGGTGCTCTTTTAGCGATGCCATTGTGCTGAGCTTCAATCACATGAGGATCTCACCACTAGTTGCACTGTTGCTAAAGTACAGAGATTGATTGAATTGTGCAGCAAGAACAGTACACCCTACATAAATTAGTAGTGAAATCAAATCATCCCCTCACCTGCAGACTGTAAAACAGCGCACACACCTCAGCAGAGATAGCTCTCTGGAACTGCTGGGTTTTCCTGCTTCTACTTAGACTAGAAGTGCAACAAGACCACTTGTGCCGGTGGTCTTACACCACTTCACTGCAAGAGCTGCACTGTGAGGGTCCAATATCATCATAATAGACAAACAGAGGAAGAGACACAGAGCAAGCCACATGATCCTGCAGCTGAGAATGAATAAATAGAGGCCCAGTTATCAAATATTATTCTATTTAATCAAATTGCTTCCATCTCACTTGCAGCCTCACACTCTCTGTACCCAGCATAATAAAGCCACGCTTTAAAGAAAAAAAAAAAAAAAAGTTGAGCATCTTTGTGTGCTTTTCCATCGCTCAGTTTTCCCCTGCCCTGCCAAACCTAAGCACAGACTTTTAGACGAGGAAGCTAAAATGCAGTGCTGCCTAGCAACAGCCAGGGACTTTCCACAGCAGCCTCTCCTCATCCTCCCTCTGGAGACCTCCACGTCACAAGCCAGCCATGAGACACGGCAACTCATTAACTCCTATTTACATAGATACAAGGCAGAGCTGAAATAACATTTATTTGGCTACACAACTTGCAGTAGACTAATACCGGGGGGAAATTTGGTTTATAAGAAAGGTGATGTGTTCAGTTTAGTAACCCCTGGATTATTCCTAATTACTAGGTGAACCTGGAAGCACAGTTTTACTTCCTTGAATTATTTTTGGGGAACTATGAGAAGGAGAACAGCAGAGATTTGTGTAAGGTCATGGAGAATGTTAGCAGCAAACCTGAGAATAAACTTAAGTGCTTGGTTTCTGAGACTCTTTCTTCCACCTGCAGGAAAGGAAACTGAAGAAAACGAGGCAGCGTCTGTGCTCAGCCTCCTCCCTGTTTCAATTAAAAAGTCCCTCCTGTTGGTCTCTGAAGGAACTACTAGCAGCAGAGCTGAATCCTACAGCTTGGGAGCACTACCATTTGTGCTAAGGAAAGTTTATTTTATGATCTGCTGTGGCTTCTACTTAAAAGGAAGAAACAGCATGACTAAGAAAATGTGGAAAGTCTTTTTGAGGGCACAAGAGTTATGCCTTGCTCTAAAAATACTGTTGAATTAGAACATTTTAGGGTTAAACTCCCAAAAACCAGCAGAATCAGTTCAAGCTAAGTATTCTCCCCACCAGTCCCACCTCCTGTTACACAAATACCGTCTGCTCATAACCCAGCAACTCTCCCTGTCTGGATCTGGAATCAAAAGAAAGTTGCAGGGACTGGAAAGGATCACTTAGAGGGTTACATATTTACTGAATGACATGTGGTAATGAACCCCTGCGCCTGTACATGTGGCTTTGCTGCACATCGGTGCCACATCTAAGTACCACATGAACTGCAGCGATGAATGACCACACCACCCCTGCTTCCCTCGGAGCACAGCTCTTCAGCCCAGCCTTATTTCAGGAGGCATCTCCAATTAAGCAGTATTGCTTCACATCCTCTAACACCAACTTGAGCAGTTCTAAACTAACCTGGATGGTAAGTGGTGGCACACAAGCTACTGTACCCAGAACTATTGTATAGAAACTCATTATCCAGATGATTGCATTAAGAATACCTATATTTTAACACATATTACAAGGTCATCCTAAGAACAGTGAAATCCTCCAGTATGGTGAACCTATGTTACAACACTGCAGCTCAAAAATAAAGATTTAAAAACCTGGCAATGAACAGTTTAAAGGCACGCAGTGCAGCTTGATTTTCAAATATGAGTTTGAACAACCTCTTAGATCAGTGTTCAATGCAAAATTATATATTAATAAATACCTTTAATCTTACATCTGCTTTTTATACGGACATATCTATTTTCAGAATGGTTTCATTTTCAGTATCTCCTAGGACAAAGCAACAGGTCTTTTGTCTACTGGTGGGTGTTGGTGATTTTTATTATTAGTTAATTTTATTATCTGGTTGTAGTTTTAAAACTAAGGGCCTGTCTAAAGTTGATGCAGTTTAACTATTACTATTTTTTTTCAAACCATCTTAGTCCATTCCATGCAAGAGAGCACAGGAACTCTCAGTTCACCTTAACTCATATAATCTACAGTTAATCAGCTCATTTCAAATGCTACAATCAGCTTGTTACAACTTTAAAAAATTCACAGGGATTTTAATTTAATGAAAAAAAGATTTCAAAATTCAGTCTGTATTCGGTAACTGTGATGTAACTTCACTCAAAGACCAGTCCTTTAGAAGAACACCAAGCAAGCCAGAAATCTGCCTTTCATTAGTTTTGCTGAGGACCCTCCACAGAAGGGCTGATGCACTTCAACTGAAAGTATAGACATGTCTGCTACTTGTTGACATCCTACAGCTCTTGACAGGATACAAACTTTGAAACAGATCAAGTTGTAAGAAAAAGTCTCCTCAGTGCCATAGCTCATTTGGCTTCCATGCTGTTACCCCTACTAGCCAGTTTCCCAGCTGTCTGAGTCTTCCAGGAACAAGACATACCAAGATTGAATGCATATCACAGAAAATAAATATAGAAGCAGACTGATGTTGTTGCTTTGTTTATTTGGAAAATGAACTAATGCAAAGGTAGAAGCTATGCCCGGTGATGCCATGTCCATAGAGTGAAAACATGTCAGCAAGGCAGTGAAGCAGCTCCATGGGCCAATAAGCAGAGCACTAAGGAGGCCTCCACCGGATGCTTCCTGTGACAAGAAGCTGGACACCAGTGCAGAGGTATCACCAATGTGTGAGCTCCACCCCAACACCACTCTCACTGCCCTTCTCTCCCAGGAAGGCTTTTGAGAGCAAGAAGCCTGCCCAACCTCCTTTCCTATCAGCCCCTAGGAGCAGCCTTCCCCACCAGCTGGCTGCCAGATAAAGCCTGTCCCCTGTGCCACCACTGTTCCTTCAGAGAGCATGCGGAGGGTTAAGGCACAGGGCAAGGGCACAGCTGCAGCACAGTGGGCAGATGAGGTCAGGCCACTACACAAAGTGGCTATTGTGTGGCACACTGAGGCTGCAAGCTTCTGCTTGACCAAGCCCCAGCTCCATCCCACCGCGTGGCACAGGGCAGCCAGCCCAGGGGACTGCAGGGGCAGGAGGCGCACAGCT
Source organism: Jacana jacana (assembly GCA_013400555.1). Taxonomy (NCBI): domain Eukaryota; kingdom Metazoa; phylum Chordata; class Aves; order Charadriiformes; family Jacanidae; genus Jacana; species Jacana jacana. The sequence goes on along the minus strand of VZTM01006234.1, from coordinate 129,842 downwards.
GCTAGCCACCAGAGAGCAGGGAGACATATTCAGGGAAACCAACAGCAGCCAACAAAGCAGGGGATGTCAGCTGGTCCCTTTTTACAGCACAGGCTGAATTAAAGGAAGGGGATCAGCTACCCCCAAAGGCAGTGCTCCCACAAGCCAGGCATGCTTGGAGCCCCACCTCAGCAGGCTTAACCTTTTGCTGCCTCCCTGACTCGACAGCTCCAGGCACTTCTGTACTAAAACATCACATCCCAGTGCCTTCTCCTTTTTCAGACATCTCCCATCCAGGCAAGCGGTGCTCCATGCCCACGGGGAAGGGTGGGCCTCCATGTGAGGGAGCTGGGCTGTGGCTCCTGTTCTTTCACCAACATGGTGATGGGTGCTCTGCAGGGGCAAAGCCAAGTCTGCCCTCCTGATCCATTTAGGTGTAACAAGTAAGAATCTTTTAAAGCTATTTTGTAGGCTGATTTTGTACTGGGTTTTAAAACATCTTGGCAGTGAGCAGTTCTGCTGGGGCGTTGGCATCACCTCATAGCTCTGCAATACAAAAACTATACAGAGAGAAAAGGTGACAGGCTTCTCTTCATCGCTGTAAAGCTGAAGCAGCTCCAGCTGACCTTATCCCATAACCAGGCTCAGGGTCTCAAGCACACATGACTTTAATCAACAGATTAAACAAGGAGGCCAGGCCTTCCCAGCAATCACCTGAGGCTACTCATTTGCATCCTCCCTGTGCAATGCTTAGCCAGGAATGTCCCATGTCAGGGCAGCACCCGCTGTCTGGGCACTAAGGGTACAAGCTGCTACCCAGCACATCCACGTGCCAGATGTGGATACGAGGTCCCTGCCCAGCCCTGGAAGCAGCATAGCACCAGGAGGGCTGTATTTCAGCCACAACCTTAAATCACAATTATCATCTGCCACAGTCTGCAGACTGTTCCAGCAGAAGTTAAACAACCTCACAGCACTTTAGAATACAGGCTAATTCAAGTGGTTTGGCCAACAGTCCCCTCCTATAAAAACAAACCCATCATCCAAGGACTGTAAACTGTGGTGATGCTGTGGAATATCCTGAAAAGACTCTGAATTCTTCAGAAAGTTGTTTCTATTTCACATTCAGTTGAATTAGTCATTAACACTTTTTATGCCCATTTATCCTTGGTCTGTCTGAAGCCCCTTCAAAACACCAACACATTTGGTCTCCTCACACTGTCATAAAGGGCTCCCATCTCTACTGGAAAGGGAGCCCCGGATTTCCAGGCAGCAACTCTGCCAGGAAGTGCCATGAATCCATGGCCTCCATATAGTGCAAACACTGACTGCTTAGTGACTCTGGAGAGAGCAGCAAAAGAAATACTCAACAGTAAGTGATCACTGAGAAGAAATGCAAATTAAAAGAGAAAAAAAAAACCAACAAACCAGACAAGGCCTTACAAAAATGTGTACTGCAGGGACTTGCCCGGATAACACACTCAGCAAATGGTGGACCATGAACACCAAAACAAATAACTTCTGTGGTCACCAAAGTCCCCTCCAACATGGTGTCACTAGTCACCAGTTTGTGCACTACTGGTAGGGGCTCAGCTGCCACTGCTGACAGGAAATGGGTGAGAGCCTACAGCAAATACAAAACAGCCCTGAACCACCAGTGAGTCTTAACTGGAAAAGCAGCAGGTCAATCCCACACGGGATTGCTTTTTAAAAAAAGCACAAGCCACTTGCACCGCATTGCGGGAATATGCCCAGGTGATCACCACAGAATGGCATCAGGCTGGGCCTGATCTATACCTGCTACAGAACAGTGTGAGCCAAAGCCTGGCCAGCAAGGTCTGCCACCTGGCAAAGCATCCAAATTCCCACTGCTCCCAAGGCCCAGAGAATAGATGAAATTATTCCAATTACAGACTGCATTTGAAGTCTTCCCTGAATATCACATTAGAGCCGCAGCTAAAGCAAACACAGCTACATACTTACACAGTTATGGTCTAAGCAAACAGTCTCTTTGTCTGTCTGTAGGTGACTGGTTTTCTACTACTCCTCTGTCACATTTGTGGCATATGGTCTCCAGATATGCTCGGGATCTGTGCAGAAGCCCTGTCCCCCTAGGCACAGAAACTGGGCCAGATTTACCCTGGCACTTTTACCACCAGTCCTTTGATTTGAATTTGGGGATGGAGGAAGTGAACACTCTGTATGGAGCATCTCTGGCTCAGCAGCCACTTCTCCTGCTGGTCTGGCAGAGTCTGAGTCTGCTGATCTGCGGGGTACATCAGATGGTTCATCTATTCACTCCTCGCCAACCCCAAATCCCTCACTGAGTTTTCTTTGAGGCCTGAAAAATAATGCAAAGCTCCATTTGTGCAGGAAGCAGACCTGACCAAAAACTCCAGCACCTGTGGAGTAACAAAAATATAAAGAAGGGGCCAAAATTCATTAATTCTCTATCACTTATCTGCACATGCTAAAGTTACTAAAGTTCAAATGCTGGGCTTGCTGTTCACTAGAGCCTGGGAAGGAAGGAGGGATGTGAAGGGACAGGGGGGTCTAGTTTCACAGCTGGAAGGCATGGTAGCAGCTCCTGAGGAAAAGCTTACAAGGGCTTTTAATTCAGGGTTGCCAACGTGACTGTTTCGTCCCTTCATTTCTGGCTTTGGCTCCAAAGCTGTCCACAGGGAACATCCAGTCTAGTCTAACATACCATCTGATGTCTCTATAGTTCGTCTCACTTCTGCAGTCCCAGCTTGTGACTGCTAACCAAAGCCTTGGCTTGGATGCAGCTCCAAAGCCCTCCCTCCCCACGGACTTTTGCCACAGGCAGAGCTAGAGCAGAAGGCACACTGCCTCCTGCTCCTTTATCCTGTTCCCCTCAGCTCTGATGCTGCATCACATGGGAGATGGCAGTGCTGGGGACTTGAAACAAGCCATTCTAGATGCTTCCACCACTTGCTGTTTAAATGCTGTCTCCAAGCACACCAAGAAGGGGTTAAGACATTAGCACAAGTCAGTCCAAGTAAACAGTTTCCTCTAAGTAGGGAGACACAGAGAGGGCCTCTGAAAGCCACATACACAGCTGTATAGCCTAGGAAAGAAAAAAAAAATTAAATCAGTGAAAGGTACAGACTTTTGTCAGCTGTGACATTACAGGCATTACAGGGACACAAAGAGGAAGAGAATCCACATATAGCTGCCTCAAAAGGAGCACAGACATTGTCCTCCAAAGGACACAGGCATTACCCCAGTGTATGCGAAATTACCTTTACACCATCCTCACCTAACTGAAAAAATCTGCAAGATGCTCTGAAGGCCCTGTGCAAGCCACAGGGCCTCATGTAGACCAGCCAGAAAGCGAACAGCCTAGGCTTTGCACAGGTTCTCCCCAGCAAAGGAAAGGATAGCTGTACACACAGAAGGCAAAAGGGGAAAAAAAAGCTCAAATTTTTTTTACAAGTCCAGATTTTGACACCAATCCATTCGTGTATTTGAGCCAACCTGAATGTTTTAGATACTGATCCCAAGTATTTATGTTTAAAAATATAAATTGTTAGCCCTGAATGCCTGTTTGTCAGCTAAAAAAACTGACCTAAAGGGTCTAGTTACCTCAAGGGATTTTCAGGAAGTCTAAAACCCACACTATCTGGAAATGTCCAATGGATTTGTGTGGGGAAAACCTGGAGTTATGCACATTTTCAGCAGATTCTTGGCCAGAGGGTCTAAAAATAGGGCAGCATGGGGTATACTCATTGCACTGCATGAGGAAAGGATTTTTCAGTGGCATGGAAGACAGGCATGGCCTGTTCTTCACAACAGAAACCTCAAAAGGGGACTCTGAATCGCCTTCCATCCTCTCTCCACCTGACTGCAAAGGACATTACTCCCTGGGAACCCTCACCTTGGATTCAGTGGTGTTGCTGGGAACACTCACAAAGGCAACTTTAAACAGGAAACACACAGGGACACATCTTCAGGCAAGAACTTGGATATACGGACAGTGGAGAAACTTTGAAAAAGCCAAATGCAGGCTGACTGCACAAATAGCTCTCGGAAGCCAAAGCAAGCCTGTCTCAAACAAGCAAGCAAATATCCCAAGCCATGGGGCTTGCTTGGGCTCTGCAGAGTCTAAACACGGGGCAGAGTCTCACTCCTGCCAAGACACAGGCCAGATGACAAGAGAGACCATCTTTTGTCTTCGGACAGACATCCATGAAGTGGGATTTGTAGACCATTAATAATGGAGAGAAGTAACAACATAATCCAACTGTTGCCATATTCCCCACCCTACCACCTACTTGTCCCCCTGCTCCCCCAGCCCCGCTGAACATCTCCTACACCTTAGTGAAAAGGGAACATGCCACACCTTTTCAAGTGGCTAGCTAGCTATTATTATAAAGGACTCTTTACTCCATGGACCTAATCCATTTATGCAGCACATAACCAACCGCTGTGCTTGCTGAATGCTCTCCCGTGCCCACATGCAGCAGTACCTGCACACACCTGCCCCACAGAACAATGCTACACAGCACATGGGGCCTGGGGTGGTGCTTGCCAGTTGAAGCTGAGAGCTTGTGATGAGGTTTGACCTACCAGCTTTGAGAGAGCCGGCCTAAGCCTGTATCCATGTGAACAGCTTGCAAGGCTTTCAGAGGAGCCAGACAAGAGCACCCATGTGGTGCTTTGTTGTTCCCTTTAGCACTGGTGATCAGCACTTAGGGATTCTGATACCGTTGCACTCCTTTTGTTCACATCCTCATGGCTGCACATGACTCAAGACAGCACAGAAGCTGGCCCAGGGAAGCCTCCCTGATGTGAGGAGGAATATAATAATTCATCAAACAGTGCTTTCCCCTGGACACTTCAACCCAGTCATCCATGGGTGCCAGCGTGGGATACGTATCATTCCTGCCAACTTTTTGAACTTGCCCTATGCGAGAGCAGTGATGTGCCAGCTCAGAGCCAGAAGCAGGCCACACTACCCTTCTAAACAGGTGTCAGGAGGGCACAGCAACCTTTAGGGCTGTGCCCAAAGAACTAGTTTGAGAACTACCAACCTCACATACACCGCTCCATTGCTTGTATCAAGATCCACTTTCCAAATATTTGGAAATAAGCCTTCAAGTCAATAGCCTCTAAGATCTGTATCAGAGCCTGTACAATACATGCCAGTGCTCATAAACACACACATCAATTTTAACACAAAATTTTTTTCAGTGTTTTCTGTTTTCAGTTCAGGATTTTGGCCCATCTCATGCATACGAAATGGTCGTGTTCTAGGACCAAGAGGGCCCATTCACCCACCACACTGGAGAAGGGCAAAAGTTCAGATTATCTCATTAAAAGAAGAAAGAGCAGAGTACAAAGCCAGATCTGAATTTCTTAAGACCAAGTTCATTAAGATCCTCTGTGCAGAGAAAGGTTGATAATAAAAGCAAAGATTTATACCACATTTATATGAATAGTTTTGAGGGTGTTTTGAGTGATTTGGATGCCTGCATCTGGAAAGCAAATGAACCAGTGTTTCAACTCAGTAGAGTTTTATGTAGTGGACCAAGCAACACAGGCAAGCCTCAGTAGCAGCAGTAGTTACCACTGCTTTCTACTTCTAACCCTACCAGTAGCCACAACATGAGATAGCAATCTGATTTTTTTTGTGGTTTACCGTTTCATTCATCTCAAGGGTCTTTCCATAGGCTGTTTAGCATAACTGCCCATAGGAAAAGAGCCTGCAAAATGCAGACAGGAAGAATGAGCACATCAAAAATGCCTTTCACGTTTCTTGTAGCAGTCAGACTTGAACATTAGGTGTGTGATAAAAGAAAAAGTAGAAGCTTCTCTGCTTAAAAAACATTTTCTAAGAGCACCACTTCCACTACACATGATTACAGTCATTCTTCTATCAGAACTTAGAAACTAACAAAGCTGGTTGTGTTATTCAGAGGGTGACAGGAAATTTTATTAAGTTGAAAACAAGACCTTGATTTGATAGCACACCAAATTCAGAACTACAATGAAAACACACATATCATGAATTCACTGTGCTATTTCAATCAGAGCTCTGAACAAAGCACTGCAGCTTAGGTTTCAAGACTTACATTAAGGTATACTCAATATAGGTCTTATCTAGCCAGGTACACCATGTTCTTGTGCGAGGCTTGTCTTTTCTGCACGTACAGAACTCAACAGCAGTAAAAGACTTTCCTGAAAACACCCAGGGCATTCCCTGACCTATGGCAGTTTCCCCCAGCTGCAAGAGTTGGCTGTAATGCAACAGGGTTTACAGCAATAAGAAAACTAGATATTTGACTGGCTCCATTTTAAGCATATTCCTAGCTACACTGGGGATTGCACAGCTTTGCAATTTGGAAAACAATCTGTCAAACCGTTCCCCATTTCTTAATCATATTATGCCCACATACTGTCACACCAGAGCCTACAGGAGTGTCTGATGGGCCTCAAAGGGTATGCAAGACAGGTACTTCCTAAAGTCTCCACAAGTAGGCAAGACTTATCTATGCTGTCAAAAAAGGGAGCATGCTTACAGTGAGATTGCAAAGTCAATTGCAAAGCAATTAAGGGTTTCTTCTTTTGACCTGTTCAACCTATCTTTCTATAATCAAACACAAGAAGGTGAAATTATAGCTTGCAAGGATATGCCAGGATTTTAAAAAAACACAAGCACATTTTTAGAATTAAAAATATAGCTTGCCCTAGCAGAGACATGACCAGACTTCTCATTTACATTAAATTCCTAACGCTTTAGAGGATCCTCAGTTTTGCAAATTCATTCCTGTGAAAATTGCTTCACATGAGCAAGCAAAGCCTAAAAAAAGACTGAAAATATTATTTTCAGTATGGAACACCAGCAAGCTTAATAGGGTTTAAATCAAGTATCTTCATTTGTGCTTTTTTGTGATTTTCCTGAGGCCCTCAGGACACCTACAATTTTGAAACCCTGAATTTGGGGGGGTGTGGTGTGTGTGTGCAATGTTTTTGGCTTTGAGAAGGGTAATTCATCTCTGACTTAATGGTCATCATTGCACCAAAACCAGTTGGAGCTCAACAAGAAGTGTGTATCCAGGAGCACAGCTTGAGAGAAGGGCAATGATTTTTAGAAGTGAACCTGCTCTGGTTTAACTCAGCCTCTGTCTAGATGAGTAGATTCCTCTACTGAGTGCCTCCTCCTGTGAGATGAGCTGTGGACCAATGCCCAAAACTCCCATTGGCATCAACAGGCTGAAAGAAAGCACGAGCAGAGAGCTCAGCAGTGCGGTTCTCATGTAAGCCAACAATGGAGAGGCTATTCAGAGCTAAGGCAGAAAATCAGACTGAAACCCCAGCCCACGCCAAGGACAGCTGTGTTGTTGACAGCCAGGCTGGCTATTCTACCACGCCAAAGCTTGTCTCAGAAAGAGTATTTCTTAGTGTTTACTCTAGTCACAGGCTTGGCCTTAACAGCTCAGACAGCTTCTTTCCATTAAACAGTAATGGCTGCTACATTTTCAGGTCTCAGACATGCGCTGGGACAAGCTGCTTGCTTTCAAGTCTACAGTGGCAAAACTGGAGCACAGAAGCCCAGCATTAATAGTTAATCTGCACCATCACACGACTGCCCCGTTTCTGCTGTTTCCAAACCCACATCACCACCTACCTCCCATCTTGCTCACAGGCACCGCTCCACAGGGAGACTACAGGGTGCAAAGCACACCTGTGTCACCTCTCAAAGGTGTCACCACTGCCAAGCATGCTGGACAAGGAAGGTGTCCCCCTTCAGAGATGTGAGGTTATGCAGTGCCAGTAGAAAGAAAAGGGAAAAACAAGCTCCTTGTTTCCATTCCTTGCTACCTTCTGTGTAAGTGCTTTGAACAGTCCCTTATCATCTGATTCTTACGTCGTAGCAGCCCCATTATTTGTGGATGCTGATTTCTAAGAGACTGGTCACCTGCATAAATGCTTAAGCTGGGAATTCAATGCTTAGCAGTGGTGGTAGTGTAGGAACAAAAGAAAAATGCCTAACCTATCTCTTCTGCTCATTTCAGTTTCTTATTCTGTATAACAAAGTCAGAAAAGTAAGCAGAAAACTGACACCACAACCACACACTCTGGACTACAAGAAGAATAACCAGCCCGAGTCCAAATAGCCATTTGCCCTTTGCAATCTCCTCAGACTCACCTCACTGACCTGCTAAAGAAGTAACCCGTAAAACTTTCTCCTTTTCAGGGGCTGCTGCCCTAAGCAAGAGATATAACATCACACCATTCACCCACAGACCAAATACAACATGGGCAGTGACAGCATATGGTAAAGCCAACTGCAAACTCCTTTTCTCCCCAGGCAACAATGAGATATTTGTATCACATGCTGAGGGAGGAGTAAGAAGGGAGAGGTATCCGGCCAACTCCAGTCACACTGGGACCCAACCCAGGGAGCTTTTCTAGTCCAGACACACTAAAGCTAGGGGACAGCAAGGACAATTCAGCCCTATTCCAGAGAAGAGCTCTGTAGAGAAGGTCCTGACCTTAATTCTAAAGCAACATCTACTAACTGATCTTGCTGGAAAGTATAAACAGGTTGCAGCAAAACTTCTAATCTGACAGGCCCTTGAGGCTACTCAGGCTGAATTCAGAGGGTGGGAAGAACGTGCCAGCATTATCCTTCTGAACTGCACTGTGTCAACACAAGAAAAAAATCCTTTGGAAAACCTTCTTCAAAAAGGACCCACAACAGCCAACACACAATAGACAGAACAGGGATATGCTGCAGGATGACCACCCTTGGGAAGGTCACCCTTGGGTATCCAATCCAGCACCCACTCTGTGACTGCCTGTCACCCCACTTCCAATCTCATTTAAAATACTTGTGCAGTTCCTGCAGTTAGGATCCCTAGGTTTTGCCGAGTGATGGTTTCTGGGGCCTGCTGGCAGCCTACCATAAACCACTGCCAGTAGATATTGGAGACTGGGCTTTTCCTTCTTAGTTCCTTATGAATTACTCCCTGTGGTGCTTTGAGAGAAAAAAGCTAGACTAGTCAAGACCCCAACCTTGTCCATTCATAATGATGCAGAGATTCTGGCAGGTACTTACAGTTGGGAGTATTTTTTTTCCTTCAAAATTTGCTCCTCCCAGGCCTACCAACCCCTCAGAGTCACACCAAGGGTTCAAGCCTCACACCGTAGCACCAACATCACTCAGGACTTCTTAAGTCACATCCCAAGGACACATGCCAGCAGTGCCCGTATGCCCATTTGATCTCCTCTCTCTGGTCTGCAGCCAAAGAATCAGCTTTACTCTAATACCTTCTTACCAGGGTTTAGAGCTTAAAGAGAAAAAGACAGACAGCAGGGTTGGGAAGGTAGCCAGCAAGCCTGCTCATCTAAATGTTAAGCCATTGGCTTTAACCTCAGGCTCATAATTTACTGCTATTGGTGCCAGGTGCTATTACTGTCCCTTTGGCAATCTTAATACAACAAAATGACTCTCTCTAGCTCTGTCTTCACCCATTCTTACTCTTCCTGTCCCACAGATCTCTCCTGCCTTCAACACAGTCTCTCAAACTTCAGCCACATCGAATTTCCTTCCCTCATCTTCCTTTTCCTCCTCAACCAAGCTCTCTGGTGCACTCCAAATCACCCTGACCAATCTAATCCCCACTCTTTTACATGACTCAAAGCAGCACCTCAAGGAAAAACATTTCAGACGTTTCTGGAGATGTTCTACCTAGTGGTTCATGCTGGGAGACAGCCCAGATGATACTTAGGACCATGGTAGTCCAAATAGCTATATTCACCAAGATGCAAGCTCCTAGGAAAAGAAGGCAAAGTTACATAGCCAGACACCCAGGGAAAAAGAGATAGATAAATATTTCCAGACAGAAGCACTCCTATCAGCTCACTTGTCCATCTGGCCCTTGAACTGGTGCCCTTCTGTGTACATTACAAAAACAGATCAAAAATGCACTCAGGCGAAACAAGGAAGGAAGGAATTAAGGGAGAAGAGCAGAAGCATTTGGCCCTAGGAACAGACAAGCCAACACACTTTGTGCCAGGGAAGACACAATGGTGGGAGAAGGCCAAGGAGAGACGTGGGATCAGAAAGTCTGCTGCAGAACACCTGAGAGGTAAACATAGTATCAATAGATGTCATGGAGTAGGACAGAATTGGAGTGGACTTGCACAGAAATTAACTCTGTATTTCAACAATGTACAGAGAATATAAATCCTCATAGAGAAGCTGTTGAGGTACATGCTGGATGAGCAAACAGTGAGCTGAACTTAAAACCGGGTGACAAGCCAACCTCAGAGGGTTGTGATAAATAGTGCAAAGTCTAGTTAGAGGCCAGCAATTAGTGATGTGCCCCAGGGGTCAATATTGGATCTAGTCCTGTTCAACATCTTCATTAATGATCTGGATGATTGAGCAGAGTCTCCCCTCAGCAAGTTTACTCATGACACAAATCTGGAAAGAATGGCTAATACACCAGAGGATTGTGCTGCCATCCAGAGAGACCTTGACGGGCTGGAGAAATGGAGCCATATGAAGCTCAACAAGAGAAAGTGCAAAGTCCTGCACCTGGGGAGGAACAATCCCAAGCACAAGTACATGCTGGGGTCCACCCAGCTGGAAAGCAGCTTGGCAGAAAGAGATCTCGGGGTCCTGGTGGACACCAGATTGACCATAAGCCAGCAGTATGCCCTTGCTGCAAAGGAGGTTAATGGTATCCTGCCCCTCTACTCTGCACTAGTGACGCCAGAAGTGGAGTACAGTGTCCAGTTCTGGGGTGCCCAGTGCAAGAGCAACACAGGGGTAAGTAGAAAGAATCCAGCAGAGGGCCAGAAAGATGACTGGTATATCTCTCCTATGAGGAAAGGCTGAGAGAGTTGCGACTGTTTAGCCTGGAAAAGAGGAGGCTCAGGAGGGATCTTATCTCTGTGTGCAAATATCTGAAGGGAGGATGGAGCCTGGTGCTTTTCAGTGGTGCCCAGTGCTAGGACTAGGGACAATGGGCACAAACAAACATAGGAGGATGTTCCCTCTGAGCATCAGAAAACACTTCCACTGTGAGGGTGACTGAATGCTGGCACAAGTTGCCCAGGCAGGTTGCTGAGTCTCTGTCCTTGAAGATACTCAAAAGCTGTCTGGACATGGACCCAATCAACAAGTTCCAGGTGACCTTGTTTGTGCAGAGGGGCTGGAGAAGATGACTTCCAGAGTTTCCTTCCAACCTCAACCACTCTATTAGAATGCTCTAATCCTATCATGCTGATTGATGCTGAAAGCTTAGGAACAGGACTAGGTAATAGTAGGACTAGGCTCTTCATGAAGTGTAGGCAGGGAAGATGAGAAGGGACTGTCACCTTCTACATCAAGGACCAGCTGGAGTTCATAAAACTCAACCTGGAGCTGGATGAGGAGCTTATGGGTCTGAATTAAAGGGAGGGCAGGGGCAGGTAACATTACAGTGGATGTCTGCTACAGGTCACCTGACCAAGAAGACAGAGAGGACAAGGCCCTCTATAGACAGGAGCAGCCTCATGTTCACAAGCCCTAGTCCTCAGAGGAGACTTCAACTACCCCAATATCTCTTGGAAGGACAACACAGCAGGATATAAGCAATCCAGGTGACTCCTGCAATATGTTGATAACTTCCTTCTCCAAGTGGTAGAGGAACCAATGAGGAGAGGTGCTATGCTGGACCTTGTTCTCACCAACAAGGAAGACGGGCAGGTGATATGAAGCTCAAGGCTTCTCACTTAGCTGCAATACCACACAATGGTGGAAGTCATGATCCCTAAGGGAAAAAAGGAAGACCCAGGAAACTACAGACTGGTCAGTCTCACCTCTGTGCTCAGCAAGATCATGGAGCAGATCCTCCTGGAAGCTATACTAAGGCACTCAGAAGTTAAGGAGGTGATCAGTGACAGCCAACATGGCTTCACAAAAGGGAAATCATGCCTGGCAAATTTGGTGACCTTCTACGACAACATTACAGCATTGGTGGACAAGGGATAAGGAAAGATCAACTGACATCATCTACCTGAACTTCTGCAAAGCATTTGATACTGTCCTGCATGACATCCTTGTCTCTAAATTGGAGAGGCATGGATTTAACAGGTGGACCACTCAATGGATAAGGAATTGGCTAGATAGCTGCACTCAGAGTTGTGGTACACAGTCCAATGTCCACGTGGAAACCAGTGACAAGTGGCATTTCTCAGGGGTTGGTACTGGGACCGGTGCTGTTTAACATCTTTGTCAGCAATATGGACAGTGGAATTGAGTGCACCCTTAGCAAGTTTGCCAATGACTCAAGCAGTGTGGTGTTGTCAACACGCAGGAGGGAAGGGGTGCCACCCAGACAGACCTGGACAAGCTTGAGAGATGGGCCCATGAGAACCTCATGAATTTCAACAAGGCCAAGTACTAGGTCCTGCACCTGCATCAGGGCAATCCCAAGCAGAAATACAGGTTGGGAGGAAAATGGACTGGGAGAGACTTGGGGGAGGGTGTTGGTTGATGAGAAACTCAACATGAGCCAGTCACATATGCACTCAGCCCAGAAGATCAAGCTAGGCTGCAACAAAAGAAGCATGGCCAGCTGGTCAAAGGAGGTGATTCTGCTCCTCTAACTCCACTCTCATTAGACCCCACCTGGAGTACTGCATCCAGCTCTGAGGCCCCCCAACATAAGAAGGACATGGACCTGTTGGAGCGAGTCCAGAGGAGGGCCATGAAGATGATCAGAGGGCTGGGGGACCTTCTCCTACAAAAACAGGCTCAGAGAGCTGGGGTTGTTCAGCCTGGAGAAGAGATCTCATTGCAGCCTTCCAAAACCTAAAAGGTGCCTACAGGAAAGATGGGGAGGGGCTTTTTATGAGGGAACATAGTGATAGGATGAGGTGTAACAGTTTTAAACTGAAAGAGGGGAGATTTAGGTTAGATATTGGGAAGAAGTTCTTTACTGTGAGGGTGGTGCCCTCAGGTTGCCCAGAGAAGTTGTGGATGCCCCATCCCTGGAGGTGTTCAAGGCAAATTTAGATGGGGCTTTGAGCAAGCTTCTCTAGTGGGGGGTGCCCTGCCCATGGCAGGTAGGTTGGAACAAGATGGTCTTTAAGGTCCCTTCCAATCCAAACCATTCTATGATTATCCTACCTGCCTTGCTTTTGGCATTTACAGACTGGCAGCAGGTAAGCCTTACTGTTAGGGAAATGAAGACATAGTCAATTGCCTCCTTCAGATCAGAAGTGGAAATCATTATGCCTTCTAGGAAGCAGCTAGGCCAAGTTCTACATGGGTTACTGCTCTCTTACGCTGTGATTCATCCAGCCCTGACAACACACAGGCACTTCCATTACAGCATGCTTTTGCATGGATTAGATAACCACCCAGGGAACACTTAGGGGACATAAAGAGATATCTGCTGCCTGGTAGCTCTAATTGCCTCCTTGGAGCAGGCTGGAGTACCTCATGCCTTCCCTCACTATTCAGTGTCTCTCTCCCTTTCTACCTCCAAGATGGCACCCTTCCTTCCCACTCTCCCTCTGCCACTGTCAAGACTACAAATGCTTTAATCATAGAACGGTTTGGGTTGGAAGGGGCCTTAAAGATCCAAGCCCCCTTCCTTGCTAATGGCACTCAAATCAGCAAACCAGACATCAGCTGGGTGGCAGTGAGCCAAACAGTCTTTATAACAGACAACAAACCTGAAGAGAGCATCTTCTTAGCTCCTCCAAAGGCACCTCTACCATGCCGCTCTGCCCACTCATGTGGTACATGTCTAAAGAGTCCCAGGGCCTCCTATGACAGAACCACATCCTTGCAAGCAAGTAGATCAGACAATCTAATCAATCATTTTCAGCCCCAAACTTTCTCATGCTAGGATTGCCTTACAGCAGCCAGGCATAGCATTTGTTTTGCTGGCTCCTTCAGTGCCAAATGCTGGCAGGGGTGAGATAGACAGGGGCTTCTGTGCTAGAGAAACAGCTGCTGTAGAGTATTTCTGGGAGTGAAAAATAAAAGCAAAATTGCCGGAGGTTGCCAAAAACAGGATTTCTCATTCTGTAATGGCGCAATCGGTTTCTGCAACAGTTTCCTTACTATATTGCTGCAACAAGCACTCTACTGCACCCGGGGACAAAGAACTCCCATGGCCCATCTTTTCACACCTGGGAGAGACAAGTTCTTACACCGGGTCCCTTAAGGAATGGTGTAAACCATTACACCCAGCACAGGCCACTGAACTCCCCTCACTCACGCTGGAGAGCGAGGTCCAGTGCACAGCCAGTAATGAAACTGCCAGCAAGACCAGCAATGGGTTTTCCGGCACCCCCTCAGCAGAGGCAAGCTTGGGCAAACAGATGATAACAATTTTCAGGAACTGACAAGGCTTGGATTCAAATGGGAGGTCAAGAGGTGAAAAGGACTCAGAAGCTCACACACTCTCTATCTGGAAGCTATTTGTCAAGTCCTGGAGAGACAGGAATGGGCAAAGCCCAGCTGTGCTAAGAATATGGAAATCTCACCCTGGAGCCATTAGCAGCCTAAAGCCCAGACTCCAGTGTAACAGGGATCATACACTGGTCCTTGGTTGTGTGTAGCAAGTATAATCCTGCAGCCTCTATACAACCAGTATGGGCTCAAAGAAAGCTTTCAGTGCCAATCACCCTAAAAGGCCCAATCCAACCAAGATGCCAGAATTCACATATTCAGCAGAAGGACTGTTGGGCTTGACATTATACAGCAAAGCCCAGATCAAGGCTCACACTGTACCCAGGCCACTTTCCAGTGTCAAGCCAAAACAAAGGTCCGCTCTCCTGTCAGGCAATGAAACTACTCACCCACCAAAGGGGTGCAAGTGTCTCTAGTGAGAATCCAAATATTAACACAGGATCTAGTTCTCTTTTCTGTGCTGGCCTTTTCCATCCTAGCATCTCAAGGCATTTTAAATAATGCATTAAGCCTCCATAAGGTAACAGTATTGATATTCTCTACTCATATACGCAGGCAAACTATAGCAACCTGTTTCACAGCTCACTCAGAAAAACATAGTGACTTCCTGGCATAACTGGGAACATACCCATGTACCCAAACTCTCTGCCTTGTACATTAAAACATTATTTTCCTTAGCAGCCACCTGCCCACACATAAATAAGGACAATCTGGACTGCTCATCATGCTACTTGAAGCTCCTCCATGAGAGGTCTCTCTCCCTGCAAATGCTACACTGACTTCTCAAGCTGCTGAAATGAGTTTTCAAAAGAGCTTCAGCCAATCCCACTGAACAGCACAGGAGGATAGACCCTTTACTTCCTCTGTCGACACAACATGCCATGACCAACTAACTCTCATCTCCCGGGAATAAGCTCAGCAGCTATAAGGAGTCTTTCTGACACACTGGACTTCCTTACACCTCAGCCAACCCTTGCTTCCCCTGGTGCCTTCACCTCAAGCCATGAAAGGATGTCCCCACTGCTCTCCTTGACCTTGTGCTCTCAGCAGTGCTAGAAGAGCCACATCTGCTGATGTTCACAGGGTGGCAGCCGCCAGTCTTTCTGGGACACACACAGCCTTCATTTAATAAGCAGCAGGGCCTGCATGTAATGAGGTTGCTATCCAAGGACCACAATCAAGGGATGTCTGGGAGAGGGCATTCACTGCAGTGATGCAAGTGTCTGCACAAGCCAGGGTGTTTCTGCTCAATTAGAGGAGAGAAAGGAAGAAGTCTTCTGAACTAATTTTCTGGTCCTCTGGATGAGTGAAAAAAAGCACGCATTGAATTGCCCTTACTCACCCTCAATAGGGAAGAGGCTGTGTGGCCAGCTGACCTGCCAGCCAGGTTGGGAAATACACCCACCAACTGTCCAAACTCACAGCTGGGGCACTAAACAGCAGAATCAGACTGCCCCGTGGAGCCAGAAAGGCACCTAAACAGAAGAGGACTTTTAAAATCTGCTCTTGTGCAGCCTTTCCTGCCGAGGGAGACTGAACTCCAACAGTCCAAATGATGCAGATTTCCATTTATCCACAAACCACGGCACAACAATCCCCGAATCCCTTAAAAGCACTCATATTGCCCCCAACCCACTTGTCTCTCCCAGATTTGCTCTTCTTCCTTACCAAAAGGCACCAAAATCACTGGAAAACAGGATTTGGACACCACATGCCACTGATCCATGGCCTTCCTGCAAAAGCTGCCTTGTCTGTTCAACTTTAAGAATAGCTTAAGCATCCTAATACAGAGCCACTCGCACCACAACTCCCTGGATCGATTTTCCATCACCATCCAATGTAAACAGGATTCGATGTACAAAGCACTCAGCATCTCTTCATCCACCCCAAGTAACTTGTGCTACATCATGCACCCAGAAGTATCTTGTCTCAGAAGACTTCTGCCACAAACTAATCTTGTCTGATACTCTTTAGGATCTGTCAGCTCCCCAGAGCTGCAGGAATGGGAAGTAAGGCTCAGGGACAATGGTGAAAACCACATCCTCTACTCAGAAAACTTTCCATCTGACCAAGCTTTTCAGCTGTATTCTCATGGGCAAGCGCATGATAGTAAGAATGAGAAAGCAAGAACAGCTTGATGTTCAGAGCCCAAATGAAGTCTTAAATTAACCAGTTAAATATTATCATTCCTGACTTAAAAAGCACATGATGCCAAGTGCTGCCCAGGTGGTTAAGAGGTATTTTTGTTGAACAATGAAAACAGACCAAGAAACTCATGCCCTGACCCCATTTTACAGGTGGGGATTATAGGTACATGACTTGCCCAGCTTCAGACAAAGATTTGTGGCAGATCCCAAAGTGCAACACAGATTTCAGCTCACTACCATGAGATTGCTGATTTTAGCTAAGCTGATGGGAATCCAAAAGTCAGAAGACTTGAGTCCACAAAATTGTTATTTCTAACATTATTTTTTTGTAGTAGAAACAAGTACAAGTAGCAAGCAAAGCCATGCAGGGAACAAGACTTTCTAAATCAAGCAAGAAGACATCATAAAGCTTCAAGATCTTACTGATTGAAAGTTAACCAATTAAAACTATACAATAGTCTAAATAACTGAATACTGTTACAATATTAAGGCTCTACCTCACTTAGCATGTCTCCCTGCCTCCCCTCAAAAAGTACACTTTTTATCAAAACCACCAGCTGCATTTCCTTTCTTCAGAACAGGGATTCCACAACCTAGAAATGGTAATTTGTAGTCAAAGTGTTGTTTTTAAAAAGTCATCCCCAGATTTCATGCTTTGCAAACGTCTTTGCCTCAATCTAGAATTCAAAAGAGCAGATGGACCAGGAAGCAAATTGTTTCCACAAGGTTTCACAGAAGGACAACGATAGTTTGGAAAGGTTATTTAAATTAGCCTTTAGCTTTCACCAACACACTCCCTAACACACTAAAGGGAAGTTAAGGAAGAGCAGGTAGATGCTGTGCCTGGGATCCATATGAGAGAAAGCACCTCGGCCAAAGGAGTATTTGACCATTTACTCACGTGCACCCAAAAAAGAAAAAAAAAGGCTGGGCACAAGCTTACCAGCTTTTTTCTCTCCTCTCATTAGAATGTGAGACTAATGAAAGTCTGCCAGTATCAGTAGAAGATTTGAGTGATGCAAAATGCAAGACTGGGCCTTTTGAATGTTCTGCGAGCAGAAACTTGGCAAGAAGGGTGAAGAGGGTGTAAGGAAAACTGTACTGAAACCACAAGTCTCCATTTTATGTATTCATGGGATGTATGCTGCCAGCAGGCTCGAGAACAGGCAGCGAGGTAATGGAAGAATGGAGGAGTCTCACTTTAATAGATCTTGGAAAAAAAATACAGTCCTTTTAGTGGGTTCATCCCATAGGGTTAAAGGGGGTGGTGTTAGTGATGTTAAAACTACCAACCAACCTGAGGCAGTAAAATTCCTCCCTAATGAGAGGAAATTCAGAACTGAAAGTAACTGTCTTTAACTTACTGCAATTTAACAGGGTCAGCAGATGTCTGCAGATACTCTTTCAGACTGATACTATACCAGCAGAAGAAGAAAAACAAATAATAAAGACCACAGCAAAATACTAACTCCACAGCAAAGCCTTCTGAGAGGCACCGGATGGGCCCTGCGCGGGGCAACCCACCCCACCGGTACCAGGAATACCCCATTTTCCAGCCTCTGCAGAGATAAGGCAAACTAGTATTTGTGCATCTCAATCCCAGGCCCCTACAACAGTCCTGCAAAATCAAGAATAACTGCTTTCTAGAGCGAACTGTAAATAGTTGGTATTTGTAAAGTATTGAGAAGGTAAAAAGCACTGTTTTACATTGCTTTAAAGCTCTTAGGAGGCATAGAGACCTGGGCACAAGGAGAACAAGAAGTATGGGAATACTTATTATCTAGTCTACAACCACTTTCATCACAAAGATATTCTTCATATAGCCCTAAGCAATTTGAGTAATTGTACAGGTCAGCTCAAGGCAGCAGAGGTAACTGACAAAGATGAACTCCAGTGATTTTGTTCCTGTGTCACCAATGACCCAAACAGTATGGGTGCTGCCTTCCTAATGGGGATAGCAAGAGAAGAGCCCAACTGTAGCAAGAGCCACTCAAGTAGCAGCAGCTTTACCTCTCAGGGGGGACCAACACTTAGGCCTAAATTATCTTAGAAGTAGTATCAGTTATGCCTCTGAAGATCCAATCACACAAAGCAACTCTATGAATTTACTGAAACCTGCCCCAAAAACCTCTTCCATCTTGGCTTACAATATCTTCTTTTGCATGATGCTGCTTTCCTCATATGAGGTTCTGCCTTACCTGCTGCATTTTTTCCAGGTCAAGGCTGGGCCTGCTGACCTTATCCCCATATCCTTGCCGATGCCTCTTACAAGGCATGACTTGTTCAAGGCCTGTCCCAACGCTTGTGAAGATTAAAGGTCTGGAGGCCGGGCTCCGCACCAGCGGTTGGAGTCTCTTGGGAGGGGAGGCACTGAACAGCACAGGGCTTGGGCTGGCATGCACGCCATCAGCCTGCTCTGCCACAGGCCGACATGACATCGCACACAAGTTCTTCACTTCTTCGTCACTGGAGGAGGTGTTGTTGCTGTCGTTGCAGCAAGCAAGTCTGCTGACCTGGGACCACTTTCGCTTCTCAGCTGCAAACTCTCGGTTGATGCGCTCCAGCTCCTCTTCCGAGCTGTGGCGATCAAGGCTGGCATGGAAGAGGGCCCGAACCTTACAGCTTTGCTTCTCCTGGTTCTGGAGCTGGTTGGTGGCCAGAGGGGTCAAGGTACAATTCCGTCTTCTTTCTGGTGGGAGGAGGAGACAGAGGAGTAGCAGAGCAGATCTGTGTCCCACACCCTAACAAACTGGCTCTGCTTTCTCCTGACCTGTTTGTGCTATGGTTTTTTACATCCTCCCAAGTAAACTCCTGAGCTGTTCTCCATCTCTTCCCCCCCGCCCCCAGAAGAAACACCCCCTAGCTGAATGCTTCCCGTTGGAAGTCCCCAAAACTTTTAGACCTGACTGCTAGCCATCCCCTTGCATCACCTTGAAGTTGAGTTGCAGAGTAAGAGCATAGACCTGCTACCCACCTCATCCCCTGAAAGTGGAGAAGACATATCTTGTAAACATGTTGTCAGGCACTTACCTCTAGCTAGAAAACATTACATTCTAGTGACCAGTTCTCAGGGTAGAGGAGGTAAGTTCATTACATTATTCTAAGCAGCACATCTGTGATGCAAATAATAGAGATCTGGTTTCTGGAGATACAGGTCCTCTTTCTATTACAAGGCTTGCCATACAAGAGACCCTGCCCTCAGCTGTAAGCTGGGCACGCTTTATCTGTTCTGCTGATTTCTTTCCATGTTAAGCATGTGGAACGAGGATCTGCATTTCAACCGGGTATGTCCTGTGGGTCAGGAATTTAACTACTTCTGCCTTTGCATAAGAATCTACTTGAACATGGCTTAATTACAATAAAACACAGGGATGCACAAGTGGCAGAGACTTACCATAGCTCAAGAGATGTATTTACTACAAGCTTCACATACAGCTCTAACCCGCTTCATATCAGGTCCATAAAGAACAGCAGAGTAGCTGTCTCCCCTACGAAAGATCCTCAACTAGATTCAAGAATAACGTTGCCCAATAAAAACAGCAGAAGAGGAAGGATATGAGCTAATCAGACAAGCGAGTCCAGGGGAATAGGGAAAGCAAGTGTTAAAACTGGAAGTGACAAGGAAGAGGAAACCTCAAAGAAAGATAACACAGGTGCACAAGCATGGAATAGAAGGTAAGTTTTCAGTCCCAGCTCTGCTGCTGGCTTCTCTGCCCCGTGTCTGCAGCACTGGGGCTTTAACATGTGTTTAGCAATGTCGATCTCTCATAAGAAAAGTGCAACTACAGCACCTGATAACACCAGACCCTTTGAGGTCTCAAAGACTTCAAGGTGACTATATCTCATTATATCTCATTGTGGTACACTTGGGAAAAAGGAGGCACTTCCAAGAGCACAAGTGGAAAGCAAAATGGATATCAGCTGTAGCATCCCAGGACCCTCCTGTCTTGTCCCTTTACCTCTGTCAATCTGAGCAAGTTCCTGGTTCTCTCCCTCAGAGTCGTCGCTGTCCTCATCACTTGGGGGGTAGGAGATCTAGGGGGCAAGAAGAAAGAAAAGGCTTGATCATGAACACTGATCATTGCCCTGCTGCTGCCCAGGCCACTTCCCCCACCCTCCATTCTCATATCCTGCAGTTGTCCACCCCACCTAACCACACACACCCAGCCATAGCACCTCCCCGTATACACATCCTCATCTCCCAACCTCAAACTCCTATTGTATCCTCTTAGTTGCAGCAACACAAAACACACAACCTACCACTATTTCCACCTCACTGCACCGCCAACTCTTTCCCAAGCACAACGAACGTACCCTGCCCATAGCTCCCCAGACACACAGCTTATAACCATCACAACCTACCACATCCACATCACGTGGACAACTGAATCTCCAAAACCCACCACCGAAATAAAGACACATCCTGTCAACAGCACTGTCGTCTTGCAAGGCAACCACAAATGGAAGTGGCATGTTAACTTCAGCCATCCTACGTATGTAACTCACACTTCCCCCTTGAAGGCACACACACACAAGCCACCAAAGAACAGACTTGTGTTGCTTTCCTACAGCACAACGCTGAAGAATCTAATAGAAATAAAAGAAACAGGATTTTACAGAAATGCAAACAATAACATTATCCTGTCCCCACCACCACAGAATTTTATAGTACCACTGAAAACCTTTAACTGCTCCAAGAGTAACACCAGTTCACATATTTTGTCTATCAGGAATTTTCAGGAACATTTGCTCTGGGTCAGCCCATGGACTTCACCAAATCACTTACTATATACCCAAATACTCACTTACTCAAAACATGTTCTAACACTGAACAAGCTTGGTAGTTGCCACTCGAGAAGGGGCGAGAGATCTGAAACCAAGCTTTTGTAGGTCAGACAGATCCCTGCGTTGAGTTTCCTACATACAAGAAACCCTACCTTCCTAGTTCCTAAAGTGACTTTTGTTCTGCTACACAGAGCATACCTGTCATTCTTAGATCAAACCTCTGAGCCATGCAGCTTAGTGTCTCTGGCAATGGCCAAAACCCAATGAGTGAAGGGAAAATGCAATACTTCAAAAGAAACCTAAGAGACAGTTCTGGAATAACACGATCACTGCAAGGTGAGCTTTATTATTCCTTACACCTTTTTATTCAGAAAAGCAACAAACATTCCCATCATTCTTAGCTGAGTCACACAAGCTACTTGCCCACAAATGAATCCAGTGGCATGGGTTTCAAAAGGTTACATACTGTGTTTCCATTTAACAAATGTTCAATGTGCTGTGCTTGACTTTTATAGAAGATGAGGCAGCATGCAACCACTACACTGATAATGGAGCCATTTCACCTCTACCACTATTCCTAGGGAAATGTTCTCGAAGCCTCTCAGCCTCCCAAAGACCCAAAAGAGCAGCTACACTTAACTAGGTACTTACAAAAAACACATACAGCTGATGCAGAGAAACAGAAACAGTGGAGAAATTCTGACTGATACAGAATTTCGCAGCTATTAAGTCAACATAACCTGTTGTGTGATCATACTCATACGCAGGATTGCACTTGGAGGTTTCATTCTTCCATAAAGCCTGTTATCACCTTTTGTCTCCTCCTGTTTATTTAAAGCTAGCTTTTGCCCTTCAAGAAACCAGAAAATATTTTCCTTCCTTGCTAGTCTTTAAACTGCTTTCCCAACTGTCAAATGATGACTAGGGGAAGTGTCACAGATTTATCCCCATTGCTGATATTCTTGAAGTAAATGCAGGGGGTTGTTTTTCCCACCGCAATCACAATTTTCTTGTATGCATTCACACACATGCGTCATTTAATAAAGGCAGCTGGCACTGAGGAACACTGCCAAATTGACAGATTTCTAGTTGTCCCCAGAACAGGTATAATACCTTGTTTGTGCCATGGTAGTTCATAGAGGGGACAGCTGACACTGAGGTGTCATTGTGCTAGCTGCTGTACAAGACACAGTGGTCCTGTCTTCATTACAAAAGCTAAGGCTCCAACTCGAACTCGAGAGGTACTGACCCTAGTCTGGGGCTCATTCCTACATAAAAACCTTTCATTTTGACATGGCAGGGTGCTCAGTGAGCTTTAATGGCTCTGTGTGGGAAACCTACCAGCTCCATTTTTTTGGACTATGTAAATGTCAATACATGGCTTGGCACTGCTTCCAAAAAAGAGGCAATGACATCTAGCACATGCAGGTCATAGAGCTACTGCACAATGTCACTGGCTTGAGATGCTTAAGATAGGAGTTGGATTTGAGTCAATGATTGACATTTTGAAGGTCTTTGTGTCTACCGGTCCTGGACTTCCAAAATACTTGCTCCTCCCTCCCTGTACCAGTGCAATTTTGCTTGTCATTCTAGTCTGGTATGACTAACACGTCTCTGCTAAATCCTCCCCAGTCCCACAGGCAGCCTAAGACTAATCAATCCCCTGTGAGCTGCCTCAAATGTTTCTCTAGAAGCTTTGTTCAGAGCACCTATGAGAGAAGAACCTTCCAAACAAGAAGATACTGAGTCTGTGGATTTGGTCCCAAAGTATATCCCAAAGAAACTTAAGTGGTAGGACAATACAAAAGGCTCCATGGGAAAAGGGGGCTCCCATAGTTTCAGTAGCCATCCTCCTAATGCTAGCCATAGAGGAGTAAGCATTTGCTCTTCTAAATTCAACCACAACTTTTATGAGGAACATACCGAGTGCTTTTCAGAATCAAGGCAATTAGAGACACCTATTGAGCCACTCTTCCTGACACACATCTTTTCACTTGGGAGAACTTAACAGTGGCACATTTCTCCCAACATTCAGACTTGAAAGTTTCTCCCATTACGCCCACTGGTTTACTATATCCCTGTTCTAGACAATACCCTCAGAAATTAGAATATTTTCATAATATACATCACAGACTAAACATAAAAAGCCTTAAATTCCAGCAATTGTGCATTTTTTGCATGAATGGCATAAACAGATGATAAGACTCAGAAGTCACATTACACATGAAGTCCCATGACCAGCACTGTCTTTCAGAAGTACTCTTACGTTCAATTTTGTGGGGGTTATATATATGTGCAAATACTCTCCTGCTTGGTCTTCACATCTTTCAGAGACATCATAATTCCCCCCACCCCGATAGCTGATGATTTAGCAACATCAGCTATTAGATTTGTAACATTATCTTTTTATTAATAAATTCTTCCACAAATTATATACTGGTTGTGGGAACTGAAGTCTCCCAAGCTCCCATGTATGAGACCCTAGCTCCCTTGTTCAAGCATGGATAGAGCCAGCATTCAGAGCAGACTAACCGTTAATCTTGCAGAGTTCAATTTTTACACGTGAAACTCCTTGCCATAATATACCACTCAGGCAAAGATTAATGGAAGATCCAAAAAAAACAAAACAAAAAACCCACAAAAAACTGTTTGTATGCATAAATGCATAACAAGAATTTCCAGAAACTATAACAATACAGTAAATCAAAGACTAATGCTCTGACTAGCAGGAGATAAATGCTCCTTCCCCTGACTCTTCCCAGGCTTTAACAGTAACACCTTCCTCTCTTCAAAAGCATTCCTCTAAACACAGCAGAACTGCATTCAGGCCTCCAGCCTCCCTCACACACAGTCCCTGTCTTGTATTAGCTACAGATTTACTTTTGTCTGAAGCTGCCCAGCCTTGTTTGCCTCAAACTCAGAATTGTGGCACCAAGATAACAGAAAGCTTGATCACGGCTTCAGTCACAGCACAGGAATGGTAGAACTGTTTAGATTGGAAGAGACCTCTTGGTATTATCTTGCCCAAGCCCCTGCTCAAACTGAGTCAACTAGAACAGGTTGTCCAGGACTGTGTCCAGTACGCTCTGTACCTTAGCATGCAAAATTAAAGAGAAGAAAATCTCCAGTTCATATAGGTGTGTGAACATTTACACATCACAAGCCAGAAAACAAAGGATAGGTACCCATCCACCCTCCAGTCTTTCTTTAGGAAGTGTATCAGATGAAGTTCAAGGACAGCAACCTCCTGTTGAAGAGGACCTCAGTCTTATACCTGGGTCCTTCAGCTCCAGTACCAGACATGTCTTCTGGCTCTGTGTGGGAGCCTACTGTGCCAGATGGAAACATGGACAAACTTTCCCATGCGTTTGATTTTGCATCAAGCTGCAGTCAGGAAAGATGGGTTTGTGAAGGATAACCGGGTGATATTTAAGGGAGAACTGAGTGTAACGCTTAGAACTTTAAGGGAGACTTAACATGAAAGACAAACTAGCAGATGGAAAAAGCTGGAGGCACAGAAAAATCCTAACCTTTCTCATCACACTGCTGCTTGTCAACTGAGGACGATAACTAAATGCAGCCAGAACTGCCTAGGTCCTGAAGGGTCCAGTCACCCTTGAGAGTCTACAACCCTAAAATATACCAGAAAAAAAAAATCCCTCACCCTGCTGAAGTAAAGTTCCTCTGGTTTTGCTTACAGAATAGAAATTAACCTGCTATGATATGATCAAAAGTAATTATATTAAGAATCATCTGGGAGCTTATGAAAGAGAAGGGAATCTAAGGCAGAATAAATCTCTCCCAGTGGGCCTCACTTAATGGCTGCATTGTCCTAAACAACTAGAAGCCAACAGGGTGGCTTTGGTGCAGTGGAGGGTGTGTGCATGAGGAGCAGGCAGAACAAAGACACAACTGACCACAGGCAACCCCTCGTTCCCAGCTTGAATAGAAAATGTACACAGGCTAGAAGGCATCATTCGCAATCTGCCTCTAGTAGGGAAGGACTTCACTCCCCAGGAGGTGGCTTCCCAAGAGAAGTCAATGCTGCCTGTGCTGCTGCCGCCACACATAAGGCTGTTTGTGACACAGGCTGATTCACTTGAGCCCTGGCACGCCATGTGACCTGGAAAAAGACTTTGCTGAGTTGGTCTCACTCACTGGTTCCTGGCACAAAAGCAGAAGGGGATGATCAGCTCACCATGACTACTGATATGTGCTAAGGGGAAACAATTTCCATTGCTTCGGACTGTGAAGTCAAATGAAACTAGTACTCACCTTCTCCCTGCACTGCTGATAGAGCAACTGCTAGAGACACAGCCAACCTAGAGCACAGGGCTCTGCTGCTGGCTCTTCTCCTTCCCAACCGCCTGGCTTTAGTGAAAACTTCTTACTAAATTTCCCCACTGTTATTTTTCCAGGACAACAATTGCTGTAGTTGCCATGAGACACTGCCTGATCTTGCATGAGGGAGGTGCCATCCTCCCAATTGTAAGAGACTCTGAATTAGAGTGGGAAAACAAGGGAGATGAGACACTGAAAGGCAGTTTTGAGCCACAGAACATGAGGAAGGAAGGAGTGAGTCAAATATACCTTCATATTAGCATCTTACTCCTCTACCAAATTCTCCTTTAAATCCTACTTTAGAGATAGCATTGCCGGGACAATGTATACTATTAAGAAGCTCTCTCCTCAAGAAAAGCAGCAGAGTTAGAGATTAGAAAGGTTCAGTTCAGTTCTCAAACATGTACAAATGAGATGACTGCCCAGATGAGATCTGGGTTATACAGCTGGGGTCCATCAACAGTAAAACTTCCAGCCAGAACAGTTCTAGTTTGGAAAAAACTTTCTAAAGTATTTTTTCTGGTGATATTATTAGTAGTAGTATTTTCTTTTTTAATCTTCATAATACTTCTGCTTCCAAACTCCTTTCCTTATTTCCTTGCAAATGGCTACAATTCAAACCCAGGGTTCATAACCCTTAAATATCATCCTGCTTGACAGAGCAGCTGTCTGGCTGAGTCAGTGAAAGTGGTGATGGGACAGTGCACTCCTCAAGGTCCTTGTTTTCCAGGCCTGCCCCGTGCCAAAGACAGCAAAATTCCTTTTTTTTTTTTTTCCTGTATGAATGCAGCACATCTAGCCAGACACCTCACCTTCTGCATGGGTCTTGTGTCCAGTTAACCATCAGTGGTTCCACAGATTTGAAAGTCACTCTAGGTAGGAAAATCCACAGTGTTTTAACAACACAGATGGCATTTTTGTTGACTGCTTACAGGCACAGGTAACTCCCAGTATCCAAATTGTAGGAGTCAACCAGAGAACATGGAAACTGAGCTTCTGTTCTGAAGAACAACGACTGAACTTGATTCCCAGAAGCATGGGCTTAAGTTGTGTTACCTAGATCTTAAGAGAGGAAAACACTAGGCTTGCACAGAACAGCAAGGACAAGAGTGGTGGGTAGGTGCAGGTAGGTGTATGTGGTCCTCTTATTGTTCTAAATCCTCTCCCTCAACTTTCTGTAATTCCCTGAACAAAATAACACGTGTTTTGAAGGTACTGTTTCCACAGCAAGATTATGTTTATCTACTTTCTGCAACTTCTGGAAAGAAGTTATAACTGTGGCCAAACCGGACTAGAACTACAGAGATGACAGGGCACTGCACTAGGCTTGGGGATTCTCATTTGCAAGTGGAGTAAATCTGAGGACTCCGCACAGAGACAAGTGCAGTGGGGCAGGGTTCAGCACCGGGCAGGGACACAGAAACTGGTCAAAATATGGTTCATGCCAACCCCACGGAGCACAGCTGGACTCTGCACACACATCTGCTCCACATCACTTCTCTTGCAGCAGAGTTTGCAAACCTCCATTTCTAAAGTTTCTCCTGCTCTCCTCAGCACTAAGCTCAGATGATTTTGCAGGGGAAGATTAAAGATAAAAACCACCACGAGCTCTCCCACAATAAAAAACCAGAAAGTCCCAATGTGTCACCATTGCTCCAGAAAAGTATGGTATATAGCATCAACGAGTGCATGAATACATGGACTCCACAGTCACCAGAAAGAGCAGAGAGCCAATGTTCTCTGATCCCAGGAAACTGCATACAGCTGATGCCTACAACTGAGTATCAGTGAGGGATCAGGTGAGCCACAGCAATAGCCTTTTCCATTGACTCCTATCCATTATTGGTCTGTTCTTAAAAGCTCTAAGCAAATATTGTTACAAGAGCAAAACCAGGATCATCCTTCTAAATTCCACTCAAGATAAACCTCCAGAAGACAGTACTTGCAGGGAGACTGAACAGACACAGCCCTACCCAGCAGAGATCAGTGGTATAGGCACCCACTTATAGGCACACGCTCCTCCCACCAGCCATCAAACTCCTGTGACAGAGCACACAAAGAATGCTCTCAATCAAAAACTGAGACTTAAAAAAGCCTCTTAGGCAGAAAACACCCAGATTCTGCTCCTTAGCCCCCATAATACTTCAAATCTTAGAGAAGAGAATCTCCATTCAGTTTATTTATCCTCAAAGCCCCTATGGGAAACAGAATCTCTTTTTATAGTTTTGGTTGTGTTTGGGGCCATGAATGTTAAAAAATTATAGGTAGAACAAATTCACCACAGCCCCCACTGAGCAGGTAGGTAGGGTCTGGTAACTAAGGTGTTACCACTGAAGAGCCTTTAATCCTCCAATTTCCTCCTTGCCTTCCCAGATCACTATGTTTTATGAAATAAGAATGATTTTGGGGTACAGGAGCCATGGGAATGCTGCAGCTCCATGCTGGGATATGTATCGTCCTTTCTTCTTACTAAATTCTCAAGCTAACCCTATGTTGTTAGCTTAAAAGGCTGGTTAAGGTCTACAGCTCTTACTACAAACTACACACTCCAACTCCACTTCTACCTGCAAGTGAAGCTTCCAGATGTCTTCCCAGTAAGTCTCTAGCAAGTCTCCTACTCTCCTCCCACCTCTCAATTTCTGATAAGTATAAACACCCAGCAAAGCCTGGCCTTGGCCAGCAGTCACCTGCATGTGGTGGAGACATAGTACATTTTTTGTCATCCCTGTTACTCTACTCATGGCTTTGCTGATGTGATAATGAGATTTATGGCTAATTCATATCCAAGTTTCAAGGACTCTCTTGGAAGACTAGCATCCACCTGTTACCCTTCTCACCCTCTGCATGGAGACCGCATTTTACATACATAATTCAGAAGGGAATCAGCAAAGAAAACAATGGTAAAGTGTTAGGAAACACCCATCAGAAAAAAAAAAAAAAGCAATAACCTGCAGAACAGTTGTGCTGCAAAGAGATCCTTCTGCAACGGAGGTCAGCTCCTCTAACAGCTCAGTATGGAGCCCTGGCATTCCCCTGGCTCACATCCCAAAGGAGCAGTGTTATTCAGCAGTCTGACACCACAAAACACAGCAGTCCAGAAGACAAGAAGGAGCCTGAAGGATTAAAGACTTTTACTTCATGGCCTCATTCACCCCACATTAAGATACAGTGACTTAGCTCCATCTGTAATTTACAGCCCATTTGCTGCTGAACCTCAGCTCCTAACACAGTCATATTACAAGCAGCACTATTCATCACAGGCTGACAACGCTCTCAGACATAAGGGGAAAGCACAGGGAAATACAAGGGACACCTAGAACTGGAGAGGAACCTCTATAGCATAGCCAATCTTATCTGTCATGCATGTACCAAGAGAGGGGAGGATGGGAGAGGGCTTCTCACACTGTGCCAACCATTTCTGCTTAGACCACAGGGATTTAAATACACTCCACCCAACTCACATCCCATCCCCACTGGTCTAGCTCAATTACACTGCTGTGATGAGAAGAGGTCCCTTTGCCCACACCAGTTTCTCTAACAGCAGCTGGCATAAATAGTGTATCTTGTAACAGTTTTTCCATTCCCTCCTCAAAAGACCCAGAGAGGACAACTGCCGTTGCCCTCAGAGACTTCATTAGCTGAGGAGAAACTGCCTGTGTTGGGAGACCTCACTCAACACTCACCTCTGCTCAGCCACAAAGAACTACATTAGCCAGATTTGCAAACATAAGGAACAATGCCTTACAGTCAGGCTGGAAAACGTACTTGGAGCACATAAGACATTTCAGGTTTCTCCTCTAAAAATCCTGCATTAACCCTTCTGAGCACAAGCAGACATGAGCTTGTTTTGTCTCTATGGGTTTACACCAAACTTCTTTGTTCTATCTTGGAGCAAGCAAGTAATATTGAATAATCCTTCAAGACCAGATCTTTTATGCATCTCATCAGACATCTTTAAAGAATTTGTACCATGTAAAAACTTGCAATGCATCTCACTGCACCAGATCCTTTCCTGGTAGGCACTGTATGATTTCAAGTGGTTCCTAACTGGGAAGAGTCTCGCCTAAGGGATGGTCTCTTTATACCAGACATGGAGGGATGGGCTAGAAATGAGTGGCACAAAGGAAGAAATTGAATGTTTACTCCTTCCTGCAATATATGAGCCAGAAAGCACAAAATTAAATTAATAAGAGGCAGGTTCTAAACAAACAACAGGTCATCCTTCGGCAACATATAGTTAGGGTATGAATCTTTTTGCCACAGAGTGTTCTGGATGAGAAGACCCTATATAGATTTTGGATGGGGGGGAAGCAGGCAGGTTAGGGTAAAAGAAGTCCACTGGGCTACTAATGCAGACAGCAGTTCAGTTTCAAGAAGTCCCTGAACAGCACCAAAGTATGTGCTGTTCTTAGAGACTCCTCTAGGTGCCCACCTCTGACACCTGCAGGAGATACAATACTGGGGGAAACGGGTCTAACACAGGATGGCCGCTTTTAAGAGCCATTCATGGAATCAGGCCACTCAGCACATGCATTTCCATGCGATGTCACAACCCAAGGGAACTCAGAGAAAAACTTGTTTTTGAAGATCCAACCCGCCTCACTCCCCATAGATAGGTACTGACACAGTGTCCAAGAATCACATACTAAGGCAGCGTCCACACAACACACTTCAGGAGCAACACAGTGGAAAAGCTGCACAGCACTGCAGCCCTCTGCAAAATACCACTGAGGGGGTTCCCAAGAGTGACTAGTTCTGTCCCAGAGAGAATAAAGGGGTTTCTGTGAACAAAAATATATACATGAAGCTGCTGATTTTTTTAACCTCTAAATTATGTCACTTCATACACTCCACACCAAATACCACCGTTCTCTCCTGTTAATTAGCCTTCAGCCAAAGAACTTTTATTTCCTCAGAATAACCAACTCCTAGGAATAAAGAAATAAAAAAATAAGTAAATAAATAAAAAAGAAACCCACACACAAAAACAGTCTGGCTGCAGACAACTGTCCGGAACAACCGCTTGGCTTTGTAATAACTGGGTGACAGGATATGGAAGAATTATTTTATATTTTCCCAGCTTACATCCAGACACACTCTCAGCAAGCTGGAGGATCTAACTGCCTGTCTGGCACCTCTCCTCGAGATGGGAAATTCCCTGTTCAACCAAAGGAAATTTTCTTCTCATCTTATGCCCATATAGAGCTTGGCGGATTGTAGCCTCTATGCCAAGCAATAAGGACATAGTTAAATAAAAAATAGCCTGCATCATGGAAACAATGTGACCTCATTAAGGGGGAGAAAGATGAGCCAGGCTTCCGAACAAAATGAATGCAAGAAGATAGGACCTTTATGCCATCAGCAACTTGAATTCTGTGATCTCCTTGAAATCGCTGGCTCAAAACCAGGTTTGTAGCCTAGTCAAACCAATTACTCAGCTACCCAAGGCCAATCAATAGTTTGTTCCCTAGAAATGTCAGAAACCAAGGTCCATCTAACTCTCATTGTAAACACTAAAGAGTATGGAGTTATTTGGAAGTATTCTATCCAGGCATCTCCTGAACTTTCATAGATCTAAATTCAGGTAAGGACCATTTACCTTGCAGTGAGACAACACACTTCAGGTCAACCCACCCCTGAAATGGAAGGCATGACTAATAGAAACCTCCTCAGGGTGCATAGGTTCTGGCACTGCTTTCCTCTTCTCCTCAGAGAGTGTTTCCAGCCCTGAACTCTTAAGTCTTCTCAGGCTGATGGTGGAACAAGGGTTGGGAGATGATCCCAGGCAAAGTTGTAAAGGGCTTTTCTCAAGTGTGTTTTCTGGGTACAATGACCAGTCAACACAGTCATGCCAGCCCCACACAGCAGCAGCTCATTTGAGGAAGAGAATCCATAGTCTTACAATCTACCAAGCCTGACAGACACCTGCCCAGGTTTTGCCACATATCCTCACTGACAACATTCATTTAGAAGGTGCAGGCCAGTGAGGCATAGGCATTGATCTCCATCCCCAGCACCACAGCTCGAGTATTGACAAGCTGAGTCCTCTGCAGCAGGACTTTATTTCTACCGTGATCCTGGATGGTAGGCTGGCTGGTTAAAAGTGCTGGGGAAGAAAGGGCTGGAAACTACGACTGGTGCAACACACAAGCTTCTTGCAAAGCCGATAGTTGCTCACAGAACCTTCTTTGGCCTTTTAGCCCCTGCCAGCCCCAGATGGCATTCTGCCATGCTAACCCAGAACAACTAGTAAGACTTAGGAATTGGATGATTGTACATCCAGCTATGTGGCACCTTCGATGCAGATCTTCCAAAGAAGATACTTTTTTACATCCAGGTCCACCAGGAAGTTCCCGTAAGTGTCCACAGTATTTTATCCTCCATGAAGCTACCAAGACTGGGCTAGAGGGTCAACCATGTGAGCACTTCACATGATCTATGCACACAAGGGTACTCTGTTGTAGCATTCCCATGCTGCTAGGACTGTCTCAAAGAAAGAACAGCAGAAATTCACCTGGCTGAGCACTTGGTGTGCTGCAGTAATTACAGAGGAAGAGGAAGAGAAACTACTCTTGTACTACACCATGGAAGATCTACTCCCTCTGCCTCAACCAGCTCCTGAGATATGCCAGCCTCAAAATGCCTGTCCTACAAGAACTGAACAATTCAGGCTGATGTACATACCGAGGTACACATGGAGGCCAGGTCAAAGTCCAAACAGATCATTCCACAGCAGGGAGGAAGTTATACTGGGTCTGAAAAGCATGAAGAGCGTAGCAAGAGAGGGGAGAAAAGCCCAGAGGCATTCTGAGCTGTCCATTTCCAAGGAGTGACCAAGGCAGTCCAGAAGAAATCAGACAACTTTGAACAGTGCTTCACCTGTGTGCCATGTCCCCACAGTTTGGGCAGACCTCTGCCCATGTTGGCACAGAGACAGCTCTGCATAGGTCACATTGGGCCATACATCCTCTACATTAACTTGCAGGCCTGCGTCACAGGAGATTTCATACTGCACAGGGAATGCTTTCTGTGCAGATAAAGGTCACAACTAATTGGCTTTTCTCTAAATCCTTGCCTGGGTGTTCATGCTGAGCAGTTGTGGGTGGTGCTGGTGCCTATTCAAAAACAGCTTAGATGGCTGACTCTGCTGGTCAACGGTGGTGAGAAGACAAGCAGGCTCTGCCCATGACCACATACAACAGTTACTGCTGTAGAAAACAGTCCTGAGCACACACATACCTGTGATGCTGCTTGCTAGGAAAAGTTGGGTCACCCAGAAACCCAAATCCCACTGAAGGGGCAAACGGGGGCTACAGATAAAGGCATGCAGGTAGGAGGGGTTGGTGCTGCCTATATAGTGGGTGGGAGTTGTATTTCCCAGTGAAAAGGGAATACAGCCCTTGGTTCCCATACTGAGGCATCCCGACAACACTTGTATGAACGCAGGCATGCTACAGGAACAGCCAGGGAAGCTGGCCAGACTGGCATGCTACAGCAGAGTGGTGCCATGCACACCCACCACTCCACCGAAATGTCCTAAGTGGACTTGCTTTTTACTTTAAAAAAAGGTGAACCCACTGTTTTGCAAGAGTCATAATTAAAATGAATCGTGACATGGGTCTGATTTCTATTTTCACTTCAAATATAAGCTAATATACTGCTCAGGAAACCTTTTAGCATCCCAAACACTGCAACATCAGTTGAGGAGCTGTAAGATTGAGCATGACAGTAGGAAATGAAGTAGAACTGCACCGTCCAGCAAAGCAAAATGGATTAATCTGTTTTCACTGAAATGCAAAAGTTAAATACATAGTGTTACATTTTCAGAATTCAATTTTTCATTCAAATAGAAATCAAGAATTGGTAAATACAATAAAAAGTAGTAAGATTTCTTCATCCCCCATAATTCATGGGGGATGAATTATTTTATACCTAGCCCATATTTTCATATCAGTCATAAGCAAGACCAGCCAATAGGATCTCTCACTGAACTATCCCATTGTCAATGAACAATGTCATTGCACTATATTTGCAATATTGGTAATTTGTCTGAAGTGCCACTTTCTGGAATTAAGTTTCATTACAGGAGGTTATCAGTACTGGATGTCTGCATGGGAAAGATGACAACTCTTGAAGATTCAGCCCTTAGGAACCAAACAGAAAGATTTATAAACCTATTATTTTTACAATGCCTCAGGCACAAGTATCAAAGAATTAATGTTTCTAAGTGGCTGGGATTGCCTGTTTTATTCTTTCTTTCTTAAATATCTATCACAGTGTTTCTAACTCACTAGCATAATTTTAGTCCAATTTATCACAAGCCTAACTTTAGGCATATTCATGGATACTCCAGTAGACAAAATTGTATTGACACAGTTACATTAATGCAAGTGCTTGTCCCCTCATGAGTGAGATTAAGACAAATGAGAAGCATCTAATGCTACCAGGTGTTAATAGGAGGTGAAGCAAAGCTTAGATGTAAAATGGAGTCCTCCAGCCCTAGAAGGATGAACCTGCTTGGTTGGATGTGCAGAAGAATCCATGAAGAAGAGAAAACCTTCATACACCAGGAGACAGACAAAGCTAAATTTTCACTGTGCCAAGTTGTCTTCAGCCAGCCTGATGACCAGTGACTGGCTGAGCATGTGACAAGCAGTCAATCCAAAAAAAGAAGGAAATTAATCTGTCTTCATTCATACAAAACGTGAGCCCTTACAAAGATCTTCAAAACCGCACCCACTGTGCGTCAATTACAACGATGCTACAAACTCTTTGTTGGTTTGAGGACAAGAAGTTTAAGTAACATGCTCCTCGCTCTGCAGAATAACCAGCTACTGCCAGGACAGCAAGTCAGAAGCCACTGCCTGCAAGCCTGGGGTTCGCTTTGCCCAGCCAGCTGAACTTAGTCCACAGTTCCCTCGTAAGCAAGAGTAAGGCTAAAGAGAGAAAGAGCAGAGAAACACAGATCTCTGTCACCAGAGCACACTCACATATGAGCTCATTTCATCAAGCAACGTTAAGGAATGGCAAACGCATCCTGAGTACCTCTACCTGGGACAAAAAGGAATACACTAAGCACATAAGTAATTTAACAACTTCTGTGGATTAGACCAGCCTCCTAAACCGTTTGTGTCAACAGCAAAGCTGGGATGAAATTGCCACCATTAAAGTGCTTGGGTTTTTTCAGCTACATGTTCCAGCCAGTTAATTTTTTAACACACCACAACTCCACTGTTTCATTCTGATAATACCTAGGGCCACTAATTAAGGGCTTAGTTTGACTGGCAATGCACAGACTTGTTCCAACCAGATGCTCCCTGCCCCAAGGAGCTTGCTTGCAAGCAAAGCTTAGAAAATAGACACCTACACTTCAGCCACTACACAAATATGCAAGGGCACAAGAGTTGAAGAGAGATTTGGAAGAAATGCATTTGCATGAAAAACTCCTACCCCAAGTTGCTGGGATGAACAAGATACTTCATTTATAGAGAGCTCAGTGAGTTGGCTGGAGAATACTTCTAAGGGCTCAATATTCCATCACTTAAACCCACGTGCCACCACAGGATATGCACTTTAAAAGCTCCTTGAACAGTTTGGCTTATAATTCAGGAAGGGCTCCCAAAGGCTACTAGTCCAAAATTATGAAAGAAAGCAATAAAAAAACCTATACTGGACTGTAACACTGGACAACCAATGAAAAATTCAGCTGTTTAGTTTACAGGCCTCTCAGTTTCCTTATTTGAAGGATCTGACTTCAGAGTACGGAGCAACCCCCTGTTCTCACTCTTCTCCCCTGTCCCACAAAGCCTGTTCTGGAACAGACCCAGTTGCCAACCGTTGTCAAAGATGAGCCACAACCTGTAGTCAGATCTGTTTCCGAATCTGGCCTAATCACTAGTAAACAAGACCAGACCACTGAAGCAAGAGGTAGAACAACACGCTGAGGTACAAGGCTCCAATTCACAACCCTTTTTTGGATTTAGCTGCAGCAGCTAAAGGACTCTAAACCAATGGGCTGGATTATGGACCACAACAGCTCAGGAGTGGACACACTACCACTGAGCCACTCCTGCTACAGGAGCACAAATGCCCAGTGGGGAGACAACAAGGTCAGCAAGACCAGTCTACCAAGGCTAAAGCGAATGTGAACCCGAACTAACACACTTCATAGCCCAGCCACCCTTACCAGAAACAACTGGCAGTGCATGCTAACCCAACAGCACAAGGTCAGTCAGCCCATCTCCCCCATCCCATTATGGTGACTACTGGCAAAAGGGCAATAAAGGGACAGTAACTTCCTCAGCAACATCAGCACAAACGAGCAGATCTCTTGAGCCAAAGCCTTCTGAGCAGCCTCAAGTTGTCGATTGCCTGAAGACCAACTTCAGAAGGGGGGCAGGGGAAGAAAAGTTCATTACATCAGCACCCAAAGCTTGCTTATTTCCTGGGTTTACTTACAGGAGGCAGTAGCAGCTTCTCCAAGAGGAAGAAGGCTATGAAGACCTATCACAGCCACACTAAAGCAGCTCAGGACACTTGGTGTCAAAATAAGATCTTCACAGCAGCAAAAACTTCACCCTGAAAAGATTCCCAAAGCTTGGATGCCAATCCAAGGCTGGACAAATCTCCCAAGCTTACAAAAACCAGTTAACAATTTACTCAAGGACAGTCTCCTGGGTCTTTGCCTAATGGCAATACTGTTGCAAGCCAGAAACACAACAGCAGCTTGTTTTCCCTTGAATTTGGGAACTTTCAACAAAGGTCATAAAGTGCAAAACCAAGTGGGTAATGAAGGAGAAAAGCAGCTAAGCACACTGATTTTAAAGTTTAGAAAGCTTTTTGGCTAGGTGGTGAATGCAGATCAGTTCTTACTCTATCCAAATTAGTTGCTCATTCTCCATTTACACTACTACAACCTGATTCTATGTTCACACCTA
The DNA here is from genome assembly GCA_013400555.1 of Jacana jacana. Lineage (NCBI taxonomy): Eukaryota > Metazoa > Chordata > Aves > Charadriiformes > Jacanidae > Jacana > Jacana jacana. Next base: position 93,207 of record VZTM01006234.1, on the reverse strand, counting down.
ACTTTTCACCAGGTTTCAATGACAGTGTGCTGGACCTTTTAAACAATGCATGTACCATACATGCCAGAATATGTACAGACCTGCATGGGCACAGACCAGAGTGATGAGTTTGAGAAGGCAGAAGTCTGGCCTGTGCCTGGCAGTCCCACATCATCTGAGGGCAGTAGAGGGAGACAGTACAGGACACTTTGGCCTTGTCACAGGGTCCACGCACAGTGCAGCCACAGGAAGCTCCCACACAGCTCACAGCTCGTGACACCTATCCCATGTCCACACCTGCAAGGAGATCTGGCCCATCACCCAAGACAGAGCACTGCACGCTCTGTTAAGCGATTAGTATGCTGGTACGAGGCTCAACCAAGACCAGGCAGCTGCATGTGGTCCCCAAAGGCCTACAAAACATATATAAACCCAGAATTTGAAAATCTGGCTTCCTGCCCATACACATGTATACCAGTCATTGTACCATTCTCCAAAGCAGGCTGCAGTGCTACCTCTGATGGTCTATGCATTAGCCTTGCAAAAAACAGTGCAAGCTTAAGTCTCTCTACTGAGCCTGCAAAAATGCAGGCCACCTGTTTGCAGCATAAAACCTTGGCACTATTACGAACAAAATGGCTGCAGATACCCACTCTTGTGGGTTTTCCTGCATGCCTCTATGCATCCTGAAGGCTGTATATACCCTTGAGACCTCCTTCCAAAGATTCTCATGGTTTCACAACCTGAGGCACCAAGAAAGAAACAATAAAGCTAGAGGCAACCACAGCCACAAGGCCCAGAAACAGTGCTTGAAAGAAATCCCCCACCTCCTCTGCAGAGAGATTCTGCACTGAATCTATCCACCACAACCTAAAGCATTGCCCTTATTTTATTTCCAGAAATAAAACCTACTCCTGCCTCCCCCAAGAGCCACAGAATGTGCAGCCCCAGCACGAAGAAGTGCAAGGACACAGCAAACTTTGAGGAAACACCAGCACTGTTTCTAACAAAGTTGCCATCAGCCTGTCTAGAGTGACTGTGCAGAAGTGCAGCCACACGGCTGTTCGCCTCTGTGTAACACATACAAAAGACTCCACTAGAGCCTGGTATACAGATCCCCAGCCCCCAACTTGGGCAATGAGGGCTGCTACTTTTCCCAGATCCCTTCTTTGATTTGAGGCCAGGCGCTATGCTTCCTGCAGTACTGATGCCGATTCAGAGTAACCCTGCTGATTGCAGAGAGCATCCCTTGGTTCACAACACTTTGTCAAATCAGGATCTTGATTATTTTTTATAAGGAACACATCACGACTCCATTTTTATCTCATTGCGTATGGCTCAAATTCCTCCTTGCATTTGGCAGGAAGGGCTTAGATATCCGTTATCCTGAATCTGTGATACTCATTTTTCTTTTGAGAGCTCAGAAAAGATGTAAGCAGCATTTGGAAAGCCATGGGTCAATGCAGTGAGGTCGACTGTAAACTTCAGTTCAGATTCCAGCTTTCAGGACCAGAAGGGAAAGAAATGCAAATAATGAGCTGAAAGGCATTTTAGGCAAATCATGTTTGTACAGTACCTACCACAGGGGAATTCTAGTCCAGTGAGGGCTGGGAGACTACAGATTGTACACATATAAAGGTAAGTTGACAGGCAAATGCCTATGTAGCTAAATGTGAACCCTGTAAAAAATAAATACTTCTAAAGAACTTCTGCCTTTATCCACCTTTCTGTATTACCTATTGAATTGTGAAGGGTAACTTTGAGAGCAAAGGAACAGGACTTTAGTAACTGGAACACAGTGTAGGCCAGTCCCTTCTGAGCACACCGGCTGAGAGGAAACCGGCCCAGCAGAATAAGTGCTGCAAGTTACTAGCTTCTCGAGACCCAGTTATTAGTGACCTGAAGGGTGCAAAAAACAACCGAGACAAAACCGGCTGTTCTTACCTTTAGCTGGAAAGGTTGAATTTCATTCAAACTCTGGTTCCTGAGCTTTTTGGTGAGGATCTTCAGCATGGTACAAATCCGAGGAGCCAAGAAGGGGTTAAGCATACACACACGCACGCATCTACATCTGCCAAGCCGCTGCTGCTACGCTTGGAGGAGCTCCGCAGAGCTTGCATCCAGCACCCCCAGGTACAAGGAGGGAAGGGGGTGGGGGGAGCAAGGCTCCGGACAGCCCGTTTCCAGCTGTGTCCCTCTCTCCTCTGCCACCGCACTCTGTCCTACAGACCTCCGCAGCGGGAGAGAGGGGATCCCTTTCTAAAGCCTAAAAAAAAAAATAAACGCCAAACTTCCTTTGCTTTCCGCCCCCCTCCCCGGTTACGCTTCAGAAAGGAGGGAGGTACCAGCTGGCAGCGTGCTGCAAGGGACAAGAGACACTGGGCGCAGAGTGTTTATTGCGGGACGGCAGAGCTCCCTAGCCGAGGCCCCGGGCTGCACTCACGGCAGCTATCCCGCCCGTCCCCGTCAAGCCCCAACGCCGGCGGCCCAGGCGGTGCATCGGGCATCGCGCCCCGCCACCCCCCGCACCGCCACGACCGCCCCGCACCCTGCCCGCGACGGGAAACTTGTAACAAACGGCGCGGCAGCCGCGGCGCCCATTGGCCGGACGGGGCGGGACGGGGCGGGGCCTCCGCTTAAAGGGGCACAGCCGGCGTCATCACCGGGGGCTGCTTCTCCGGCCCGGAGATGCCCGCATCTGGCTGGGGTCCGAGCCCCGGTGGCCCGTCCCAGGCGGTGTTCCCCTGGTCTCCGACCCGGGCGGGCTGTGCTTGGGACGCAGCAGACTGACCGCTGCTAGCGCACCAGGAGGGTGAGGGGATGCCCTGCCGTGCCCGTCCTGCTCCCCGATCCCGAACGCAGATCTGCAGGGAGGACTCCTGTATCCCATGGCGAGACCCGTGAGCCACCCAGGGAGCTTGCAAAGGGCCTGCAGCTCCAGGGACACTCGCCACCCCCTTTTCTCTCAGCAAATGCAAGTGCAGGGCCAGGATGGCACCGGCCCCTGCTGGACCCCGCTGCCCCCGGGTGCCAACAAGGTGCTCGCTTTCCATGGCCCGACCTCCAGCACCTCCCTGCCTACACAGCCAGGGCAGTTGTCAGGGGCTGGCTGGCTGGCAGGCTCCCTGCCACTTCGAACCCACAGGAAGTTACGGGCACATTTGCCAGCAGTAACAATAAAGGGCTTTCACCCGCTGCCAACTCCCTGCCAACGATAAACTCCGTGTCTGGGTGAAAGGTCCCTTTTGCCCCTTACCGGTCCCTTGGGGCCAGCAGTGCCTTTTGTCCCAGCCTTCCTCCCAGGACAAGTTCGGAAGCGTTGAGGAGGTCTCCACTTGTGTACACATTCCAGAGGAGCACAGGCTGGTGAAGGTATCGGTTCCCTGCTCTCAGCCAGCACTCCTGTAATGAGATAAGGAAAGAGCGCTCATAAAATGCTGACTGCAGGAAAGAAAGAGAACATCTTCGCTGCAGGGACAAGGGACGCAGTTCGACTCCAGCTGGCAAAGCATTTTCTTGAAGGAGTGCAACGGGCACAGAGTTTGAGCCAGAAAATGTTTCTGCTTTTCAGATAGTGCCTCCTTAGAAGATGCCGGCAGTAGGAGTCTATCTCATCTATTAAACCATACTTGTTCTGTCAGTGCTGCATTCACACCACAGACTTATTTTCAGCTATTTTTCCTCCAGTTCGCACCAATTTGAAATCACCTTCCAGTCTTATGACTCCAAGCCACCATACATTGTTATAGGTACCTCTGGTTTCCTCACTGCACGAGCACAGGAAACCAAGGAATAGTGCACAAGGGCAGATTACTGGTGTAGCATCCTGCCTCCCATGGGAGAGAGTAAAATGCCAGACGAAAGCAGAAATCCTCCATATAGATTTGCAACAATACATCTAATGTTAGGTAAGGATTATTCCCGACCCCTAACCAATAATCAACTTATGTCCAAAGCCTAGCAACTGAGAATGTTTTATCATTTTCTTACCCCATTGAATGTCACTTAAGAAGATTCTTTTTTTTCTTATGAAGCCAAATTCCCCAGGTCTTTATTCATCTCTTTTTCCGGCACTGGAGCCACTAGCTTTCCTCGTCATGGTCTGTAAGAGATGACCCATAAACCACAGTCAGCTTAAACTACTGGGTATGATTGCTTTCCTGCCTGTATTTGAGCTCTCTGGGTTCAAGCATCGAGATGGGCACATGCCAGGGACCAGTTGTTCATCTCAGGAAAGATGAAACATGAAAAGCTTCCTGAAACAGAGAAGGTCAGACCCTCCCACCCGCAACACCTCACAGCCTGAGCTCACATCACCCCACTAAGGCTTAAAACAGCAGGGGTGCCCACAGCCTGATGGTGGGTTTGTACTGGGCCGCCTGACCTGCTCCAGGGCCAGCGCTGCTAATGACAAACAGCAAAAGCAAGTGCTGGTGAGGCTTTGTCATGGCACTGGTGATGTGAGAGAAGCTAATACTATAATGCCATGTATTGACTCTGCTTCTGAAACCTTTGCTTACAGATGTTTGAGCAGATGCCTGCAGAGCCGCTATTATTTTCTCGCTTTGTGTTTCATGTAACCAAAATAGCCAGGAACACCGCCATCGGGTACGTCCAGGTCATTTGGTAGTCAAGTTCTGCACACATGCTCCCAGTGATTTCTCGTATTGAGCAACTGTGGGCATCTCCATGTTCCAGCAGGCTCAGAAGACACTTACACTCCCAAGTTCTTCTCCAGCTAACCTTGCATCTCGTACTGGTAAAGTACCAGTGAAGCCTCTCTCTTGCTCCACACCTGCAATGTCAGGAGCAACTGATTGACAGATCACAAGCTCTCCATAGATCCACGGCATCCAGCATCTCCTCTGAATGAGGCACTGTGACACACTGCTGCAGCAGCCCCAGAGACAACATAAACAAAAAGCTTACAGAAAGCAGAGCTGCAACCTACTGCCACAACTCTTATGTGCTCTCTGCCCCAAGGATGAGGCTTGACAAGCTAGATGGATTCCCAGTAGATGAGGATAAGTCATGCTGCTGCATCATATACTGGAAAGAATGCTTCCTGAGATGTCTGTTGCTCCTCCACACACACAGAGGTTGCAGAACATTACCAAGTAACTGCTATCCAAGGACAACAAAGTGTTTTCCAGGGGTAAGTAATAGTATTACTCACAAAGGAGAAAACTAAGACAAGGGAAGGGTTACTTGACTTTCTGAAGGTCATTGAGGAAAGCTGTGGAAGTTCCAAGAATAGAAGTGGTATCTGCTGGCCCCTAGCTGTGTGCCCCCAGACTGTAATCTAGCCTGTTACTAGATCACACTGCTGGAGCTATGCAAAATTCAGTGGTTTCACTTCCCAAGCATCTCATGTGATCCCTTTGCTTTGGTTTTGGCTCCTGTGGGTTTCTCACCCCTGGAGTTTCGATCTGCCTACTGGGTTCAAACCAAATCCAAATCTCAACCCTAGTCAAAGAGGCCAAGTTTCCTCTGGTCACATGATAAAAACATGAAAAATGCATTGCAGAACATTTATGGTAAACCCACAGACCTGCTCCACCATTGCTTGAAGTTCTCTTTAAATTCTTCAGGGCCAAACGAGGAGCAGAGGGGGGAGGCAAATGGTAAGCTGCCCCTGCAAGAACACATGACATTGGGGTGACAGGGAAAGGGCAGGGGACTGTGAGCTGAGCCAAGATCCTGGCTCACTTTCACAATATCCACATGTTCCTGCCTGCTGCTGCCATGGGGGAGACATCCCTGGAGAACTGCCTTAGCTCCTGATGTGCCACATCTTATTTTCCCTTGGAGACATTCCTCTGGGGGAATCCTAGCCAAACAGTACAATAGGGAGACAGGCAAGAGAGGTGAAGACAAAGCAGCAAGGATTAGTTTAATGCATAGATTCTCTCTGAGCTGTGTTCCCGTTGTGCCTGGAGGACAGTCTAATACCTTCTGCAGCTTATCCTGCCCACGGTGTACCGCCGACACTGCAAGATGCAAGAACAGGAATGCGTGTGGGTGCACAAGGCTGCATTAGGCAGGCCTGGCCAAGCCTTCTCAGAAGAGAAAAGATGCTGTTTTCACCCTTTGAAGTCACTGGGGAATTTTCTCGGCCCACCTTGCACACTGAACTGCTCTTCAGCCTCCCTGGCCTGCACACTGTGCCATAGCAGGACCATGCTGCACCTATGCAGACGCTAGTTCGAACATCCCAATGTTCACGGCAAAAAAAAATGAGTCAGGGAAGAGGTTTAAGTGCCATCTACTGGGGATCTTACCTCATTACACTGAGGGATACAGAGGGATGAGCTGGAAAAGCCTGGACCGTGCCCTCTCTCACTTATGACCCTAAAAGGGTGATGTCTGAGACAGACACTGGAGCCACAGCCAGTGCCAGGCACGGAAGGACAGTCTGTCCGCTAAGGGCAATGCTAGAAGCAAGGCAGAAGCAGGATGAAAGCTGAAACTAAAGCTCGCTTGGAAGGAGACGTGAGCCCAAAGCCAGTCACATCTTGAATGATGCCATAGAGCAGGGCTATCCACCAGCTGTCTCAGCCACAGTCCAATGTATGTAGGTAAAAAGCAGGGTGAAGGACAGGCCACAAAAGTAGTGACATTTGTTCCCAGAACAGTACGACTGACAAAACAGGCAGCTACAGTGCTCAGCATGGCAAAGGGCACTGAGCTCTATCCCTGAGCCAGCCACCAATCATTTATGGCTGGTACCACAGGGCGTTTTTCCTCCCAGTGTGTGAATTGCTAAGATGGTAGGCTCCTCCAGAAAGGATCATCTCTGACTTTGCCTCTGTGCAATGTCTGCCCTGACACAGGCCAACCTAAGCCGAGTCCCCATCACACAAACCATAAACACACTGTGACCCAGCTGCAGGCGTGAAGCTGCAGTGCACACAAGTGCTCTTTGAGCTCTGGCTATGTGGGTTTTATACCAGGAGTGTAGGGCGGGCAGTTGGGAAACATCCGACGTGGTCACGAAGGAGCCCTTCAGTTAAGGCTACAGACACCCAAAGGTGGGAACTGGCCACCAGTATAACAAGTACAAACTGTACCAGAACTGAGCCAGCTGCTGTCATGCAATCACTTTGGACATTCGAGGAGACTAGATGATCTTTCAAGGTCCCTTCCAATCCCTGATATTCTGTGATTCTGTGTATCAGGAAAGGCTGTTGAGAGACAGCTGAAACTCACAGCTGTCTACTCTCTTATAGATGTGTCTCTTTTAGGCACATCTCAGCAATGACCTACCTAGGATTCATGTTCTCGCAGATGCAGATTTGATTGGCATGGAAAGAAGAAAAGAAGCAGAAGAGAAATTGTGAACTGTTCAGAAATTACAGATCCCTGCTAGAGAAACAATGACCATGCCAGCACAGGCCACGTGACAGCAGTAAGGAAAAGAGATCCTGTAAACAGCACTGCTGGGCAGCCCTGTCTCTGTTATAACTCCCTCATTGTCCATTCTCTCCCTGCAAATTGCTAAGGCCAACTGAAAAGTCAGCATGTGGCTAATACACCAAGAACCAGGGAAAGCAGGATTACTATGGCTGTTTACACCATACTTCTCTAGCTGGTACTCCAGACATTTGTTCCTCTGCAAACAGGCTTGGAAGAGGCCCCACAACATCCACTTTGTAATGAATTACTTGAACAGCACTCACAGGGCCAGCAGTTTAGCTCGGCCAGCCAGACCTGCTCCAGGGTAGGAGGGCAGCCCAGCTCCTCTGAAACAAGCAGAGAGAAGTGATGATTTCTGGTTTAGATAGCTTCTTCCCTCTAACCCCTGGAGAAGAGGAATCTTTTCATCTGGACAAAGGATTTCTGACCTTCTTTCCTTCAAATACAGTCACTGCAATTCACCCATGCCTCTTCAAATGCTTTCATGATAACAGTCCTCAGCTGGGATCACACAGTGGTTCTGAGTCCTGCCATGTAGCGAGCCAGGAGCAGCAGCCAGTCCAAAGATAGAAAAAGCGTACAGTCTACACACTGTACCCCCCTCCCCAGAGAGGGCTAATCACTCATCAGCTGCTTCAGACTTGAGGTCTTCAGGTCAAAGAGAAGAAACTTCAAAGTACACTGCTTAGAAGGGCAGCATCAGAGCGAAAGGGCCTAGGTTCCTGCAAAAGAAGGAAACATCTTAAGCAAAAGTGCTACAAAATTAGCTCGCTCAGTCTCTGCAGATGAAGGAAGAAAATACTATTGTGGTTGCTCGTTTGATGGGGGAAAGTTCCTTTCTGGAACTTCCTGGCTGCCCAGACAGCTTCTGGGCTTATCCCAAGTGTATAAATAAAATACAGCTTTCAACATCAAAGAGGTTTCCCAGTTCCTCTTGTTGGGCACCGCATCTAAATCTGTATTTATGAGCAGTTTCAGTGCTTCTTATGTTAGTATCACCAGGGAAAGAAATTCCAGGAAGAATTTCCAGGAGGTGCGAGTTTGAACTTGCTGCCTTGCAGCTCATCCCTACTGGGGATGGTGCATAGATGAGGAGAGGAACAGCCAGGTTGCACTCACGCTGTACCCTGGCAGGGCCAGCCTGGGGGGCTGCTGACCACAGCACCTCACTGCAAGACTGGCCAGACCTCTCAAATTGCTATCAGATGATGAGAAAACATCAGCCAGGCACTGATGATGTTTCACAGACCTGCCAGCAGTCCTGTCAGCCTACTTGCGCCCTGTCTCCAGCTGCTGCCTGGCTCCAGTTATTCCATTGGAAGACAGTCAGTGTGTAAACCTGTGCTACTGAGCTGCTCTTAGTATGGTAGGGAAGACTGGGGAGAGGAGCATGAGTACTGCCCAAGGCCTCTGTAGGAGTGACAACACAGCAGAATCCTCAGAAAAAGGCTCAGAGGTAAAATATACAGACCATAAAGTAACTGTTGAACTGAAAAGTGCTATAATAACTGAGGATTTGTGGCCAATAACCATCTGGAAGCCAACCAAAGAGGTCCAAGCATGCAGTAAAACTGCACTTTGAGGAACAGAACAAGATAACCTGTCTTCACTAGCCACTGTCTCAAAAGCTCAGATTGCTAGAATGGCCAAGGAAGGAGCAACCTTACAAGATTTTGTAATGAGAATAAATCAGAAGCGTGTCAGTTACTCTTTGCTTCCCGAACTCTGAGAACACACATTTCATCTATTCATCTCCCTGGCTCTTCTAGGGGCCAAGGCCAAATGCTGAAACCTCTATCAGTTTCTCAGAAATATGGACAGTTATTTGCAAGCTTTCCACTAGAAATCCCAGTTGGAACAGCTCTCAGCAGCATAGCTGTGTAAACAAGGATGAAAATGGCCTTGGGAGGGAGGAAATGAGTTTGGCATCAGAAACCATAAGCTCTGCAAGCAGGCACGAGGGCTGTAGAATTGATGAAAAGAGGGGGTAAGACATGGGCTAAAACAAAGGGCAGATAAAGGGTGGAGGTGGGATATTTTCCTGGAAACCTTATCATAAATCACCCTCTTATGTCTCTCTGTTGCCAGGGTAAAACCTTTCAGCTAAGAGGTACTATCAGAATGGAAGCAGGATCTGACAGAGCCAGGGAGACACGGCAACCATGGCCTGCCCCTGTCCTAAGAAACCTTGTGGAAACCTAAAAGAAAACTTGTGGGAACCCCTGTACTGCACCTGACACTTTCTGTTGCCTGTATTACATACCAGCTGTCCCCAGAGGGCACAAGAGACCACCACTTTGCCTCTGCACCGACTCACCCTTCCCAAACAAGCACTGCCAGCAGAAGGGAGAGATCTGGAGGGGTTCTTGGTTTTTCCCAGCTCTGCCTCTGTGTTCCTCCACGTGGGCTGAGGGTAGAACCGGGATTACCACATCGCAGCAATGAGCTGCTTTGTGTTCCCAAGCACACACGCAAGCAGAAAGTTGCTCTTTATTAGCCAAAAGTCTGTGTGTCTCTCACACAGCCAGGCAGTTCACTGATCCCAGGCTCTTCACGCTGCCTTGTCAGTGCTTATGCCCAACAACAGTGCAAAAAGCCAGAGTGAAAGGATCAGACCTGCCTCCGAGTCTCACTCCAGGATGAGCTCACCTTGTCTGAGTGCGTGAGAAGTGAACGCTAGAGCCTGACACAAGTTACACCCCACCACCAGTCTCCTAGACCTCAAAGGAGAACAAAAGTACAGCCTGCATAACCTGACTGCATTCAGATGAGGCAATGCAGAAACAAATTCTCTTGGTCTTAGTTTCCACACCACAACCAGCATTCCTAGAGGTATTAGAAACTAATTTTCTGGAACCTGTTTTTGAAAAGCCTCTCCTTTTTCTAGACCAAATCTATTCAGCCATATTCTGGCTCCCCTCTAGATGGGTAGTGGGCCCAGATGCATAGCACCAAATCCCCCCAAATTAACCTCCTCACATCTTGCGAAGAAGCACGTATAGCAGATACGTGGGATTCTGTCTCTGGGAAACCCACATAGCTGTGTAGCAAATTCAAGAAAAATAGGATGGATAGATCCAGTCTAAAGGAACAGATGCTAATCTCATCACTCTCCAGCCTCCCCTTTTCTCTCCTGTGAACCCAAAAAAGGACTTCAGAAGATCCAGCCAATTTTGCTGTATATATGGCAGACACTTGTTATACCCACAGATAAACCACCTTTCAATATGCTTCTGCCCAGTTCCTTGCTGCTATCATCCTCTATCATCACCACAGTATCAGACCTGTCCCAACATGTATCTGCACATCTGGTGGGCTGTGGTTGGGTGGGTGGGTGGATGGATGGATGGATGGATGGATGGATGGATGGATGGATGGATGGATGGATGCTCAAGCCATGTATTGCATGGTAGAGTGGCAGCCCCACCAGATCAGCCAGACTCACACAGACTACAAGAGACATTCATTATGTCAGTGTTTATCTCAGCCCTAGACGGTGTACTGTGATGCTAATGTGGAGGCTGCATTGACAGAAATGGAACTCCAGTTATGGTAAGAGTCCAATTAAGAGGATAACAGCCAGAAAGAGTTAGGAGAAAGAGGTTGGATTAGACCAAACAGATGGGTCAGGAAACGTATGCAATTTAGAGCACTGTAATTAGCATCATCCTGACCAAAGTTTTGTTCCTTCATATCAATGCATGTTTGCTACCAGACAGACATCTTTCGGTGCCATTCTTCAGAGGACACAGAAAAGCTAAAATCTCAAGTATATTCACATAGTGGAAACTCAATAGCACCATTCCCAAGAGACGCTATACTACAAGGCTCAGTATAATTTAATACACTTGCAGGGGTGTTCCCTTGCAAAATCTAGTTAGTCCCTCCATAATTTCATATAGAAAATTCAGTGTAATCTTAAAATCTCCAGGTTCTACCTGAAGGCAAAGGCAGCTATTTTCTACAAAGCCTGATGCAAATTAGCCAGGCTTTGAAAAGTTTCATATGTTTTTCATTTTTATCCTCTATGTTTTGTGTGAATTTCTTCCTGAAAGTATAAAAAATGTTAATTAAACAAGCTCACTTGTTATATGCCATTGTCATGAAGGCAGTGATAATAAAATTGCATAATTACAACCCATGTTACCTTCCACAGGGTGTCTGCTATTTAGGGAAAACACTAACAGGTCATTAATACCAGAAGGCAATTTTTAGCTAATGTGACAGAAGATTTAAAGGATCAAGGCCGATGTCCACAAAAAACCCGAGGTCCCATAAAATGGATCTTGGGAGAAATCAAGTATCTAAGTCCAGGCATGCAACCCTTAAAACCCTACCTAATCCCTTGGGCTCTTAGACTACGTCTATACCAGTAAATTAAACGTGCCCAGGACTGTTCTCTGGCACTGAGGTCCCTGGCACAGGATGGTTTGCACCCATAACATTAAACACTTTTATCCTTCCAGCAAGGCATTTGGATCCAAGTGGTTGTTTGGAACAGCCTCTGGCCCACACTAACTCCCTCAGCCATGCCTGGGAATTGTTTGGAAGAGTGTTAATTGGCACAGGCCAAAACCATGGCAATAATAACTTACAGGAATCAGCTATTCATTTCATAGATGATGGAGTTGTAGTGCCCCAGAACATTTGCTGATACAGATATCATCCTAAAATCCTATCATGTGCACATAGTGTATACATATATATACTATATATATATTTATGAAGAATTATGCATTTATACTGTATACTTACAAGTATCAAATATGGCCTGCATAGGAAGGATTTCTTGGAAAAAGTGTGGCGGATGGGTGACAGGCCATCAGCCATCCTCACATTCAAGTGTCTTCATTCCCCCCATCTAGGTTAACCTTGAATTTCTACCTTCTCAGACATTGCAATTTTATTCTGAATAATTGAAAACATTTGGGGCTAATTTTCACATTTGTTTTCACAAGTGGAGTGTGCATTTGTCCAAGCCTAGAGCTTTTTGTCCACAGATTGTTTTGCTTTTGAGGTTTGCTGTGAATCTCCAACACTGTCTCATGTCTATGCTGTATGTGATCTAGCAGATCCCAGGAACATTGTGAAGCCCAGGACTCTCCTGTGACCAAGCACCTCATGTCCACCTTGCCTGAAGGGAGACTGAACCACCAGCTTTACCTGTTCCTCTTGGTAAACACCACCCGCCCTTCAGAGCTGAAAGCCATTGCTCTGTCCTGTCTGCCTGACGTCAGCCGTACAATGTCGTTTTGCAGAGGCAAACAGGTCACACAGGGATAACAGGATTGGCACAATTGTGGCCCCATTCCTGTAGCACATATAGGACCTTGAGTGTGTCCCAAAAACAAAATACACTTTGATTTCGCCTGGTAGTAACAGCTGTTTTTTTCCTAAACTACTCCAGGCAAGTCATGTGGAGGCACAGGGTATTTGCAGGTTATTTGCCACTCCTGTTTATAGCATCTTCTGTCCACCTAGTCATCTTGCTTCAGCAAGCAGAATGAGCAGGAGCTGGTCTTGACTTTTACAGAAAGGAGCCTGAGCTACAAAGTTAAACCCCCCATGCCGTAACAAAAAAAAAAAAAAAAAAAAACACCTTTGATCAAAAAATCTTGTCTACATAAATTGTACCATGTACTTGTTCGTATCAAACTATATAATGTGCACATCTTAGGAGCAGGGGATAACATCTAAACAGTCTGGACACTGTCTGAATCTAGGTTATGTTTCATTGTACCAGAGGCATCTGAATCAGCGTGAGGTAAAACTTACTGCCATAGGACCTGACCCTGCGTGGTGTGCATCGCTGGGACACTCAGAGAAGCCTGTTGCTGTGCACAGCACATCTTCCATGCTAGCAGGGCAATCCGAGCTCAGAAAGCCTGCTCGGCAGCACCCTGAAGCTGACTTCCCTTGCCTGTGAGCCATGCTGACATCTTTACATCAGCAAGGGATATAAAATGGACACTGAGAAAGCTGGGGAACAGCACCTTGCCGGTGGCAATTAGTGCCTGATGGGTGCTAAGGGGCCCACACAACCAAAGGCCAAGGCCTGTCGCCAAGCTGCCCACAGCCCGTGCGTGAGCAGGAGAGTATGTCTTCACATGTGAAGCCCTGAGCCAAAAGCCGAAGCAATAGATTTTGTGATTGATGCTGCTGAGTCAAAAGGAAATGACCCACTCCTAGATAGTACTGCAGGAACTGCTGCAGGGGTAGAGTCATACACCGGCAGGCAAGGCACTCCGTAACTGGAAGCATCTGCAAACCCACTCTGCGGCAGGGGCTTGGCCAAAACAAGAGGGCTGAGAGAGACAAGGGGTCAGGAAGGAGGGCGCAGCTCGCCCTAACAGCGGCTCACTGCCGACCACCGGCCAGGGTAGCCTTGCTCATCCCTTAACCCTGGCCGGGAGACATTTCATCCCCGTTAAAAAAAGCGCCCGACCGAGACCCCCCCGACTCGCTCTTCCCAGTCCCCGCAGGCCGGGGACCGCCANAGTGACGGCGGTGTCGGCCGGGCGCGGTTCGGCGGGGCGAAGAGCGGAGCTGTGTCCTGAGGCGGCCCCGGGCGGAGGCTGGTGCCGAGCGTCACCCGGGTGTCCGAAGGAGGCTCTGGGACCCCCTGCCCAGCACCCTCACGCCCAAACGGGGCTGCCTGAAGCAACCCCATACTCGACTAGACCAGCAGTGGTGCCTGTTTTCTGGTTTAGGCCACCCAAAAGCATCTCGGGGAAGGATTATCTCCAGGCTTCCTGTCACTACGATAGGGCCATGGCATTGAGCCTAAGGTGCTCATGGTCTTGGTCACCTCCTCGCTTTACCCCAAGGCCTCAGCCAAACGCACTGAGCCGGGGGTTGGGTTTATGGTTGCCTTCACACACCATTTTCTGAGCTTTCCTCACTTCGGTGCAATCCCTTCTTGTAACAGTTGGGACATTGAGGAGAGTTGCAAGACTGCCAAGATTTTCCCATTGTCATGGCTCGCTAAGTTCCTTCCCCTCCCTCCACCCACCAAATCCTGCTGGGTTACTGGAAACTTCAGTCCTAGTGTACCCGTGTCTTCAGACCACCTATGGCCAAAAGGGATTTTTCCAGGAAAGGCACTTAAGACAATCGCAGTCATTCCCGACTTCTTTGCTACTTGCAACTATTGCTTCTCCCATATTGGAACAGGGTGATGATTTATTTCAACAGCAAAAGCTACTAGAGAGGGGGAAAATGAAAGAGAGAAAGAAAGAGAGAAAGAAGGAAAGAGAAAGAGAAAGAAGGAAAGAAAAGTTAGATGAAACTTTGTTCCCCAAAATATAAAGCTATAAATTATAATATATATTATATATTATATATAAAGATAGATATATATAAAATATATGTATCTTTGCCAAGCTGGCAAAAGCCAATTCGCTTTTAAAGGTTGGCTCCTCAAACTGCAAAATGGAGGAAAATGCCTATTGCACTGGAGCAGCGTGAGATTTATTTATATAAATAACACTGGCAAGGTTCTTGGAAGTTGCCAGATAAAGCACGTCCCATAAGAACAGAGAACAAAGTGATTACGGCCAATAGCTTTACCAGGAAGGAAGTAGCAAATATCTTTGTCTTTATGACCCTGAGAAATATAAGGAACGAACAGCCTTTTTACATGGTACCTTGCGTCTGCTTGCAGAACATTCCCTGCTAAATACCTAATTTGCTACTGAGTAGAATGCAGAAGGTCTCATGCATTATTTTCTTAGCACATCAAGACTCAACCCTACAGAGAGCAAAACGCAAACAGAGAAGCAACGAGAAGCTTTTTTGTACCATCAAAGATGTAAGAAAAGGAGCAAGGAAAGGTGGCAAACCACAACGTTTGCCCAACAGAGAAGCCAGAACAGGGGAGAGAAGTAACAAAAGGAGCCACAGGCATCTGAGAGGAAAGCACGAGTGAGTGGGAGGAAGACAATGCAATAATACAAAAATAAAGCCCCTGGCCCATTTGGGCACCTTCAGATTAAAGGGCAGGGCCCAGCCAGACTGACAACTGCCTTGAAACCCTTCCCCAGGGAGCAAGGCATTGGGTGCTTTTTGTACAGAATAAAAGGCTTTAGGCGCTTCTGCTCATGCCAGCTCCCTTTATTACTTGCTCCTCAGTGAATTAGAGTCTTCCCACCACGATGGCTTTTCTCCAGCAGCCTTACCTGAACTCTTCAGGCAAGTGCTGCTTTCTTCTGCCCACCACAGCAGCGAAAGACAGCACCCACCACCACACCACACACACACACACTCCCCACCAGACTGAGGTATAAAATCTGCTGGAGCAACTTGCTAAAGCCTTCTTTGTTTTGGCCATTCTTGAGGACAAAAGTCACAGAGTCATAGTCACATCTCAAGTGCTCTCTTTACTCAGCTGTCCCCTGCTGCTGACTGCTGACACGAGAACCATGAGGTGATGCTGACCAGCAGCATTCACAACCATAAAAGTACACAGCAATCCAGCTCTGCACGGTACTGTAGTGGTGCAGACTGGAATGGCAGCTAGGGAGTCTCCTTTGTCTCCATAACTCCAAAACACAATGTCCCATAAGATGGGAATCCCCTGACATGCTTTTTATTAGCTTTTAAAACATTGAGTTCTTGCCCCACAATTCAGAGCCCTCTGCATCTCAGCAGCAAAGCACAAGCAGCGTAACACAGCCCAGCAAAACCTGGGCACCATGTAGGTGGACTAAAAGCCCGTGTCTGAATCTTTTCTACAAGAAGTCATCCTCACAGCCCCACTCATCACCCCTAAGTAAATACTGCTCCAGTTTTAGCATCCTCCATGCACTGCTGGAACCTCAAGACTCTTCCTGAGAGGTATAAGAGTAAACCGTTCTTTTCTCCACTGTATTTGTGAGCTATGGAGAACTGGACTGGTGGGAGCCCCTGGACACCACACTCTGGTGGCTGGGTACAGCAACCTGGGAAACCCAAAGAGAAAAGCTGATAGCACCTCAGGCTTTTTGTTGCCTTCAGGTAGTTAGGGTGCGATCCAGCCCCATCCTGTTTGAAGAACCTCTAGCCTAACTGCCCACTGCTCTTTAATGAGATGCACAAGGCAGAAAGGACACAGCCTGTTTCCCCCCCCAAGCTTGGCTCACCAGGTTGACGGCAGAACGCTTTTGGGGTAAAATGATGGGAAGAGCCCGAGTATCACAGCTGCTATTTCTCCTGGTTCAACGATTCACTAGGGAAACTGGTCCCTTTGCTTTCCTAGATCTGAGGAGCTTGACTTGACTCCAGGCAGATTAAAGGTGCTGAACTGGAAGGGAGGGGAGGATCCTGCCATTAATAAAGGATTGGTTGCAAGTCTGGGGAAGGAGTCTATTCCATCATTAAGATATCTCCATTCCCTCCGGGAAGCCTTTGACCTGAAGTAAGGGTCTGAGTTCAATGCCATTTTTCAGGCAGGTAATTAAGCAGGAGGCTGGTGGAAGAAGCAATCTCTTCAATCTCTCCTTCCTGCTCCTGTCTCCATAGACTTCTTGCACCATGAAAGAGAAATCCTTACCTGTGAACAACCCTTACCTATTGCCAAGTGTTGGGAAAGCTGTGACTTCAGGAACTGTTATGAGAAGGTCACTGAACTGCCAAAAACCTGACAGCATCTCCATCACATCCAAACCATGGCAGCCATTTGCTTTCTGCACCTCCTTACACAGCTGCAATAAAAAGGGGAGAGCCCAGCCGTTAACGCTTGGAGTAATTGAAATTACACAGGGCCCATTTCTAACTCTGCAATTCTTCAAGTCCAGGAAAGGCAGCAATTCTCCCTGTGCTCTTTCCTCCCCACCCCAAGTGAAAAAAAGCACCCATCAAGCAGCAGGCTGGTTTATCTGAATGAATTAATAGCTATAAAACAACTTGAGTTCTTGAGTTCCACACAGGTCTGTCAAAACCATTAGCAGAGGTATGGCACTGGCTATAACTCCTTTCTTCAGAAACAAAGGGCAAAAAGAGACTACATCAGGCCACTGCAGAGTGACCCAGCCTCAGAGATCCCTAAGAGTAACGTTTATCCATCAGGACTGACAGAGACTTAACTTGGACCAGGCAATCTGGAGTTTTGTAGCCACCCTCTTAGCTCCTAAGGCTCAGAGCCTTAAATGATATAACCATCTAAATAACATCAGCTGCCTGAAACCTAAACACCTTTGAAGAGCAAGGCCTAGGGATTAGGCTGCTAACCAGAAGAGCCTAACTTCATGCCACTGGGAACACCAGCCCTGATGTCTCACCTGATACTTGCAAAGAGGTAATTGAGGATTGAGAACCCACCTAGTTAATTAAAGCAGCATAGCATCTTGCTTCTTAATAGAGAGATATAATCAATGTTAATCTTTTGGGCGTGCTACTAAATATCCAAAGGGGATGTTTGTTTTGCAATTTCCCTCTTCCTTAATGGCAGCTTTTCCCTACCCTGCACAATCAGTCACCCTGCAATTCACAGCAATAAATATTTTGGCTTGCTTGACAGCTGCAGCATTTCAGTGTCTTTCACCTCAAGCTTCACCTCATCCATTATCCAGCACTTCTTTGTGGCAGAGCTCCTGAGCTGATCTCCTCCTATTAAGCTGTACAGGCTGAGAGCTCTGCATAGACTTTTCCTCAAGCTCTGGATGCCAAGCTGATCCATACCAGATACCTGAAGGAGTAGTATCAAAGGAGAGCAAGCTCCTGCCTTGGGCAACTCAGAGAAGATGCAAGCCGTTTGCCTGAACCACCAGAGACAACAGAGATGTCCATCTCTGGTTGAAGAAGATGGATTAGACTGGGAGGCAGGGTAGTCTGAGAAGGGGAACAGAGAAGGAAGAGGGAAGAATGGGGGCAGAGGAAGCATAAGGCAGGGGAAAGCTGAAGCAACAGAGACAGTAGAGGAGAGGCAGGATGTCTATGGAGAAACAGGGATTTGAAATAAAGGGCTGGGGTGACTGGCAAAGTGGCACAGCTTGGAGTCAGACATGAAGTTTAGCTGAGGTGCCAACGTGTGAAAGAATGGAGATAATGTGGAAGAAGGCGGCCGTTGTGGGTATGGGTGGAAAACCTAGTTGTGGCTATGCTTAGATTCTTACCTGCCATGTCCTAGCTATGGAAGCAGTTTTGGAGTTGCTATATGTTGGCCTTAAGCATGGGCCAAAAAACAATAAAATCCAACAGCTTTTTACAATGGGGCCTGAGAAATCTCTGACAAGATGTCTGGAGAGGACATGTCTAACAATTCACTAGAGAGGATGAACCTTTGTAATCTAGAGGCTCTTCCTAGGCATGCAGATTGGGATAGTTGGTGAGTAAGGAGCAGAAGAAGGTATATTAGTATTTCTGAAGGAAGAAGAACAGAAAGGGTGTCCATAGGAATGGATTGAAGGAAAAGCAATGCTGGTACCCTTGTTCCTAGCCTCTTGGGCAACCAAGTGCAAGTGCCCTAGATGAAGCTGGCTTTGCTGCAGGCTTTACAGCTAATGCCATTTTAATTTCTGACATGGCACTAATGGAGAAAGATTTAACATGTATTTATTCAATGTCACTAAAAATACTCCGGCAGTTGCGGGGGAAGGAGGGGAAGGGCTGATCGACTGGGGAGGGTGGGGAGGACCTGCACTTTTATAAGGACTGAAATGTGATGCTTAGAAGCAGGATTTGGAAGGGCTCTTTCTTAGTAACTGCTGAGTATCCTCTGCCACGAAAACCTGCTGTCAAGTGTCATGTCAAATCAGAGAGACTGTGGGCAGAGGCTGAGAGAGACCCTTCTAAGTGCAGCCTGATGGACAGGAAGTAATGATACTGCTATGGGCATTGCCTGGACCTGGCAGGTAGTCACTAGAAACAAATGCTGTTTCCTTGTTAAAGAAAGAAAGATTTAATCTGATTTCAGTCTAGGTGAGTATGTTCAAGCGAGTCCCTTTGCCACTGTTAATACACTCTGTGTTAGGCACAAGTGGTCATCTGGCTGGTTTTAACCCATTTCACAAAGTCTGCAGGTGTGGGGCAGTAGGTCAGCCAAGAGGACAGCTGGGTGCATCATTTTCTTCCCCCTTCTCCTGTGTGGTTCAAAGCCAGGTTGCTGGCTCCTATCTTGTGGTTCTCCATTGTCTCTGCATGGTGTGGCTTGGATCTGCAGTCAGTGGTGGCAGAGAACTTTCTCTCTTCTTGCCCCAGAGCTAGATGCAGCCTTGATGCACAGACTGTGCAGGCTGTACAGGTCTGCCCCTACTTTTATATTGTGTGACCTGGAAGGTAGACAACACACTGGCCAGGGGACTATGGCTCCTGGCACTCTCTTGGTAAACCTGCCCTACCTTCCCTGGAATAATGGAGAGAGGACTTAATTCTTCCTGGGCCAGGAGTGACTGTGATGTCCTGAATCCTCCAACCCAACTGGGCTTTTGGTCAGCAAATCATAAATCAACAGGAGGCTTCTCTGCTTGCAGCATGAGGCTCTGTCCCTATGCTTGCTAATTAGAGATGAGTTCACACAAAATGCTAAGATTCAAAAGCCTCTGTGAGCACCAAGGGAACTCGAATTCAGCTTAGACAGTGCTTGGATGCTTTGGTGATTGGCACCTTAGAAATTACATAGATAGACAGAGCACAGTGGAAATAGATGGAACTTTGCAGCTTTGGCTCTTCTCTGCTAGTTATAATTATTTAAGACGATGCTTCACATCACATTCAAGCTCCTGTGCAGATAGCAGCAGCAGAAAACAAGAGATCTCAGCCACTTAGGAGAAGATTATGTGGATATGACAATGTTCAAACCCACTGGGCTCTGCCACGCTGCATTATTTAAGCCCAGTAACCAAATTTAGTAACCAGCCCCTGAGGCGCTGAGAGAAAAACACAGCTTCCAGAGCTCCTTCCCTGCAGTCCTGTCAGCTTCCTCCCTTAAAGGAGCCACTGGCTTTTCTCTTCCTCTCTCGGCCCCACCAGCCAGGCATGACCTCCCACATTGCTCTCACAGGAGCAATGAAGTCCTCCACACAGGGGTAATGCATGAGCCAGGTACAAGCCATCACATAGAGCCAGAAGCCATGGGAGTCCAGCGCAGAGCTACCCATGTGGAGAAAGCAAGGAGCCCTCCCTTGCTCAAGGCCTTCATGATGCAGGGTATGGAGTTTGTGAGGCATGAGCTCAGGTATAGACATGCCAACCCTGCAGCCAACGCACAGCCTGTCTGGACTACTGGCTGCTTCCCAGCTGTAGCTCTGTGCTAGATATCCATGTGTGCTCAGGTTGCTCCCTGCTCTGCCCAGACCCAGCTCTCACCTTCCTGGAATCTTTGCAGCTCCAACTAAATCCAGGCATGAATGTGCCTGCTGGTAAAGTGTGTGGACAGAAGCAATTGTGGACATACTGGCAGGTTCAAACTTGTGCCTGGGTGAAGACCTCTCCTTGCCTCCCTTGCCCACCAAGTACCATATCTGGTGGAAAGAGGCGGGCCTAGCTTTATCTCTCACCAGTTCTGCCTTCCCTCAGTGGCAGAGCTTTGTAACTGCTCCACAATGTCACATTGCCATACAATGGCACTTGTAAACCAATTTTCAAAAGGATTAAGGCAAAGAGAGCCTGGGAAGCTTGAGCAGACCCTCCTCAGTGGCACCTCAGACTTGTACATCTGGCCTGTGTTCAGTGAGCAGGCGCTACTTCACAGTCTCCCTCATCTCCCTAGTAAGATGGCAGTGCCCAAGTCCATGTGTGCAGCCAAGCTCTCTGGAGCGATCTATAGGAAGCAGTTGAACAGAGTGAATATTTAACCAGCACTGTGTCAAATGCAAATATGTGTCCACTGTGGTGTTTGTCCTCACAGGACACTGATCTTGTACATACACTTGAGGCAATGCAGCTTAACACTCCACGGATTCTGGTGAAGCTGACTTGAGAGACCTAGAATATACCTTGGCATGTGAAGAGGTCATTTAAGTAAAAACCAAGCTCAGCCTCAGGGAGCCATGAAATAGTGCTGAGACCTGCTGGTACTGTAGGTGACTCCCGCCACCATGACTATTAACTGCAAGGCGTGTCCTCTCCACGGCGGCGATCGGACGCCACCGCCTCTTAAAACTGTCTGCCGTCTCTTAGATCCCTCCCTGGCCTTCTGCCCAGAGCCCCAGAGGCAGCGAGTCGGAGACTGGTGTTTACAAACACAGCTTTTAAATGGTGTGTGGAATGAGAAAAAGGAGCAAACCCAACTGAAGGGCCCTGGGAGGAGCACATCTTGTTGGAGCTCACAGGGAACATCTTCCTGAGCCACCTCTCTTGACCTAGATGAGCTAGGACTGAGCTGACAGGACAAAGAACTATGGCAGGGCGGCAGCAAGGGGGGTCTACGGGCAGTCAGGGCTCCTGCCAGGTCTGCTTCACACAAGCTGGGGCCTCTCTGCTTGCTGCCATGCCAAGGAGCATACAGCCAGACTGATCATAAAGACCAGCTCTGCAAGGCAAGATTGATGTGGGGGTTGCACGGACAGTATCAGCTAGTCCACAAGCCATACAGTCTCTGCCATCTTGTGCCATTCCCAGCTGCCGAACTGCGGGTATTCAGGATTGATTTGGCTTTTAAATTTCTTTGTTGTTGTTGTTGTTTTTGCAATACATGGTCTGACCAAATTGAAGATGGGTTATTTATCACATACCTCAAATGCCAATGACACATATGGCCTATTGCACCAGTGCCCCTAAGCTACCCTTACCTCACAGCCATTTTTTCTGTAAACCACAGGCTCTTTCCCGCTACTTCGGTCGTTCCAGTGACCACCAGAGCCCATACCAGCATTGGCCTCTGGTGGATGGTTCCGACAAGCAGCAACACTCAGCATAAACTGAATCCCTCTCCCCCCTGAGCCCTTGTGCCCAGTCAGCTCTTCTCTCCACCGCACAGACCCCCACCAAAGTGCTGCAAGTCTGTGCCAGCAGGGATGGCAGAGTAGTGGCTGTCATGTGGACATCGGTCCCTGGAGAGCTGTCCTCATTCAAGGCATTTTCCCCAGGACACCAAACGCCCGTCAGCTGCTGGCTGGATCCCACTGCGCAGGGCTGGGTGTGACACCCAACAGCAGGGAGATGTTCTGTGAAGCCCGTTGACTGGAGTCCTGTCTGAGGTCTCACATCGAGGGGGAAATTCTCCAGCATTGCTGTTGTGGGAGAAGTTATTCTGCAACAGCTTCTAAAAGAGCTGCCTATGGGGACATGGTATGCTGGAAAAACAGTCATTTCATTCTGGTATGATCACTCCCAGTTTGTGAGCCTGGCTCTTTCTCCTCCCTCTTATTCACTGGAAATGAGCTCGCTGGATTCAGCTGCCAGTTCTTTGCAGGCAAGGATTTGAGGGCCGCGGTTTGGCCTGCGACAGGACAGCCTCCCAGCTCTACGGGCTGGTGTGTTCTCCTCACTGCTTCAAAACAAACGACAAAGCGTGCAAATGTGCAAAGTTAGTGTGTAGCCCACTCTTGGGAGGGGATGTGAGTCCTCAGCCTTCTCTAGGGACTCGCGTGGAAACCAAGCTGTGAAATAAAAATAACGGCCCTGGTGAGAGCAGAGCAAAGACTTCCAGCAGCTGTGACTAACATTAAACCACTTGGCAAAGGGCTTCCCGCTCTCGCTCTCTCTGCCTCTCCCACTCTCCGGGAACCTCAGAAAGGGCATAACTGGAATCCCTGTCTGGGGAAAGGGAGGATGAAGAACACGTAGACGCCCAGCCTGGGATTTCCTACAGCTATTGCTCGTACCAGGCAGAGAAGAGCCACGTGCAGCAGCTCTGAAAGGAACTCACAGGAAGGGAAAGGCGTGAGATTGTTTGTGTGAAATATATACAGCGGGGCTGGCTGAGGGCAGCCCAGACCTCTGTTTCCTTGGATGTAGAAGGAAGGCCCGGGGTTTTGCCAGCAGCCTGCGCCACCCAGCCTGCTCTTTTATGCTAGCGGGGATGTGTCTGCAGTAGCAGACATCCAGGTAGAGAAGATTTTCAGGATGGGTTGCTTGGCAGGAAGGGAAGGGGCAAGTGGGTGTGGAAGAGGATAAACCTGTAATGTTCCTCAACTGTGGTGCAGAAACTGCCCTCAAATTTCCTCCTAGGGCTCAAACTTAACTTGGCAGAGCTCTTATCAGTGCTCAGCCACTCACTCACGTGGCGAAAGAGCCAGTGCTGCCTGGTGCACTGGGCTCTTCCTGGGACTGCAGGCTCCATTCTTCTTCTGCCCTAGACTGATGAAGTTACAGCCTTCCTCAGGGCTGACCCAGTTGCAGCTGAAAGCCACAGGAGACACGTGGCTGCAGCAGAACCAGGCAGACATAAGCTGTGCCCTGGTACAGGCAGGATGAGGCAGTTGCCTGTGGAGGAAACTATTCGGGGGCTAGAAATCTTCTGACTGCCTTTACACAGAAGCAGACTTGGGAGAGAAAACCCTTGCACAGTAGTTGAGTTTTACTGGCTCCTCTACACCACAAAGTATGTGCCACTGGTGTAATATCCTTCCCATCAGATGAGTACACCAGCCGTGGCCCATCATTAGCTGCTGAGCAGCAGCCATCCTTCCCAGTCAGACCATCCACTCTACACCACTAACCTCTCTGAGGAGCAGGGAGCAGGGGAAGAGTACATTGAAAGCAGTCTGCCCCCACAGACCGTGGCCCCAGTGTTGTTTGCGCTGAAGTCCTAAAGCAGGAAGATCAGTCTCGTTCTTTTTTTTCTGGGCAGTCAGTAACTAACCTCTGGGACCCAGCTGCTGACGAGACATGGAGAGAAAATTTCTAAAAGACAGCGATAAAGAGGACGTGGGTGCAGGGGGAGGAGGAAAGCGGGGAGGGGGAGAGGAGGGATACGTATGTCACAGCTTACCTCAGAGCCAGAATTAGAAGCTGGGTAAAAAAAAATAAAATCACAGCAGGAAATAATGTGTAGCTTAAAATAGCAACATCAAATGGGAGCGAGAATGGGGAGTGGGTGGCATTTGAGGTTGCTGCTCTGTTCTTCCCTCAATGGCAGGGTGATTAATACGTCTACGCTACTTGTGTTTATGTAACAAAGGGCACTAAAGGCCAAAGCTGCATTTTCACTAACACTGCAGGGGAGTCTGTGAATCTTTTCTTCCCCCCGTAGCATTAAGTGGGAGGATCTGCACTTGCGCTTCCTGCCCCAGAAACAAACAACAAAAATTGAAAAAAATCCTGTGTTTCAGCACTGCACACGCAGTTACATTTCCACAGCCTGGCAAGGCGGCACAGAGACCCTTAAGGCTTTGAAGGCTTTTTCTTCACTCTTTCAAGGCTCCCCACAGAAAAAGCCTGTCTCCAGAGCACACCTGTAAACACCGTCGGGTTGTCTCTGGCTGGAGGCTGCGCTGTAATAGCAGGCAAGGTACCACTGCGTGTTACTACACATTTGCCTCCTCGTTCTCTGTATTTGCAGTGAATCATAGATCTCTGAGATGGGTCATGCAGTCCATTCCCCTGCCAGCACAGGATTGTTCCCAGCCATTTACTTAATCCCTCACGTTTCTCTTGGGCGACAGTGATTCAGAATGATCAGTTTTTTCTCTACACACCTTGTATCCTCAGAACCTCATTAAAGACTGGCAAATGCTCACGTGTTTTGGTAAGGAAGGGATATTTCTCTCGGGTGCATGAAGAGATATTCAGACCACTGCATAACTGTTCACTGGTGACACTGAAGTTACCTAGCAAAGCCACCAAGGGGGATACGGCACTTATTTATTAGACTGCTATGATCTCCTCTGGACTAACAAGCAGAACAGGCCTGCTCTGAACTTGCAAAGAAAGGTGGGAAGGTGTCCCAACTGAGCCCCAAGGGGTGTAGGAAGCTCCTGAGTTGGCCACGCTCAGTACCTCCCACCCATTTGAAAGTAGCCGTGCTACTACAGCTACAGCTCACCCCCTACAATGTTTGTTCTCCTCAGAGAGAGCAAAGACTTTCCTTCACCTGCACACACAGCATAAGCCCGCACCCCTCACACTCACTCCTCCTATCGAAGGAGCTTTGTTTGCAAATACCTGTACATGCAAATAGCATAAGACCAACTGTGTTGCGTGACAAAAACCTGCTGCGCGGGCCTGATTCTGACACTCTCTGAGATCAGCATATATCTTTGACATAAGTCGGGCCGCGCTGCTGTCAGAGGAAGGAGAATCTGGCCCAAACACGATGCAAATCTTCCCACAGGCTGGCAGAGCAGCATGATTTGTTTAAACATGGCACGCTGGTGGCTGCAGATAGAGATCACTCCCAGCAACTCCATCAACATGTATAATATCCTGCTAGTTAAATCCAGCCGTGGTGAATATCTCTACCATGTTATCCCTCCAAGCAAATATAGTACCTGTATGGAAGAAATTCCTCAGAACGTTTCCTGTCTGGAGCTAAAGCCTGCCAGGGACTGAATTTCCTGTGAGGCTACAGTTGGGAATGCAAAGCAAAGAAGCTAACAAGAAAATGATACATATTTGAACCTGCTCTACACAGATCCTCCTCAGCAAGCACATTTCAACCCCTGTTTCAATAAAAATAAAGCACTTAGATTTTCAAATACTGGCTGGGTTATTTTTCATTATTAATTTTTACCCCACTGCCTCCCTTTCTGCCTGTTTTTTTCCAGCTGCAATTCTGTGACTTACACATCCTGAAAATGAAAGAGGTTGTTTTTGCCAATAGCAAAGTGCTGTGCATCCTTTCAACCATCTGGAAATGGATTTTTTATTCTTCCTCTCTCCCAACCACACACGCACGTGCAGACACACAACCAAGTCTTTGTCTCTTGGAATCATTTCCCGCACCAAAGCTGATGGCCACAAAAAGAATTCAATAAAAAAGTTCCACAGGCATTAAGAGGCTGAGGCAGAATAAACAGGGCAACTTCCTGGGCACTTGTTCTCATCCAAACTGCCATCTCACGAGGAAGTGATGAACGCAATAGAGCGTACAGTTCAGTGGTTAGAGATGAAGAGAGGTAGTTAAGGCTCCTGTGCTTTTGTCCCGGCTCTACTACAAATCTCCTTTGTCACTAAAAGCAAGTTGCCCACCTGTTGAGTGCCTTACCCCCCCCCAGCTATAAATAAGGATACAGATACTTTCTAACCTCGCCTGATGATCAATGCGTTCATGTTTGTAACGTGAGCTGATCTCCAGAGATGAAAGTAATCTAAAGTGAAAATTGCCATGATAGCTCTATATGAAACTAATAGAGTCAAGCAGGACAGTCTGGGAGCCAAAGACTAGACTTGATCATCTCTTGCCCAGAGGCAAATGTTAAGTGAGCCATATCACCATGACTGCAGGTCTGCAAGAGGAGACAAAGAAGAGCCAGAGCCACACTGACTGGTACAAACATGCTTACGGTGTCCAGCTGAGAATGAGTAACAGCTGCTTGCTCATCATCCTGATTTCTGTCACTACTAGTGTTTCTGAATGCTGAAGTGTCCCAATGCTGTGACTCAGGGCTGTGAGTCATGGGCTGTATGTCTCTACCGCATGGAATCACTCACTTGCTCTCTACGATGAGATTGCAGAAATCGCAGATCATCTTGGGTCTCCTGCAGTGGTAAGTCTTAAAAATATAGACAGATATTTACAAACACATCCGGAACAAAGTCATTCTGTCTCCAATGGCTATCTATCAAGGATTTGTATTAGACATCAGTTGGACATACAAATCTGCACCCAATAAATCTAGAAGTCTTTTTTTCCCTTATGTGGGCATTTAATTCCTGTATCCCCAAAGATCTCATAAATCTGGACTAAACAGGATGTAGAGCAGGCAGCATTCAACCTTTTGCCTCCCTTGCTTGTACCAGTCACATATTTAGACCTGAAATGCTGACAGCAGGGTGACATGCTGCTTTTTGGCATTGGATCTGCCTCATCCTTGTCCAGGCTCCCCAGCCTTCCTGGCAAGGAAGCTTTGATCTAGTAGCATTCTCCTAACCTCAGTGCTAGGCTGCAATTAGTTGCATGCAGGGCTGCAGCTGGAGCCCTCTCTGAGCTGGCTGGCAGGACCTCTGAGAAGACACCAGATACTCATACTGGATACCTCACCAGATGAGGTATCAAAACTTGTGTTGACCACATACAACCTGACAGGCAGTTTTCCCATCAGACTGTGACAGCAACCAGCTGTGCGTTCAGGAGCTCACCTCCAATTTATATAAATTCTCTGTTGATACAGGTGCAGCTGAACGGCCGCCACTTCCTCTTGAGATGAGGGAAGAGGTGCATCTCAGCACTGAGGTGCAAAGCCCTGAGTGATCTCACCGGCTGGGAACCTCCTGTGCTGCCTGCCTGTACAGCACCTAATCAGTGAAGTGGAGGCCCCATGCTGACAAGAGTGGGATTGCCGATACTCCTCTATGGCAGCGCGGTTTGTGTTGGCAAAAGAGTGTTTCTGTTGGCATATGCCTCTTCCCTGGATTGATTAAGTCATGCCTGCTTTTGCAAATATCTCTGCAGCAAGGTGTTTTGTTGGTATAAGGCTCTGGTGAAGAATCACTCTCCCTGCTCACAGCCAGTCTCAGTCCTTCCCCCAAAACCAGATAAAAGATGATGATGGCAACCTCTCTGGGTGAGCTTTCTGTGTGCCGAGACAGGGCGAGTGTGCTTATACGTCTGAACTAATGTAGACAACCCCTGAGATAGGTACTAGGAAAGTAAACACAATGTGCTCCGAGCACAGGGACTCCCGAGTGATAGGAAGTGACTACAGCACACCAATTCCTCTGTTCCCGTAACTCTCTGTGGGTTTGCCAATAATCCTTATCATCCTTGCTGAGAAAGGAGTGCCTTTGCTAACTGCTTACATCCTCCTTCCCTCGCTGTGGTCAGCCAGTTGCTGCATGCCAGAAACAGCTGGTATGATTGATAGATAAGCACAAGTCTCAAATGTATTTTCCTCTATCTGCCCTGACCATACCCATCCCTGCAGCTGCTAGAAAGGCAGTTCTAGAAAGGAGTGAAACAGAGAGCAGCTTTGTTACCAGTACTAGTTTTCTAGAAACACCAATCGAGGGAACCTCAACTTTTCTCAGATTTCTGTACAAAATACTGCAGGTCTCCATGTAGAAAGGTGGGTTAGTCCCAAACCTCCCTACCACCTCCCACCAACAGCATGTCCCACAGCTCAACAAGCCCTGCAGATGAGGCAAGTCTTCTGCCAGACCAAGAAGATGCAGAGTTCAGACCCCAAGATACCAGGACCTGAAGATACCGCCTCTCAGCTGGCATCAATGCCCTGCACTGAGGGCAGGGATGGGTCTAACACACAACCAAGAGACTAACCAAGAAAGGTGCAAAACCAGACTCTTTGTGGACAAGCATAGATGCACTTGGAATTTCACCCCATTTGGATTAAAGCTCTGTGCACCTTGAGTTCAGCATTTTTAGACAGCCTGAAGGCATTCTTTGAATGCAGCAGCAGAGGTTCAGTAAGAGAGTGCTTCAGGATCACCTCTACTCCAAACAATCACCTTCTTTTAAGCAGCACATCGTGAAAAAAAGCCATCTCAAGCCAAATTTTTCTTCAGTTTGAGTCACAGGAGTGACATCAGAGATGAAGTGAAGTGACTAGAAGACAGCCAATTTCATTATTTTGTTTTTCTGTAGTAGTTCCTGGAATGTGGTTTGTAGATGCAGCCCTTCCCTTGCTGTTAGCTCATGCCACGAGGTGGGCAGGGGTGTTCAAATAGTATCTTCTTTGACTTTTCTGGTACCGAGATGATTGTTGTTGCTTTTTTGGAGGCTTTTGAGATGCGCTCCTGCAAGCTTCTGCCCCCTTCCCCCCCCTTCCCGCCCCCCCTTCTCCTGAACTGCATCTGCAGCATCCAACCACAGTCCCTCTTGAGGGCAGCGTGGCTCTCACAGTGACGACACCGCGCTCTTAATTTGTTCCAGCCTGTTTCACGCTGACATTTTAGCACTGACGTCATCAGCTGCTGAAATTTCATTGCTGCTGCTAAGAATAACAGCCCTTCTCATCCCCCACCTTGCACCAAATAATTATTTATTAATACAGTAGGGATCCAGGCTTATCTTTCCTGACACAAATCAGCTTCTGATGGTTAAAAGAAGAAGTAAGAACAAATCACTGAAGATGCTTATATATTCTGTCAGCCTGGGACCAAAAAAGTATAATCAAGAGTTGAGTGGTAGGAGTGCTGTAAAAAACGAACAGGAAAAGTTCAGACTGATTTGATTTAAGGCTTCCTTGTCACACAGTCTTACACACTGTGAGTTGCTTGAATAGCCTAGGCTGCAGTCTGCCCCTCAAGTCCCTTCCAAATTCTCCATGGCTTTGTACCTTGAATATTTACTTATACTGATGCAGTGTGGGTATGAAATACTGCCAAATCAGAATTCCCCATGGACTTTGGGGTCTGAACCAAATCCCATTGATTTCCGTGGGAGGATTTCTATTAACTTGAATGGGCATCGAATCAAACCTAAATTGGCAGTGCTCTGCACCCATTTGGCATAGTGTAGTTGTCTGCATAAGGTGGAGAATCAGGTCCAAAGACACTGAGAAATGCTTTAATTAAGAGCACTACTGAGAAGAACGAGCTTTTCCATCATTTAGCTGATAAACTGAATTTGTTCTATATTTTTAATAGCCAAGGGTCAGATTTTCTAAGACATTTGGTCTAAAAGACGAAGCTGGGTGCTTACAGGTTCCCAAGTTTGTCTTTCGTTTAAAGGCAAATCAGGTGCTGAGGAGCCTTTCAAATCAACAGTCCTGTTCACTTATTTACATGCTTTTGAAAATCCTAGGAGGTACCTATTTGCCTTTTTGGTAGCCTTACAAATCTAACCATAAGTCATAAGCTGACCATTACCTGCAGCCGGCAGCCAGCTCTACCCACTGATTCCTCATCAGCACCTGGACCCGCATATGTACATTGAGCAGCTGAGAGAAACTGGCACCAGGAGCAGTAACTGCACAACTTATTGCCTATAGGTACCTGACCTCTATAGCCCCTTCTTACAGAAGGAGACCAGCACCTCTTCAGGGCCAGCAACTCATCCACAGTCCCTCCTGGTCAGGGGTGACAAAGACCTTTAAAAACCAGACACACAGAGGTCCTCGAGATGTTATTTTCAGCCACTGTTAGGGAAGTCAGTGGCTAGCACAGCTTCCGCTCCAGAAGCAGACCTGAACCTAGACAAGACTAGCATCCGGTTAAGGAGAAAATTCTCAAAACTTCTTTGTTACTGCTTCCCCACCAACTCTGAGCTCTGGCATCATTTCCTATGTTGCCACTGACCCTCTCAGGCGACTTCCTCCACTGCTTGATCTTTAGAAACTGCTGCATTCGTTATCTCTACACGTCCCTTTACTGCAGAATAGGGAACGAGGCCATTACGAGATGGCCTTTCTGATGGGTCCCTTGTGACTTTGCTTGGTGACGGGTATTTTGCCTGGCTGTTATTTTTCATTGTAACTTGAGTGCTTAGCATAATCTTTTCCTGGAAAGCACAGGGAGATTGATTATGAGACATGAAAGACAGACAACTCTGCTTGAAAATCCTAGAGGCCCCAAGACAGAGAAGATGAGAGCAGCATTTTCACAGAAAGATGCCTTCCCCTGAAGTGCCACGGGGGAACAGATCCAGAAAAGGGAGATGTTAGCAAGGGAAGCAAACAGAAAGTGAAAGTGTTGTAAGAGCCGAGCTTTGAAAATGAAGCACGGGAGCTGGGAATGTCTCCTCCGACCCCTGGCAGCCATTCTTGTTTAGCCTGGATCAGTCAGCAAGGTCACATGCTGCTGGGCCAACAGGAGCATATCTCTGAGCTGACGCGCTTCTCCCGGCAGACGTCAGGACGGGCTCGGCTGGAAGCCTGAGGGATTGCTTTGGCCACCTGATTTCCTCAAACCCCCACACTAACCTCTTCCTCCCCATGACTAATTTCCCTGCACCTCCTCCCACGCACCCCCACCCACCCCTCCGCAGTTCCTCACCCCGTGCATATTTATGCACAAAAGAAACTTGCTAGATTACACATGCTACTGGGGTAAGTACCAGGTAAAGAGATAGGAACATACTGGGGAACACAACTCCTACAAACCAATGAAGGGACAAAAAATTCCTGCCTTGGCATTGGCAGGCAGAGGAACCGCTCCTCAACCAGCTCCTTACGATAAACCCCCTGCTCCTGGGCTGCAGTTCCAAATGTGCTCTAAAAAACATTAAGTCACTAAAAAAGCTGTTCATCAC
Source organism: Jacana jacana (assembly GCA_013400555.1). Lineage (NCBI taxonomy): Eukaryota > Metazoa > Chordata > Aves > Charadriiformes > Jacanidae > Jacana > Jacana jacana. The sequence goes on along the minus strand of VZTM01006234.1, from coordinate 61,586 downwards.
AAACAATAAGGCCTCAGATAGACTCATGCCCATGCCGCAGAGTCAGCGGGCCAGCCGATACAAGAGCTGGTTCAGCTCCAAGAGGGTAAGTCAGGACTTGGAGCCACGCATCGAAAGCAAAGCTGTGCCCAGCAGTGTTCCTGGGTATGAGCGGGAATGGTGCTGCCCCACCAGATACCTTTTGCTGTCTTTTACTGACATCTAGAAAACTGCTCCCAGCTTTGGGCCGTGGCTCTGGTTCTGATTCATACCAGTTTTGCCCTGGTGCTGTTCCACTGAGGACCAGCTGTGAGCCTCGGCTTTCCCGAGGCGAGCAAAATGGGGAATGGGCCTAGGGTTTTATTTATTGCTTATACCAAAAAGAATCATCTAATTAAAAATCACTGGAAACCACATGCATTTGCAGAAACGGCCCCACTTCAGAGGAATCTCTCGAGGCAAATAATTGAGTAATTTTTCAAGGGTTTAGACATTTATGAAAACAGCCCCTATAGTTACACTCCCTAGGATAAAATTACAAGTGTTTTCAATCCTCATACTTCAGGGCATAAATTGATTCTCAGCTGGGGGCCAGGGAGGAATTTCCTCCCAGAGGATATTATTGTTCTGCGAGGTATCTCAAGGGAGAGTCATGTCTTCTAGAGTATTTGGCATTAGCCACTGCAGGGGAAAGGGAAAAAAACAAAACCAAAAAAAAGGGAAAAAGAGACTTCTCAAAATGAGCCACTGCCTCCTCTGCCGTGTCCTGCATGTTGTATTGATACAACTAATTGGCTCTTAACTAACTGGGCAGCTCTATTTACATCCGCTTAACACACCGGGCAGCCTCACTGATGGAGCGAGAAACCGTGGACCCGCAGCCCAGCCATTACCGCGTGTGGGATGCGAGCTCGAAGGGGAAAAAGGCACACACGGGTGCCAGGACAGCTGGCCCGGGCGCCGGAGGCTGCACTGAGCCTGATCCCGCACAGCCTCCTGCTCTGCCAGACCGCGGAAGAGAGGCGAGCGCATCCCCCCGGAGGCTGGGGCGGGGGCGGCCCCGCTCCGATGTTGTAAGGGACCCCGGAGATCCGGGAAAGGCGTCGGGAAGGGCGCAGGGGTCCTGCTGGGAAGCGCCGTGACTCACCCTCCCGCCCCGCCCTCAGGGACAGCCAATCACCGCCCGGGGATTTGCATACAATCGCGGGTGCTGCTGGGTGTGAAGCGGAGGCTGAGCCCACCTGCTCCCCGCCCGCTGCGGGAAGCTCCCTGCCCGCTGCGAAGCCGCCTCCAGCCACCGGCAACCGGCAACGGGTGGAAGGCGCATCCCTGGGGGGGGGGTAAAACATCCCTCGCCTTAACCTCAGAGGAGCAGAGTTCTTGAGCTTTATATGGGGGGGAAATGGAATTACTCTAGTTGCCCGGATGACCCTCAGTGGTCTGGGGTGCAGGCTTCAAACCTGTAGCTGTCTAGCGACAGAGTGGTTCAATTCCACCTTTCGGGCGACTGGCATCGAACTGCTTTTTTTACTTCCACGGGCGGTCGGGACCCGGAGGCATAAAGGGCGACGCCCCCGGCAGCCTTGTCCCGACATGTCGTGGCACGCTAGGAGAAGAGAAAAATAAGTAAATAACAGAAACCGTTCTCCAGATCAGCTCCAGATTGACAGTAACCCGTCTCCCACCCACACCCCCCTCAGCAGTAAGCAACAGGTGCTAATGTCACCCAGCCCCACACAGAAGGGTTAGCAGGAAGCTGAAAAACGTATTCTTCAAGCCTTGGAGAAGGCACTCATTCAGCATCTCTTATCGCAATGGCTCTGGCAGATGATTTGCAGAGCCTCTAGTTCAGACAGGACTCCAGCCACTGCCACCACCCAGGAGAGGGAGGATTTGGAGGGCATTCCTCATCACCTCCTCATCCCACAGGCTTCCTGCCTTCCCTGAATTCCCTCCAGTGGGAGAGAAATAATCCTGAGCGAATTAGCAGGTTTCAGGTGTTCCTGGGTGCCTTTTAGGGGGTTGCAGAGCCATCCAGAGCAAAGTAGGTAAATGCCCCTGAGGATCCCAGCCGGAATGACTGTACTTCCTGTGCACCAAATGACTCACTCCAGCCGAAGGCCTGGGAGGAGAAGAGAAGGGCACCGAGGGCCACACCACCACTTCTGATGGCTGCTGTTGATTTCCAGCCTGCCAAGCACCCGAGTCTATCAATTAGAGACAAGCGGCTGTGAGGCCAGTAAGACCTGCAGCTCCAGGAATACGCTGGTCCATTATGGGAAATCTGGGGGACCCTCCATGGCTCCCATGGCACATGCCAACTTTCTAATGGCCTCTCAGGAGGTGTGCATGCATGTGCTCCTCCCCGAGTCCTAGATGGCCGTCTATGCTCCGTGCCACTCTGGCTACCAGCCTGCCTCCGCTGCCCATAATGAACTTTCTATGTGGAATTTCACTACGGCCTCAGAAACTGGTATCTGCGCTGCAGCTTGGCTGGGGGCTTTTGTTTGTGTCTGTGTGTCTGTGTGTGTCTGTGTGTGCAGTGGAAAGGCCTTTGCCCCATAGTGGGCAGCTGAGAACGTTAACGCTCCATGTCAGTTACCAAGTAGAACATAATACAGCTCTTTCATGTGGTGTTTATAACTGAACATGCTGTTTTGTGTCAGCCTCGTTTGGGGTTGGTTTTGGTGGTTGTTTTTTTTTTGATTCCAAGAAGTAGTTTTGGATTAAATTATGACAATTACATTCTTATATTCACACACACACGCACCCCCCCGACAAGCCCCCACCCTGGCCCTGCGTGCACACAAACACAAATGGGAATTATATGCTCGGAGTGTGACTTGAACTACACAGCCTGGGGTCTGTGCCTGGCATTGAGTTAGCTTGTCTCCTCCAGAACAACAAAAGGCCTCATCCACTCCACACGCTTTCATCACCTTAGGATAAAGTGAGGCAGTCAGATTGCTGGTGCGGGTGATTTCTCCCTCAGGGAGCTCATGGGGAAAACAGACTGACTCTTTCAAGCACATGAGAGAGGAGCCCTGGACAGGGAGGTTGTGGTAAACAGTGCCAGGGTCTAGGTCTGTGAAATCCTATGTGCATCCCTACTCAGAGCTGCTTACACCCCTCCCCAGCTGGCTCCGGTACTCGGGCAATGCCTTATCTGCTGGGCAGTGCAGGCACACGGCAGGAAGCAATCCCATCTCTTGGGGCTATGCCCTCCAGGGTCCACCTTTGGCAGGCAGCTGAACTTAGCTTTAGCTTAGCTAGCCTTCAGCTGACACGGTAGGTGGGACAAGGCCTCAGGAAACAGGGCACATTATATTTTGTTGCTATTTTTTAAACACTGCCTGGAGGAGAGCACTAGTGTGGAGGGCCGTGATTGGGCTGTAGGAGGGACATTTCACACAAGGCTACCCATGTCTTGCCTGAGTCGGCTTGCTTTGGAGTCACTCATTAGTCAGGCGAAGCTTTGAGCATTTGAACCTGAGTGTCACTTTCTTCCCTGACAAAGGGCCAAACTGAGAGGAGCCAAGGCTTCACCACTGGTTAGAAGGCAATCCAGGGGTTACTCAGAGCCAAGACGCACGAGAGCCTGGCTCCTCAGCCAAATAATTTGCCTCCTGTTGTTTTCCCCATGGAGTCACAGCGGGGTGAGGAGGATGTGCTCGTGACAGATGGCTGACGCAACTTGCTAAGCATACGGGTGACTGGGCTGTGACTCAGCAAGTGTTTGGTTACAAGAGATGGGGAGCATGTGCTTTTGCTCTGGTAACAATGGTCCTAACTGGGTCTCCTGGAAGACTAGGCACAGGCTGTCATCTGTAGCCTGTGACTGTTGTCCTCCATGGGAGGAAAGTAGGCACATGTGGCCTATTAGAGCAGAAAGGCAAGCTCTTAATTACTGTTTACATTGGTAGTGGATAATGTCTCAGTGTGTATAAATATATGACCTGCTAGTGGTGCTTAGATGTCCTACTGGCCTTCAGAAAGGAAACCATTCACCATCCTGGCCTAAAATAATGACCATCTTGCTTGGAGGGAGTAGGACTCAGAAAAATTCTTTTGCTGTTGAGTCACTAGAGGGGGACAAAGACCTAGTCTGGGTATGCATCCATATACCAGCTTCCCCACTGCAGCTGTGGGAGACACCTTGGAGAGACAGAAGCAAAGATGGCCCTTGTCTTCTTCAGATTTGAGAGTGCCCAAGTGCTGGGACAGCTTTTCATAGGCTGAGCAGGCAACTGAGGATCAGCAACGTGTTGGGGAAACAAAGCCACTCCTTTTCCCCCAGAAGCAGGATGGTGCATGCATGTGCATGTGTAGTTTAGCAGCCTTTATGTTGGCTCTTCCTGCATTTCTCCCTACCTAGGGCCAGCCCATCCATGGCTGGCCGGGGCTCTCAAAGGCTAAATTCCAGTCATTGCACAGCACAAGACAGCGTCACCTGGGCAAGGGACGCAAACAATCACGTGCATTTACAGGCACATGCCATTTTACTCCTTCATCCTCTTTTATGAATGGGGAGAGGTGAATTCTCAAGTCTGGATGGGTGCCAGCTGTTATTGTTGTCTCTCTGAGTCAAAGACGTCATGGAAATACCGGAAGACTTGAATTCAAACCAAGTGTACCTGTGTGCATCCCACAATCGTAGAGAGCTGAAGCGGCCATGGCAAGCAGCAAGGCAGAGTTTGCAACTACCATATTGACCTGAAGTGCTTAAAAGCCACTACACAGACTGCCCTGGCAAAATGTCGGCCAGAATGACTCATAGGAATGGCTTGTGATATGCAGCCCTCAGCCCAGCCAGGCTGCGCCTGGAACCAAGGCACTCCCATTTTCTCCCCTCCAGCATACTTCCCTGACCAAATCCAGGACTGAGCCATTTGGCTCTGACTGGACTTGGTCAGAAAATGTTTTTTAATCTTCTTCTTTTTCCTCCTCCTTCACCCGTTGGAAAATGTTGACATTCAGGAAACAGCTGAAAACCCAAACCCTGAATATTTTCCATTGGAAAATGCTGGGGGAAAGGGAGGAGAATAATCCCCAAACTGCCAACAATCAAATTTCTTTTGATTTTAAGGCTTTTGGGTTTATGAGAGGGGAGCACATTTGGAGGACAGTCAACACTGTCTATGGAAATATCCGTTGTCTCCATACTCATTTTTTCACTAGACAACTGTCCCAAATGGCATCCTTTTCACTGGTATTGATTTGGGCATTTTCTACATCTAATATTGGAATTAACCTGAAGAAAAAATAATTCATTTTATTGAAATATACGGCACAAATGACACACCCACAGCACAACTGATACTTGCTCAGTACCATGAGAATATACCCTGATATTCTCTCTTCGTCAACAGTGCTGTTTACACAAGCATCTCAAGCAAGTTTGGAACCTGGTCTCTGGAGACACCACACTCCCAGAGCTCCAGCTGACTTGCCACAGACTTCAGAGCACATTCCTGAAGGGAATCAACCTTTCACAAGATCCCATCAAAGGCTGTAAAGGAAGCATTATGTACTGAAAGGCGTATTATCTGTAAATATCCCTTGAGTAATTGATAGCACAGAAACACTTACAAAGCATTTTGTTCTGATGTTTTCAGCTGATTTAAATTTCTGTCTGAATTGTACTGTAGACCTGAAACATCTGTTTCATCTTGTCTTTGCATATTATTCTGCTTTCCTGTAAGTTAAAAATAAAAAAGAAAAGGGACAACATTAGCATAACAGAACCCACATATTGGTAAGAGATGGATTATGCCCTAAAACTTTTACTAAATGCAGCTAATAGTGGGTTAGAGTTTAAAAAAGGAAAGATCTTAAAATGGGCATATGCTGGTCAGAAATACATTCAGGCTGCAAACTAGCCAAAACAACAGCAGAGTGAAGTTCAGAATAACGTCCGAAGAGGAACAATGGGAATAAAAAACTTAACTGTTTGAAAACAGATCTTTATCATTTGTGGGATATCATGATAGTAGAGGTGTAGATTCGATGACCCACAGGTTCCTTCTAGTGTGCTGTGCCCCCTTTCCCGTCTTTTTTTCCACACTGAAGCTTCCCAGTTACTCTTTACATTCTCTCTGGTATGATTTAGCAATTGCACTGCTGTTCTTTGCTCTGATTTAATACAGGTCTCTCTCTCTCTCGACACCTCCAGGTTTTTCTGAACTAGCCCCCTGTGTTTGAATTTAGTCAGTGCCAAAGAAGGGGCGTATATTACTCCATCAAATCCTTATTTTTTATTTTCTTTTCAATTTAGGAACATCTCCCTGTCATTATGAAAACTAATAAAGCAGTGGGTTTAAAAAGATAACAATGCAAACTCTCAGGCTTAGACCTCATCTTTGTCAGCTGGGGACAACTACATTGTATATTGACAAACAGAAAAGGCACTGATATCTTAGTGGCAAAATCACAGAGCTCCTAAGGACCTGCATATGCACTGTAGGTCCTTGCTCATGGTTTTTCAAGATAAGGAATCAATTCTTTACTTGTAGAACTCTACCCTTGAGTTGATAAAGTCAAAAGACCAAGAGCTTTAGTCCCTCACCTTGGAAACACAACTGCATGCAAGAAGCCACAGCAGAAATCTGAGAAGTAGTCATCAGGAGACAGGGGGCTGGAAGTAGCCATTGGAAACCCATACAAACGTAGGTGAGATCTGCCAAAGGCTGAGCTGTCCTTGCTTCCATCAGCATGAAGGGGGCAGATGCAGGAACAAGGAGATCCCAAGTAAGAAGACAAAGGGTCAAATGAATCACCCAGTCACTGTGTGAAATGTAACGACTGGGAGACCAAGCAGATTAAGCCAGGGCTTGTGAATGTTAACATTCACAGAAATATGTTCCACAAATCCAGCTTTTCCTGAGAAAAATCAGATTCTAGCTTCCTTCTGGTAATTTAAAGAGGCAACAATCTGTTCATATGACCTTCAGATCAGGCTGGCACAGGGACTGAATCCTACAATAAAAACTGCAGAACAGCCCTTTTGAGCCAGAGCAGTGGCACTCCCAACCCAGCACTCTGCTTCCAGCTGGGGCAAGGTGAGAGACTATCCAGTGAGAGCATGCAGGCCTGGACATCACATTTGTTGAATCGGGATGTTAAATTGTACAGCCTGCCTCTTCCCTTTAGTGTCCATTTATGGATCTGTTGCCTGTAAATTTGTCTAATCCCATTTTGAGCCTGCTGCTGCTGCTGTCTGCCTCTGCAGCCTGCTGGGCCAGCAACTTCCTGAAGTTCTCTACTTTATGCGATATAATTTATTTAATCTGTTTTAAACTAGTCTCATACTAGTTTCACTGTAGAGGGATTTGGCTACTAATGGCTCTGCATTCACCTCAACCACCCTGATTTCGTGAACCCAGTCCTTAATCATCAGAAAATAGCTAAGAATTGCGTTTTCGGGTTGCTCAGCTCACTTCCCTCCCTGTTGCTTTGCTGACCTGCCTAGAGTGGTCTTATGCCCAGAGCACTCTGGCTGTTTCCACACTCAGGAGGGAGAAAAATGATAGTAAAGCAAATGGAGTGCAACTTCCCTCCAGTTCTCTAGTCCCCACGCAGCTGTTCACCGGTGACGCAAGGAGTCCGTTTTGCGGTCAAGAGCTGGAAGCTGACGGCCCTCTCCTTCCCCTGGGGATCTGCAGTTCCCTGCCCAGCAGGGGGCTGCAAAGCTGCGAGCAGGATTTCGGGGAGGGTAGGCTGGCAGCCCCGGTGGGGGTGTCAGGGGCATCTTCCAAAGTGGCTTTAATTAATGAGCACATGTGCAGCGAGGAGAGTTACAGCATCCCACTCAAATTGTTGACTTGGAGCTGCTTCTGGAGACAGCCGTATTCTGCTCATTAGGAAAGAGCTTTTTTGCAATGCCCTTGGATTGGACGGCTCTTGGATTGCACCACGAGATCAAGTCCACGTATGGGCTGCCTGCCTTTCGGCTGCCAGCTCCAAGAGGGTTGTTTTTCTTGTCTTCTCATTCTCAAGGAGTGCTCAGCCAGATGGCCTGTTTTCGAATGCACTGTGCGTTGGTTGGATGTGTGTTTGGAGAGTCTGCCAGCTTCACGAGAAGGAAGAAAGAGCAAAAGAAAGGGAAAAAAGCGCCATTTGGTATCTATCTCTGGGACCCAGCCAGAGTTGAGGCTCTGTTTGAAGAAGGGGGGAGTCTTAAGAAAGAAACTAGACAAAATTGAAAGCTGGAAAAACTTTCAAGCTTGACAGACTGGGAGACTGAAGTTCTGTACAACATCCCTCCACTACCTGGCTCCCTAGCAAACTTGTAGCAGTCACACAAGAACGATAGTGAGAGCAAGCACAAGCACCAAGTGTCTATCTCGCTGCCCTCTCAGCGTACCCCACCTGTGGGCTCAGAGGCGGAGAGGTGACCCAGCCAGCCTGCCCACTGAGGCTGGGCAATGCTGCCTGAGGCTTCTGGGATTTTGCTCTCAGTTCACCAAAAACTGAAATTACAGCATGCAGCCCGGACTCACCAGCCCAGAAAGCAGAGCCACGATGAAGTATCATGAAATAACCACCACCATGGCCCAGCTCTCGAAGAAGCTAGTCTTAATTTTACTCCAGGCCAATGTCATTTTTTCGCACCCCCTGATGTTTGCTTCCCAGAAATACCTTCTGTTGGTTTTGGGCAGCAAAGAAATACAGGCCAAACCAGAGCAATGGCTTTTTCCAGCTCTCATTGGCAAATAATTTGAACCTGACAAGAAATATCTCTTGGTGAAGGGAAGGGGGAAGTTTTGAAGTTTGAATGGATTGTGCTTGGCTTTCTTTTCTTAACTAGATGTCGTGTTGTGGTAACAACACATTGTTCCAAGCAGCAGGAGGAGGTCTTGTTAAACAGACCTGGAGAAAACCACATTTGTAACCATCCCTGCTAGCTGACACGCCACTGTGTCTTACAAGCGGACTTGTCTGCTTGCTTACTGAAACCATGGCACACAGAAGATGGTTGCAGGAGTGTGTGTAACTGAAAACCCCATGTCTTTGCTGGTTCCATCAAATTATTTTAACTGAAGTGATCAGAATTTGTGGGCCCAGGGCAGACAGTGTGTCCATGACAACACCAGTTGGGCTGTGGGTTGCAGACACCCCGCACACAGCCAGGGCAAAGGCATCTCTTCTCACTCCTGCTGTAGGCTACACATCTAGGGCAAAACCTTCCAGTATCTACGGCATGCCATAAACACCTGTGGTTTCCCAGGACTTCCTGTCATTACATCAGCTCCAAGAGGTACACAATGGTCACTTCACAGCAGTTGCTACTGTCCTTGCTAGGACAGCAATTGCAATACCCAGCATATAAAGAGCAGGACCCTTCTCTGAATGCAGGGAAACACCAGCAGCTGTTGGCAAACAGTGTTCTGATGCTGAGACCTAGCGGTGCAGATGACATCATGGAAGAGAAGGAGGACTAGCCCGTTGAACACAGTGACTACATCACACAATACATTATTGTATGTAGGAAGGCTGCACCGTGAATTTGCTTCTCTTCCCATTCTGACGGGACACAATTTTGGTAAAGAACCCTGACATTAAACCCAGGCTGCAGTACCTACATTCACAGCTAAGATCATTACAAGAGATTTCATTTTCTGACTGCCAGAAAACAAGACAGGAAAATCCAACGATAAGTTCAACCATTCTTTCCAGGGCTTTCGAGGTCTCATTTAACCCTTCAGGTGATTGCCTGACTATCACCCAGTGCTGTGTCACAGAACTGGTAAAGGAAGGATTTCTGTCTCTAATTGTACAGAAAATTCAGGGGTCCAAGAGTCACAAGACTGGGCTTTGCCACAGCCTGATGAACTGCCTTAGGCTGGTTACTGCACCTCTTGGCATATAGAAATAACAATTACCAAGACATTCACATGAGGGCTGTTGAGAGGAGGTAGCTGCCCATTTACAAAGGTCGTAGGTGGTCTTTGGGTGGGAGATGAGCTAGAAACAACATCTACCCAAGCTGCACTGGCTGTGTCAGACACCAATACCAACCTCTGCATGCTTCACATGTTAATTTTCACATGTTTTATTTCACTGCTGTGGTGCTGCCTGACTGCTGGACAAGTGTGTCTCCGGCACACTGCTGAACATGGGGCTTCAGGCACGCATCGACAGGCCAGCCTGAAAAAACAATTTCCTCTAAGTTACCTAGGCAGGTGTCATTACATACCTAATATTGCCCCAGGAGGGGAAGCTAGAAGAGTTGGCCAAACATGGGATTGTGGAAATCTGTGTGCTGTAAAGAGAGGGGAGGCCTGCATTCTAGCACCAGTCTTGGTTGCTCTGCCGCCAGCCTTTGAGCATAACTGTTTTGTGCCAGTTGGTACCTGGAGAGATCTCTGACAGATGAGGGACCAGGCATTCAGAGTTTCATCTCGCTAGCTAGGCAGAGGTCTCAGCATGGCATGGGTTGTCTGTTACAAATGTCCATCATGTTGTCCATTACAAACTACAGTTTTGAGTATGGCTGCATCAGACTTGAGTAGCACCTACTGAGGTACTATGGAAGATGGCTCCAATTTTGTAGCAGAGCACCTCACTTAGGCACCATCAACACTGAATGGCTCAAGACTTTGAGAGGGTGAGCTCCCCAACCCAATTAAAAAGTAGTCACACACCCTTCCTGCATGTCTGGCCTCACTCTGCACCCAAAAGCTCTCAGAGTGTATTCTTAACTTCCTCAGAAAATAAAGTTGCCAGCTAAAAGAAGAGATGAGGAGGAGCACATCCAGCTTCTATTACCCATTTGCAGGGGACAACTTCTCTCTGCAGTGCATCTCCAAACAACAGGAGATGGGATGACAAGCGCAGGTCAGAGCTGAACATCAATAGCAAGCACATGATGATTGAAGCTGGAGATCTGGTTTAAGTTTACAGCCTAAATATACAAACAGTGGACAGTGCCTGAGATCCATACTGCTTATGCTGACAAGCCTCACAGGCCAGGCGTGGAGCCGATCCTGTTCTCCTGGAGTGTCTCACTGATACCCATTCTCTAAGTCCATGAGCTTCCCATCATTTTGTTGGTGGTCCGTATCTCCTGTAGAACATATGTTTGACATTTACTAGGGAAAGCAGAGGTTAAAAAGATTAGAACTCCTTTTGAAGTCAGGGAAAGGAAAAACCTCAGAGACTGACTTATGGCCAGAAGTAGCTTTATGAGTCAAATGCAGAGACCCATTTGAGTCATGACTGGAGTTGGATATAAGGACAAAGATGATTGCTTCAAAAATCACCATCCTCAAAGTTTTTCAGGACTCAGCTTTTGAAAGTCCTGAGCAACCTGTTCTCATGTTATAGCTGACCTCCTCCTCTTTTGAACAGGAGAATAAACTACAGATGTCCTGAAGTCCCTTCCAACCTGAGCAACTCTGTGATTGTATGGTATTGAAAGGTATTTGGGAGCCTGAGCTTTATCTGCGTACGGAGCAGACACAATACCATGTGAGCTGATGGGCCAATCACTCTGCACAAATAGAAACTACTCAAACAAAAGTCATGGTGAGTTATTTGCAAAAAGATTTGTTTGCATAAAACAATTCATTGCAAATTTTAGGTTATCAAATAGTTGAGCAAAACTCTGTTCTTCACAGCCTGAGAAGAGATGCAGTCTCAGTTCATTTCTTACCTAGTTATACACCAGTTTTCCTTAGTGCCCAGTCACCAGTGAGTAGATTGAAAGCTCTGTTCCCTCTCATTGAGGGCTGTCATCTATACATGGAAAAGAATGAGAATGACAAATATCAAAGGCAGCTAGAAATATTTCTTTGATTATTACTATGGCATCATCTAACTGAAAACTCAGGATGCTTCGCTGATGCTAAATAATTAAGCCTACAAACGCTTATGCCAGGAAGATCAACATCACCACCCCTTTTTACAGAAGGGGGAAAACTAAGATTGCCATTCACACAGGGCCTCTCAAGGAATGAGGGGCAGAACCAGAAATAAAACCTGTGAATCCTGTCCCAGAGTCTCGTCTTATAATCTCTAGACAAAGCTTCTTCCCTGTAAAATTCCATCTAAGCTCTTCATAGAATAATTACAGCCAATTTATTTCCTCACTCGTTAACAATGAAATCTGACAGGCTTTGTACTCAGGATGCTGAAGCTCATTTAGGGGACGAAGGTTCTTCTCCATGAGGGGAAGCCTGGAATGTCAGTCTTTAGGTGGCTTAGTAAGGGCATGTTTCCAGCTGTCAGGTACTTGAACTCCTGCCCAAATCCTTGCAATAAAGCTTTAGGGAAGAACTACAACCTAAATGACCAAAGTGATCTACCACAAAGGTTGGGGAAGCATTTAAACAAATAGCAGCTGGTTTTGTAATGATAATGTTTTGCCCTCAGTGGCACTTACAGAGTAGGAAAGAACATTTACCTGCCTCTGTGTTAGATGGTTTCTCTTTTCTTTTGATTTCATTTGCCTATGAGCCATGCCGGCAGTTCTTCAAGTGAGTGAGCCGACAAAACTCTGAGACACAGGGAGGTTCATGGCAATACTTCAGATGTGCCCCTCAATTCTGCGGCCTTCAGTATCACCAGAGCCAGAGCCACAAAGTTCCTAAGGGCTTACAGCTCACTAGCGGCAACTTGCACTACCTTGGGATGTGTAAGAAGGTAATGAGTCATGGGCTTCTCTGCCTTCCCTACCCAGGGCAAATGGCTCACCATCCTGTCTGTCATCACTTCCACAGTTTCTTCAGATGCCAAGAAACTGAGACACGAAGAGCTCCAGAAGTGCTGACCATCCAATATTTTGAAACTAATGACTCTGAAGGTTGCTCAGCACCTCTTAACCACAGGCCATTGTGTCTGAAGCTGGAGCATCTCAAACTAAGGGATACATTTAAAAATGTGTCCTACTTGCTCAGCATCCCACGAAGCAGGCTCTGGCAGAGAAGGGGCAGACTCAAGATTTCCACATTAAAAAGCCTGTACTTTTGCTACTCTGATGTGTTTTCCTTCTGCAAAGCAATACAAGAAAGACTGTTCCCACAGAGCTTCTGGGGAAATTCTGCATGCCCTCTGCCTTGATCTCTTCAGCTTTTGTCTATATGAAGGTTTCCTGCAGAGCAGAGTTGCGGACACAGATCATAAAATCCAGAGACCAGAAGAGGTGTGGGAGGGACTATCTACAATAAATGTGGTTTATGAGTCTTGAAGCTCATCTTCCCTGGTTCTTCAGTGCCATCTGCCTCGTTTCCACCAAGTTTCCAACCTCAGGTCCAGTAGGTGGCATGTTTGAATTGACTTTTGAACATCTGGAAATAGTTTGCTATTTGCAGTCCCCTCCCTCAAAGCTGCATTTGTGGCTACACGTGGTTAACAAATCGCTGCTTCTTTGACCCCAGATGTCTGCAGTGGCCCTTCCCTTTCCCTCTTGGGCATTTTTAGCCACCAGGACAGAGTGTGCATCGCCTCCTGCAGTGAAACAGACCGACAGAAAACAATGGCAGGAAAGACCATTGTCTTAACATTTGGTGCTTAACATCACCTAGGCTCTGCCTGCCCACTTCCCTTGGTCCACCATTGTCTTGGTGACCTATGAAGCAGAAGCTCATATGCACCTTCTCCCGCAGGGATGCAATAAGGTTGCAGAATCCCAGCCAAGGACTGGGGAGCTAAAAAGGGCGAAGAGAGAGAAGAGAAGCTCAGAGAAGAGCACTTGTGTCTGTCAAAGCAAAACTAAAAGGTCTGGGGAACAAAGGAGGTTGGTTTTGGCTTTGGCTTTGGCTCAAGATCAAAGCTTGGAGGTGGCTGTGGCTTTCTGAACTTCTAGCTGAAAGTAGCAGAAAGGGGCTCTTTTACCACTGACAGCTGCTTGTAAGGGTCCAAAACTACAGGAAGAGAGTGAGACCCAAAGATGCAAGCTTCTTCATCATTCTGATTTCACTTGAAGAAGGAAGAGGTTGGTGGAATTTGAGTGTCATGTAGCAGGGAGGAGAATTTAGGCTGTACTACCTCAATGGCTTCAGAGAGACGGAGAGCAAACACAACCACAACTGCCTATCTGGTTGAGCTAGGGTCAGGGGAAGCTATAGGATAGGGAAGGGGCTATTTCTTCACCAAGCTGTGTGTTCAATGGAAACATGCGCTGGCAAGAAAGGAGAGTTCAGCTGAAGCCTAGAACATGAAATTGAACAAGTGGCTTTCTAACGAAAAGCTAAAGGGGAAGTTCCAAAGCCTGTTCCACTGCAGCAAATAATGACAAAAGGTTGCAGCCAAGGAGAAGGGATACAGGTTATTTTTTAATTTAGAAGGCACTTGATACTTGGCTGAGCTAAAATTTGAGTAATTGCTGTATAGATGCCATTTTCTTGTGGATATCTGGCTCTTTCAAATGTAGGTGAGAATGAACAAGGACACTCTCAAGAGAGGATAGCCCTCTGTGGTGTTTATTCTTTGCCCAGAAGTCACACCAGCCTTCTGTTTGTTCACAAATACCCCAGTGTGCCTCTCTATCACTTATCATGGAGCCTAGTAACTAAAATAAATAACTGGGCAATTCAGTGTGCTCCAGTAGCCTATGGTATGCAGGAGCTCAGACTAATGTCACTGGCTCTTTCTCACTTTGTAAAGTCTAAACCAATGATCAGAGAACAATTGTTACTCAAAACTGACAGCAGAAGGTAAGGTGCTGAACATACCTATATGCCATTCCTGAATGTTATTTTGCAAGCTCTAATGATGGTGTTTGTGGTGACTGAGGAGATCAACGGAAAGACTCCTAGTGATGACATCACCTTGAGTAAATCACTGTCTACAAGACACACCTTCACTCCCTTTGTTCTTTAGGGAGCAAAATCCTCTTTGCAGATGCCTTTTGCCCCTTGCCGTGCCTCTATCTCTTTGCCTTCTGTCAGTAAAAGGAACTTAGCAATAACTCAGGAAAGATTTGTGAGTTTTAACTCACTAATGGTTGCACAGTGCTTTAGGAGCCTCATCTGGGAGATTCAGTCTATGCCTGTGTGATCCCACTCACTTATTCCCTTAGAAAAATGGGGGGAGGCACTTGCGTCCTCGTATCTGGCAGCTACTGCAATAACAACTTTAAAAATAGATTCTGGCAGAGCATTTAAAAAATTAAAAGTGTCCCAACTTTAAAGGCTAGAACAGGGATTAGACAAGGCTGCTTGATCTGGCAAGTCACAGAGAAATGAAAGGTTCCTTCAGTCATGACTGTGTATCATTCACTGAATAAAGAGAGTTACTGCCTGAAACCTTCCCAGTTCCATGTAGCTAAAAAAAATGCTGCTCTCTCTTCTTGTGGCCAAATGCAAAGCCACTCTGTGGATCATGGGATAATGTCATAAGGGTTTGGTCTGATTCATTTTAAGAGAGGAGGTTTTCATATCAGTGAACAAGGCAGTTCAGAGAATCAGTTCAGCCTCCACCCCATCAGCAGATTTCACATCTAAAATCATAACAAAAGCTGCTAGAAGGGAAATAGGCCCGCTGCCCAGCTGCCTTTCTTTGTGTATCTGCTAGAAGCCAACCTTGCAGAAAGCTCTTAGCCTCTAGACTGAACACTGTTTGGAGCTGAAATAAATATGAATGAACAATGGTCAGGACTCTCAGGAACTAACAGTCAGTTGGTAATGTGGTTGCACTGGAAGAGAAGAGAGGGACTGGTTTGTATGGATTCCTTTTACAGTGGGTTTGCTTTGCTGAAGTATAATAATTCCTTGTAGTTCTGTAAAGCTTTCTTTTCGAAGGCCTCAAACTTTTTTATATGTGGGGAGATAAAATTGTCCTTATCTTAGAGCTGCCAAGCAGTACAAACAGGGAAATGTAACTGTCCTTATCTCAGAGCTGCCAAGATGTACAGAGAAAACGAACTGCTTGAGACCACACAGGAGGACTGCTGTGTAAGGCACACACTTAGCTAAAAGACCTAAACTGTAGTTCTCTTGCCAGCCTACAGCTAAGGGAAAGAGATACGATTTCATCTGCTCCCCAGAGTGGTGCATTCCCTTAGTGGACTGTAGCAGTTGATGGGGCTTAAAGCATCTAGGGGTAGATGTGATGAGGTTAAGACCTCAGCTCAACATCTTTATGCTTGGTTTAAGCTGAAACTGCCTCCACCAAACTCACTGAAATCAGTGGGAAACCTCTTGAGGATGCCAATGAGCTTAGAAGAAAGCCAGGCAGCTGAAGATCCAGGCCTTGGTAGTTACCACTTCATTTTGGGAACTTTAATCTAGGTTTGCGGAACAGTTCAGCTGCTGGTACCAGCCCACTGCCAGGACTGTTCATCCCGATTGGGAATGGGTGTCATTTCCTTTACGTCAATCACACATGTTTCCAAAGTGGCTGGAGTCCTGGATGAAAATGCAGTAGAAGATGGTCTCCCTGTCCGTCTGTGCTGTCCCATTGCCCAAGATTTCTGAAGAGCCACAGTCATACTGAAAAATTCATAATTTTGCTCAAGAGCTCAAGAACCTCAGCCTATTCTCTCTGAATATTCAAGAATATTCTCTGAATGTTCTGTTCTCAAACCTACCTATTCCCTGTTTATCAATCAGTGAGTTACAGGCTCCTGGAGCAGACACAACCTCACAGGAAGAGATGGCAATGAACACAACAGAGCGGGCGGCTATTCCATCCTCTCTGTCAGCCTGAGGCTCCAGCAGAGTTATGGAAGGTTACACACCTTGCCCATCCTGGACTGCATCGCCAATTGCAAGTTCTTCCCTTTCTCATGAAAAAAAAATCAGAATCAATCAAACAGCCTTTGCTTATTGCTGCATTTCACGCTATTTGACCTTTCTGCTTAGCAGTTCTGAGAAGGAGAAAATGAAGCCAAGATTGGCAACTGGTAGATTTGCTTAAAAAGGTTAAATGATAAATTGCATCTGACTGAATGATCCCAGGAGGCCTACAGCAATTCAGTCTCTCTAAATCTTGGGATTTTATTGAAAGGGGTCAGCTGCATGTGGTATGAACATTTGCAGTCGGGAGACACAAATGCCCTATTTCTAAGCGTTCTTCTCACTTTTGTATTACCAAACCCCTTGAATAAATAATTTATACTTTCTCCTGCACTGCCACTGCAAAGCAGACTCACTTCACGTGACAACTTTGGTGATTACCATGGAGTAGAGGCAATGTAGATCATCTTCCATCCACAGCTGCTGAAAAAGCCTAGCTCCCCTTGCAGCCTGTGAAACTGTACTGTCCATACAGCCTGGACCTCAAGAAGGACCACTGACCTATCTGCTGTCACTCCTGCTTGTAGCTAAGTGTGTTTGGCCAAGGGACCACAGATCTTCTTGAAAACTGCACACATCACTGCCGTATCTGAGCATCTCCGTGTAGGGCCAAAATCAGGACCTCCAAGGACTTGCTGGCAGTTGGCAGAATTTGGTTACAGCAGCATTTCAGGGGTGTGCACCCTGGAGGATCATCTAGGCTCTTACAGAGAGTCTGACAGCCCGTGATGTGGTTTAACTGGAAGAGGGAAGCGAACTGCAGAGAGACAGGAGTGGGCAGTGATTTTTAACTCTCTCAATGAAAGAACATTTCAGCTAAATAGCTCTGAAAGTCAGTTCTCAAATAATTCCTGGGAGGGACTATGCAAAGCCCAGTCCTAGGGAAGAGCCGCCCAAGCCTTTATAGCAGCTGGAGACATAAGATACTATTGTGGCTGAAGAATGGGCTAGGATTCTTGTAAAGGTACCAGTTAGTCACTGGTCTCAGTCTGCTGTGCTCTGAAGACAATGCAGTGCTGGGTCCTGACTTCACATAAAAAGAAGGAAAACAAAACCACCAGAAAACTCCAACAGAGAATATTTTCCATAGGCAGAACTGAAAAAAAATATGGAAATTGTCCTTTCTTGGATGAAAATTGGAAAGCCCAGACTTTTCTAGGCAAAGTACTTGAAATATTTTGATTTTAAAAAAAAAGGACAGTGAAAAATGTTTACTCATTTCCTCACCTTTCCTTTCTCTCCCTCCAATTTCCTCCTTTGCCATCACTGAAAAGGGGCTAAGAAGAAAAATTACGGTAAGGCCTGGGTCCATCAGGCTTCTGAAGAGAGTAACATGTTCCCTGTATGAAAATTGTTGAACAAAGGGCTTCGAGCAGCTCCACATCTTGACATTTGACACACTGAGCTCCCCCCTCCATAGTCTCTGTCTTCTTCAGGGAAATCCACTTGCCCCTGGGAATTATTAATTATTAATCCAGATATATAATCAGGGCTGAATACTGTGTGAAGAGTGGCTGCTCTCTCATGATATGACTGGGAATATTCAAAAAAATGTAGAGAAGATACGACCTTTTCATGTTCCTGTGTAACTCTGCTCCTGAATAAACATCCTAAAGTTGAGTTGATTGGCACGAAACAGGTACGTTGGTACAGACTGTTTTTATTCACCCTGGTTTCCAATTATTACTTAATGAAAACTACATCAGTTATAAAATATCTGGAATGGATCTAGAGCTACATATGGAAATGGATTGTTTGCCAGTGCCGGATGCTACCGTCACATGTACGTCACCATGCCTTTCTCAGCTGGTGACTAGTAGTTTGCAAAGTCTGGGTGAGCACGGAGTGATTTTACCAGACATGAGTGAGATGCTATGTAAAAGCAGTCGTATGGTGTTTGAGGTTTCTCTTTGTAACTGGCTCCAGCATTCAAATACACCTCCTGCCAAGCTGTTGTTTCCTACTCTGTGCATAAATCTTCCATCCATCCACTTAGCCTGAATTTTGGGTTTTGCTATGAAAGACCTTGTAGATATGAGATGTGATTGCCTGGAGAGGCCAGGCAGATAATCTCAGTTGTAGGGTTATATTTTTCAGTGTTAGCTTTCTGGGTTTGCCCTTTAAAGATATGACAGTTGTATATAAGTGGAAGTAATTTCGCCCTGGAGGGGTGAAATTCTTTTTTAAGCTCTTCATGTAATCTTAGTTTGTTATTGCAAAAAGATCTCTAACCAGGAGCAACTGGGTCCAATCTGATGCTGAATTATAAATAACTAGAATTCCTGGGGCAGTCCTCTGCAGTGCTGGAGCAGTTGCCAGATGTAGTTGGCATCAGATGTATGTCCAGCTCGAATGCATTTGCCTCTATTTCACCCACAGGTACCTCAGACAGGAGGGCAGGGGAGGCATCCTGCTGACTGTCCTGCAAGTGAAGGCACCCAATACCATCATACTGGTGCAGAGGATCAGGTGGGGTGTCACCCTACAGTACTAGCAGCTGTACAAATACAGAGTAGAAGACAGTCCCTGCCTAGAAGAAGTAAAGGGCTGCAACTGGCAACAGAGAAGTGCAATGATTGCCTCTGGTTGTTCAGCAGCTCAGAAAACCCTTGGAATTTATTTGGCTCTGAAGACACTTCAAAAACAAATTTAATCCCATTCCAGCAAATCCTTCTGGTTTGCTGCTAGCATGAAATGCCCTGACCACTGTTTTACACACAAGAGGTCACTAGAGGCAGTATTGGATTACGTGCCCTCTTCAGTGGGAGCACCATGATTTCAAAATGATGCAAGACTATTTCTGTACCATGGAAGCAGTGATACCTTCAGTTGCCCAGAACTAGGTCATCAGAAGCTAGTGCAGGGCACGGCTGGGAGTATCAATCCACTCGTTTTCTCCCACTCCATCTGGAGTATGTACTGGGTCATGAGTGCAGGCAGAATGTTTGGACAGGAATTTATCTAAGGTCAGGCGCTATGGATCAGGTCTTCATCGTATTTACATATATGATTCTTAGGCAACCATGCCCCTTAGACACTTACTGAGGTTAGATTAGATAGCAAGGCATGATTAAAGAACTCAAGTAGAGATAGGGGATCAGTTAACTTAGGGAGCAACACTTAATTTCCTATTGATCTTCACAGTTGGGAATTTTCTAACCCTCTACTCTGCACTTGTGAGACCCCACCTAGAGTCCTGTGTCCAGCTCTGGCATTCTCAACATAGAAAGGACATGGACCTGTTGGAATGGGTCCAGTGGAGGACCACGAAGATGATCAGAGGGATGGAGCACCTCTCCCCTGAAGACGGCTGAGGGAGCTGGGCTTGTTCAGCCTGGAGAAAAGAAGACTCCAGGGAGACCTAATAGTAGCCTTCCAGTATCTGAAGGGAGCCTACAGGAGAGCTGGAGAGGGACCCTTTGTCAGGGGGTGCAGTGACAGGACAAGGGGTAATGGCTTTAAATTGAAAGAGAGGAGATTTAGATTAGATACTAGGAAGGAATTCTTTCCTGTGAGGGTGGTGAGGCACTGGAACAGGTTGCTCAGGGAAGTTGTGAACACCCCATCCCTGGGAGTGTTTAAGGCCTGCTTTGAGCAACCTGCTCTAGTGGGAGGTGTCCCTGCCCATGGCAGGGGGCTTGGAACTTGATGATCTTTCAGGTCCCTTCCAACTCTAACCACACTGTGATTCTATGAGTCTCCTGTAATGGTGAGATTAGAGCCCATGTTGTAAAAGTTAGGAAAAAAATGGAAGATGAATGGGGTTTCTGGTACTTTTGGGCAGGATAATTTTTGGCAAGAACAGGGGATTCAGTCTAGTTTTGTTTTGTGGCCAGTTCAAGAATATCTTGGTCTATCTAATGATGTGTGTAAATAGCTTGTTCTTTGTCAGACAAGGAATATTTCCAGCCAGCTAGCTTGAACTACCAGATCTAGTAGTTTGACAGCATTGAAGAGTTTAATGTGGGCTAAAAAGTGACTGGTCTTGTGTATGGCTTCAACAAATCCCTTACAACAGGCCACCTGTGAATATTGCAATAGTCCTTATCTTGCTAACCGAACGGGCTACCTCATCTCTGCAGGGCTGAGACTATTTCTTCATGTTCAGGGATGTTACAGGGCAAGGCCAGATGGACAGTGCTTATGAAATAGAAAGAGGAAAGAATCTTTTAGCAGAGATTATGCAAAGGTCACACCGTACCCATTGTGCGTCATCAGAACTTTCAAATTGCTTCTATGTTTTTAAATAAAATGGGTCTAGGGAGACTATGGCAGATGAAAAAGAGTTTAGGGAACTAGCCACAAAATTATGCAAGAGACCGAGACTTCAAACAGATTTCTACATATGCTCTAGCTGAACCTCATTTCTAATACTTGTTTCTTTATAATAATTTCTATTTTTTTATTTATTCATCCCAGGTCTAGCTTGAACCTGAGCTAAGCAGATAGAAATGAATGGAACACTGCCCTGCTTAACTCTGTTTTTCTGCTATCCCATCAGGTGTAAACGACTGACTGGCTTCAGAAGCACAAACGCATAGAAAAAAGAACGATGATGCATTCAGTGTTTGCAGTGATGAAGCCCTGGGGCCTTCTCAGCCTGGGGTTTTCAGATCAAGCAGCCTTCAAACCACATGACACTGCAAATTTGTGTTCCTCTCCTCCCTCCCAGCTCTCCACCCTTCATAAAATCCATCAATACTGCTACTCCGTATTCCCCAGAGACATGCTTTACCAGACATAAACAGCCAGACAGCCATCAGTTGGTACAGCTCATAAGTAGCTCACTGAAGAGCCTGCTGGGATAGGGGAGGGAACTGCTGTGGGTGTCTTGTTCCAGTCCCATAATTTCCCAAAACACTGAATGAAATAATAACTTGTTTATAATGATACATGACATCAAGGCAATACTACATAGCAGCACTTGAGAAACAGCTTTGAACCCTATGACATTCTTCCAAGTGAGAAAGTCTTTAGGGATGCCATGGGATGCAGAAAGCCCTATGCTTCTTCTAGTTGTCGAGAAGATTCAAAAATGGACAGGACTCATCCACTTGCCACACTTGAACCTGCCTGTTTTCTTAGAGAGCTAATCGCTCTGCCTTAAAGTTGAAGATATCTCCCTTGCCAAGAAGTGATGGGAGTGATAAACCAATTCATACCACAGTAGATTTTTGACATAAAATGAACTAGATCCAGGCACTCAAGCCGTTCTCCTCCAACAAACTATAGGAGGAAAAAATTCCATTCCTGTCCTGTGTCACACTGTACTAACATTACATAATTATCCTCTCCCTCTGCCTTTACCTACCCTGCTTAAAAGTAACTGGCCTTACAGGTTCAGAGCTTTGGTTTTGGAACAGTCTTTCTTTGCCATAATACTACAGCTAAAACCCTTTGTGCTACATGGCCACCAATCCCACTTTCCTATGATGGTGCACTAGGTATGCTGCCTTGTTCCATTCCGTATTTGCTGCTCTATTCCGTAGAGCATCTGCTGACCAGCTAACCTCTTGTATTTTCCTATTTTACAGTGTAGTAAAAATAAAAGCAATCCAAAATTTAAGGGAGAAAAAAAGCCAAATAAATGAGAACCCTGTTCTCCTGAGAGAAGATTTGCTTTAGAGATGTAATCTAATGCACCTTCTATCCTGCCCTCCTCGTAGGCGGTTGCTTCTTCCAAAGAGAGGAATAATGTCTTGGCATCAGTGTGGGTGACTTATGTCTGGGGGACTAGAAAGTCTCAGGACTGAGACCTGCTGATGACCTAATGTGTACTGATGACTGCTCTGTGTACAAACCCCATGCATGGAAGGCAGAAGCCTTGTTTTATTGCCCCAAAAAGGGAAGAAGGCTTAGATGCTTGCTAAAAACAGTCTTCGATCAGCTGTACACATCTAGACAATGTTGTCTTTAGTGTCCCAGATGGTCTCAGCTGCTGGCATAAGCAATGACAATGACATTAATTTCTTTGCATGAGTCTCACCACATACATCCCATGTGAGTCCAATTTTTCAGCTGCCTGCTGATGGCAAGTGCAATTCACCCAGAGAGAAGCTGTCTTGGAGGCCCACAGGATCCCAGATCCTGTGGAAAAAGTCTCAGTGGGGAGGCTTAGTCGTATGATCACTTCCGGCTACTATCTAATTTTATCTGTGTATCACTGATACTGAACGTCATTCTTTTTATCATGAGAACCCTTTGACAAACAGGACTAAAAATAAAAAGCAAGAGCTCGGAGTTGGCACAAACTGTGCTACATGGACTCCAATTTGTATAGCAGGAACTATAATCACTCTGAGACGTGCCCAAGCCCTCGGGCATCCCACGGGATTTCAGTCACTTGTTTACAAGGTGTTCTGATTTGCAGCTGTTTGACTACTGTGGCATTTCAAGAGGAGGCGGTTTGAAAGGATGTTGTTACTTTGGACGTCGGGATTGGGAAATGGGTATTGAAAAATCACAGAAGAAAACAGGCGAGTGCTGTCTTTGTTCTTCCCCCCTTACATATGAATGACGTCAGTGCTGGGGAAAGGAGCTCCAGGAACAGATCCAGAGGCCAACGCTCTGGAAGGAATAAGCAGGGAACAGGTAAAGCCCTGAAAATGGAGCTGTGCCCTAGCCTACTACACAAGAGTGCCCTGTATCTGATCTGAGGGGACGAAGCTCTGGAGTTAAGAAGGGAAACATCCAAGCCCGCTGCTTTTCTGTCTCTTCTAACAAGATTGCTAGCAAATAAACTGATACTGTGCCATGAACACCCCTAAGAACTGGGCTAAAGGCCGCTACCAGCTCACTTCAAACAGGCCAGCAGCTGAAATGGATTTGGTCACTGGCTCAAAGTGATTTAGCAGTTTAGATGCTCTTTCCATCCTTCCTGCTCTCCTGACCTGGACAGTTCCTTTTTCAGAGCTGCATTAAGCTAATGCCCACTTTCTTCTGGGCCCTCTTGAGATAATGGATTCAGATACGCAGAAAGAATGTAAAAATCCATCTGTTGTCTGGGATGAGTGATTTGCACAATAGTGCCCATGAGTGTTTGTTTAACACCGGACAGCAAGAACTCTGCAAAGTTGTAATGCGCTGAGAAAGGGAAAGCAAGAAGAAAGGAGAAAATAGGCTGCCTGTTTTAAAACCCTTTCCACCAAGCTGTGTGCATTTTTTGGCTTAGTTAGCTCTTTGCCTGTTTTTTTGTGGGAAACCAGGAGGGACACGTGGAGCTTTTCCCAGGCTTTAGAGTGTTATTCTCTTGTTTCCAGCATTGGGTTTTTATATGCGTTAATTGACAGTAACTCATGTAGAAAATATAGTGCCAAGAGGATATTTACCTTGCAAACATTTCATCTGCTCCCCTCTCTCCCTTCCTGTGACTTTTTCAAGTGATGACTGACTTAAAGTGCCACACGCACTTGAAGAAGCATCATCCCTGCCAACCTTGGACACAAGCCCCTTGCTTGCCCAGCGTGTGCCAGCAACCTGACCGCACCATCTTGGCAAAGAGCAGCCACCTCCTCACTTCCTGGAGGTAAAAGAGGGCTCAGCCTAGAATGTAAAGCATAAAAATGGAAAGAATCAGTTAGATTATAACACGACAAATTGCTGCTTTTCTAGCTGAAGAGAAGTCCACCCCGTGTTTGATTCTGAGTGACACTGACTGGTCTGGCACCACCAACTCCTCTGCTGGAGACAGGAGTGACTTCTCTTTAAGCAAGCACCAGAATTATCTAGGTTGGCATTACAGTGCATCACACTCCTTGCTTTCTCTAGGCAAAGTTGAAGGGAAAATCTGCATTTGCATTGCATGTGCCATCAAAGACATCCAAGTACATGACTTACCCTAGCCCACACAGCAAACCTCCATAATGGAGTTGGGGTCAGAATTCCTGACTCTCTTTCCTTTCCTCCAGCGAGGACACCTTTCCCCATGGCTACCTATGACTACTGCCATCAGGGAACTGCTATACTGGCACCACTGTGCCATGCACACCAGTTTTAGACTCCTTGTTTTTCACCCATAGCTGTGGAAAACTGTCTGCAAAAGAGGCTGCGAGAAAGGAAGTCAAAGATTGCTGAAGTCTATTCTAATCCACGGTGTCTATATTTATGCAGCCCTTGTCACAGCAGAGCAGAGAAAATGTCACTGGAACAGTTTTATTTTTGCCAGCAGGCAAGAAGTTTAAAAAGAAGCAGTATAACCTCTATTTTATTATGTGTTTGTACAAATGTTTAACTTGCTATTTCGTTTAAAAATCATCTTTAATGTTGATTTATATTCCTGGCAGTGAAGTCAGGAGGTTGGCAATCCCATTCCATTTCAGTCTGTGCTCTGACTGAGGCAATAACACAGATCAAAGAGAAGAAGTCTTACAGCACTCACATTTTATCATCCTGAATGTTTTCAAGTTCTCACTGATGTTCATGGGCAGATTATGTAACTACTAGATTTATACTTCTGAAGGCCAAATAGTAAAGATTGAAATGTTGTATCATTAAGAAGAAGTATTTGGAAATAACTGAATGGGAACAAGGAGCACTCGTATCAAGTGAACACTCGACACAAGCAATGCCGCTTCCCTTGAGATGTCATCTTGCTCTAGTCTTTTATAGGGTCAGCCACTTGTTTTCATGCCATAGAGTATCAAATTAACTGCATGTTATTATACATTCTAAGCCTTGTTTTCCATCTAAATATGTCAAGCTGACATTTTTATTTCCTTAGTAACTGCTAAATATTCAAGGACTTGAATTCCTTCATTAACAAATTAGCTAATTGGTGGGAGAGGGAGAAGATGCAGACCTTCTGTGAATTCTTTTAGAGGATAATAACTTACAGTTCATTATCTAACAGGTCAGAACAACATGAAAAACAGCCTTGGTGCCCCCCTCGGGCCTCCCTGCCTGTGGCTTTTGCACACTATCGTGTAAATACCGACAGGACACCATTAGCCGAACCCCCTTTCTTTCATCCAAGAGGGTACAAAGCCAGACTGAGGCTCACAGATGCACCGAACAGCGGATGAGACTACCGCGGAACAGGACTCGGGTCTGCTGCTGGCCGGGGGCGCAGTGCCATCCTCATGCCCCGAGGCTGTGGGGCTGCCGGAACCGGCTACGGCACCCCCTGTACAGGCCCTACTGCCGTCACCCTGGGCCTGCCTCGACCTGCGCGGGGAAGCTCCGCCGCCATGCCCCCGCACCCGGACCCGGACCCGGACGCGCAAGAGCAGCTCTACCCTCCGCCTCGCTTGAGACACTAGCTTCGTACCTCAGCCTCTCCCAACGGCCGCCACCCCACCCCCGGCGGCTGTTAACGGCCACCGCGCCCCGCCCACACACTAGCCCCGCCCCGCCAGGCGGGAAGGCAGCGAGCACCTCCCCACCCCCGCGCCCCGGAAGTGCTTTTGCCGGGCGGCCCGGAAGTGGCTGCGGCAACGGTGGTGGGGGCTCGGCGTTATGTTTCTAACGGCAGTAGCTTGTGAGTGGCTCAGGGAGGAGCGGTGCTGGGTGGGAGGCCGCAGCCGTAGCGGTGGCTTTAGAGGCGGGCGGGGGTATCTAAGCTGCGTCGGTGTCGTCGCTGCCGCCGCTGCCGCTTGCCCTTGAGCTCCCCTGGCGGTGGGGCCTGCAGCTCCCGGCGTGCCCCGCTCCGCCTCGTGGCTGGGCAGCAGTTGGAGGCCGCGAGGCCGGGGCCCTCTGCCCGGTTCCCCTGAGGAGACGGGGCTCCCGTCGGGGGAGGGCGTGTTTGGCAGGACTGGGCGAGAGGGGGCCGATGGCACGTTGTTGGNGTCAGGAGGATGGAGCCAGGCTCCTCTCAGTAACATTCAATGAGAGGACAAAGGGTAATGGATGCAAGCTGGAACATAGGAGATTCCAGTTAAATATGAGGAAAAATTTCTTCACAGTGAGAGTGACTGAACACTGGAAGGGGCTGCCCAGGGAGGCTGTGGAGTCTCCTTCTCTGGAGAGATTCAAAACTCGCCTAGACGCGTTCCTGAGTGACCTGATCTAGGTGTTCCTGCTCCAGCAGGGGGATTGGATTAGATGATCTTTCAAGGTCCCTTCCAATCCCTGATATTTTGTGATTCTGTGACCCGAAGCTCAGGATGACCTGAAAAAGAATTGCACAGAATATAAAGGAGCTGTTTTTAAAATTTTGCTGGTTTTGTCTTGTTTGTTGTTTGTTTTTTCCACTTATGCTATAGATTTATGATGATTTTATTTTCCCTGAGCTAACAGGAAAAAAACTAGAATGGTGTCTGTTTCATTCTCTATGGTGGGTTAGATCAGGGGGCTTAAAACCACCCTTGCAAGAAGGTTAGTCTCATCTGAAAACAGTTCCTTGCTTTAGAGCCATCAAACCTTCGTGTTGGCACTATGGCAGGAACCGGAGCAGGGGTGGGTGTAAGCAAGTAGGGGAGAGTGGGACTGCAGTTTTCACCAGCAGTATTGGTATGTACCTGCCTTAACTGTGTTCATCTAGTGAATTCGTATTCAGCGTTGAAGCTTTACACTGAAAGCATCTGGAGGCTGCAACAAGTGCAATCTGTTGCACCAGGCGCTGCATTTGCAGTGACACGTGTAAAGTATGTCAGAATGACAGAAGAAAGAGCAGGCAACCAGGAACACATAGATGGAAAGCCGAGGAGCAATTTTTTTGTGATGGTAAATCTCTTTCCAGAACCTATCTGGGACTACTGCAAAGGCAGGCACTGGAAAACTCTTGATCTTTATATTTTGCCTGTAAAGGAAACAAAATGTTAACTGTTTCTTCTTTTTTTCTCTTCTCCATGCTGCAAAAAAAAAAAACCCAAACCAGTGGCCAAGAGCAAATCTAAGTAAGTGATGTTTTCCTCACCAGTTTTTAATTTCTGCTACACTGTATTTTCAAGCGACTTCACAAAATATTAGGTGTCTCTAGAATTTTTAACTATACCCGAGAGAATTGCAGTCCTTGAGTGTAGCTGCATCCTTCCTGTCCTTCTGCATGTGTGTCTGTTCACAGAATGGTGTGAATACAGCCCTAGGCTCTAAAAAGGTAGCAGAGGCAGGTTTTGCCCTATGGGCTGTGGGGTTGAGCTGAGCGGTGACATCTGAAGTGCGCTGCGCATGGGAGGCATGACTGTGCTTTACCATTAAAGAGAGGCTACACATGATCCACACAATCTTCCTCTTGTTTACCTTTCATGCTTTTTTGGCTGAGGGGGTCAAGCCGAGGTACAGCGTGTGTCTTTGTTGTTTGTGGCTTGGCTTTGGGCAGATGCTGCGAACTGTTCTCACAGGCAAGGTGCTGAACGCTTCCCACTTCTAGCCTGTTCCTAGGCTGATACAAAAGGAGATGCCCCAGGCATCTTGATCTGCTCTGTAGCTCAGCTCAGCAGAGGCATTAGTGGGCTCTGGAACAAAATTAGTCGCAGTCCTTTGACCCGCAAAGAAAGCTGATGTGTGTTAAGAGTTGAAAAGGAAGGAATAACTACTTTGAGCACACCAGTAGCCTTGCAGCCTGGATGCAAGGAGACAAGATCATGTAAAGAGAGTGACGTGCATCCCAAATGCTAGTTGTAAGAAAATTAGCTAGACAAAGCCAAGGAGCTAAACTGATGCATTTACGTGAATGCATTCTTGTCTTCTGATTCTCAGTTGTATTCTATGTGAATGTGTTGTATTTGGGTATCTGGTACTGCACAACCTCAGGAACTATGACATTTGGTACATCTTCTCTTTCTTAAGAATCAGTCCCTGATGGAGACAGCACCAACCACTTGCTGGCTTCCTCTGTTGCAGGACTCCTGCACAATTGTCAGGGTTTTAAATTAAGAAAGCACTTCCCAAGTATGTGCCTGACAGGGAAGAGAGCAGATGGCTTTCCACTGTTCTTTTCTTCTGCTTCTAGTTCCAGTTCTTCATTGGGCAGCAAGTTTTCTGAACAAGGTGTAGTGTTCAGAAAAGGCTTGGCCTCTAATATGTGCTGCACAAGAATTTCGAGGCCTGGTCATACTGATACCACTGATTCCCCCAGAAAAGGGAAACTGCACTGAGGCTTTGAGGAAGTGGGTGAGGTACAGAGGAAGGAGTCCATGTGGTTACTAGTGCTACATATCACACCTGCAGTAGTGTACAGGAGGGGACAATAATTGGGGATAATTCCTAGACTATGCTTGATCAGTTGGTCTGCAGGACTCCAGTGGTTTTCTGTTTCTTTTGAACTCAACAGTAAATCAGATTGCACAGCTAAAAAAGGGAGAGCCCAAGAAAGTACAGTGGTCAGAGCTGTACCAGTGAGGAAGAGTGGATGACTCTTCAAGGTTAATTTTGAACAGACCATTTTGCATTAGAAGCAGGAAAATCAAGGAAAGTTAATTGAATGCCCCCACGCAGATATGTATCCATCTCTTTATTGTAATGGAAGAGAGAGATGTTGTTTACAGACTGATTAAAGGATTTGACCTTTCTTTTGAAACTTCAGAAGATGCCCTGTGTCTAGGAAGTTGTGCGGATCTCAGCATACTTCCAGGGTGGAGAGCACAGTGGCAACTTTCTCAGTCTCCTGGCTTGCACAGCTCCCAGGGACACTGTGGCTGCTGCCAGCCTGCCCCACAAACCAAGAGCCCACTGGACTGGAGAGGGTTCCTGTGGCTGGGTTAACGTCAAGTCCTGTATCTAGTGTGGTGGAGGGTGCCAAGGGGCCTTGCTTCTCCTTTTGCATGCCTCATGTTCCATCCTATCTGCTCGGGTTCCTCTCTGCATGTGGAAGTGATAGTCTGTGATACAATGTTATCCACAGCCCAAACATCTTTACCATCATCCATCCTCTCTTGCTGTTATGTTTTCAGCCATAGTGACTTAAGTGTATGCTGATTATCTTTTTCCCCCCTTTTACTTTCATTCTTTCTTTCCTGTTTTTCTTCCTACCCCTTCGCTGTTTTATGGAGGAGCTGCTCCTCTCTGAGCTTGTATTCTTTTCAGGAGTTACTTAATTAAACTTGGTGCTGGAGATTATGGTTTATAGTGGGCTCTATGTCTGAGTTACAAGTTTTGCACGTAGTATTGATGCTCCAATACAGAACATCCATGAAGTAGATTTGTGGCTGTACCAAATTGTTTATGCTAAAAGCTTGTCCATTTTGCTGTGCCCCGGCAGAGACATGGTGGGCTGTTGCTGTGTGCCTGTGCACTGACACTGAGATGTTCCTTCTGCCTTTAGATACGTTCTGGTGAGGATGAAAAGTGCAGCCGAGACAGGCTTCTGTTTCAACATCAGGAGACTCCGAGTGCAGGAAAAACTGGTCCTGCTGAGATACGATCCCATCGGTAAGAGAGCTTGGGGAAGAAGTCAGCCTGCTTTGTATAAGCTTCTCTCACTGTGGGGGGCAAAAGATTTGAATGTAATGGGATTTTTCCCTTCTAAGCAGAACATGTCATAACATGTTTCATACTCGGATGACTGTACAGTTGCTGTTCTTCATGACATTCCAGTGGGAAGTAAACCTTACCCTCATCTTACAGATTGTGGTAGTGAAACAAAGTAATGACTTGCCTGACACATCAGAGACTTTGATGACAGCCATGCCACATGTCAGTGGCAAAGCAGTGACACAGGAGTTCTTTCACTCTGTTTCTTTGTGTGGTTTGTTAGACTGTGTTACCTCCAACAAGCAGCCACAAAGTATGCATCAATTGAAATGTTCTGTTAAGCTGCCATGGATGCTCTAGACAATACATTCGAACCATCACTTATAAAATGGACTTTTTCTTTTAAAGAAACAAGCACACGTTCTTCCTCCTCCACAAATGATGCCACTCTACAGATGACAGTTTGTGGGTTCTTTTATGTTTCTCTAGTCCTTGCAGATTTTCTCAGTTAAAGAATAAGACTTTTGGGAGGGTTATAGCACTTGCCAAGCTGCCTTTTGCTAACCAAACTTTTTGAAAGGTGACTAAGAGCTCAAGTTTCTGGGGGAGGAACTAGTCTGCAGTTACCACTAAAAAGCTGAATTTAATGTTAAAAAGCTGACTTTGGGGAAGCTTAGAATCTAAACCAGACCAGGTGGAGTTAATACAAAAAAGGCTTATTTAAATCTCTAGAATAAAGAAATGTATTAAGCAGCCTCAAAGTAGATAACGTAATGCGTGGCCAGTAGTTACATGGCACAAGCTTATATTTTCTTATAATTTGATGTTCCTGTTAGATGACTAACCTTCTCATACTCGGATCTAACAGTACAAGAGTTTTATGGCAGGTGAGAGAAGCCCCCAGAGGAGCAGTATGCTCTCATCAAAGTGCTCACGCTGACAGAGGTCGTGGCTCTACTTCTGAATCCCATACAGAAAAGGCATCAAGATCACTGGGGTTATTTCCTCAAATAAGAAAATTTTAAACTACTGCATCAAAACTGTGCAAAGTGATCCTCCAGAAGCTTTGCAACTTGTATGAAATGTGAAGAGAGTGGAGAGCTCAGGCCAAGTAGAACTTCTCTTGCAGAACATGTAGTAGGTTGAAGTATGAAATTGGAAGTAATTAAAAAAAAGCAGCTCTGATCTTTGTAGCCTGTAGTAGAGCACAAGTGAGAAAATGATGTGAGAAAGTGCTGTGTGTGTGAAGGAAAGTAAATGCGAGTCTAGATACCAACTCACATCAGGAATATGTTAGGAAGCATTTTCACTTGGCATGTATTTTCACCTTATGTTTTGTACTTCTCAGAAACCTGGGACCTCCACAGAATGAAGCTTTTTAGTGAAGTAGTGGCAGCAGCGCCCAAGTTTCACTACCTCCCAACTGCAGCCACACAACGTGTTACTAAATTGCAAGGTTTCTTAAAGTGAAACTTTCATGTGGAAGAAGAGATTTTGTTACTGGGTGGATTGCTCTTGCCCAGCTTTCAAAGGAATTCCTGCCATGAAGTTCAGTCAGAGCAGTGGTGCTTTTCAAGTGGAATTGTAACGTTTGCTTTATTTTTTCCATATTTTTGTTTTGTTTAGTAGCGCATTGGCTGCGCTTAACCAGCAGCTGAACTGCTTTTGCTAACGTCAGGTGTGAGAGGCAGGGTCAGTTTGTGCTTCATTGAGAGACCCACAGGGCGCTTTGCTAACTTTTCAGTCAGTCTGTGAGAGCGGCTAGATCCAGCTCATCGTCTGTAGTTGTTTGGGCTCTGAAGTTGAAGAGTAGTAGAAAGCAGCAAGAACCTATTTTTGTCCCTGCATCGAGTAGCTGTGACTCAGAATAGTCACACAGAGCAGCTGTTGAATGTTTTCAGCCACTCAGATCCTGCTATTTATTTTCACAGAGGTAAAATGGACCTCTTAGGAACTAAAAATTGCATGTGGTAAAGTGAAAGCACTACTCAACTTCAGGAGCTGGTTAACAGCGGTGCTGTGCCAGTCAGTTGCTCCACACTCATTTGAGCAGCAAAGGCAGCCAGGAGGAAGGGGCGTAGGCTGGTTGAATTGCATCTTAACACTTCAGGCTTCTTAACAGATCCTTTTTTTCCCTATAGCAAAACAACGTGTTCTCTTCACGGAGAAGAGAAAAATCCGCTCTATCTGAACAGTGACTGGATTTGATTTATGCACGAGGAGAGGATGGTCTGGGGGCAGAACGGGGTGAACGCTGATTCAGAAATCCAGCAACATGGGCTGAAAAGAGGAAATGAACTGGGATCACTGTCTCCTGTGATTTGAAGGCCATTGTGAATAAAACAATGTAGAGAGAGAAAATTCTTAATGTCTGGACATAGATCATCACAGTAACGTTTATTTATCTTTTGAGTTATTTTTACAGTACTCAATTAAAAAAAATTAAATAGCAAATCCCATTGTCTGTGTTTTCCATTGTGAAAGAGGCAGTAAACTTCAAAGGAACTATTGTTTTATAAGGCAATAAAAACGAACATTTTCCACAGCAGGAATTCAATAGCAGGATTGCAAGTTTTTCTAACCTACCAGCCGCAGATTCAACAGTAGTAACCACGAAGTGGTGTCATTCCTTGGAGGGGTCGTGTTGCACCAGCTCCGTGCTAGGAAAGGAAGAAGCAGTGGGAACCTGGTGAAATACGAAGAGCTTTTGGATAAGCTGTGACCGTGGCTAAAATGTCTATATTCTTTTCAGTCAGGTGAGTAGGACAAATTTTTCACCCCTGGATTTTTGTCAAGCACAAATGAAGTACACGGCCAGGGTAGTTCGCTGATGTTTCTGGAAGTTTTTCTTTAATTAACTTGTCTATGCTTATAGCAATAGGACTAGAAACATCTTTCAGTCTACCTCACCAGCACTCTTGTCCTCATTCCAGGACCTCCCAGCCTGCACCTTGGGCACGGGGGAATAGATGGGCTGGGGCTGGATGGAGGGTGCTTTGATATGAGCCAGCCACTGGCCATGGTGGTTGCAGCCAAGGACTGAGGCCACAGTCTGAAAGCTCATGCTTAACTTTACGTGCTGGTTTGGCACATCAAGCCTTCTGATTAAAATCGTGTGAAAACACTACCAGGAGCCCAATACCCTCCAGGTGTTTTGCTGCTAACTCTGCAGGTCAATACAGTGCATTGTGTGGGGCCAGAGAAACCTGCTGTGCTGTGTTTGACAGACCCACCACTCCTGCCTCATCTTACTGTTGCTAAACAGGATCTAACGGGATTCTTCAAATAAGAAGCAAAGAACTTTTCCTGGTCTTCCCAGTCAGCAGAGGAGAACCCTGGTGCAGTCAGGAGAATAATGCTGTCTGCGACAAGATAAAATCAGTAAGTTGAGCTAGACAATGTCAATTAGAAAAGGTCCTGAGGCAAGTCCTTCCTGTAAGGATATGAAGATTGTGTCCCTGATGCCTGGACGCTCACTGATGCGACACAGTTAGACTTCCTGATCATTTCCTCCATGGGTAACTTGGGATAGTAAGCCAGGTAGAAGGCCAGGGCTCCCACAAAACTGTCTCCAGCTCCCTAGAATAAAATAACAAAGAAGTTTAAGCATATTCACACAGGGAAACAATTCACATGTTTACGGGAAAGACCAAAGTTGCGGCACTGATTGCAGGGAGTCAGGAAATTGTTCAGGGCTGGAGTTCAATTCACTTTTGTATTCCTAGGAAATTCTGCCGTGTTAAACTAACACCATGATACTATCTTCGTGCCCAGCTCTTGAGTCAAGGTGCACATTATAATATGGCTTAAACTTCAAGAAAAGAAAAAAGCAAGTGTGCTAAAGTTCAGCAACACGCTGTTCTAAACATTGCTTTTGAAACTTCCTGTTGTTGGAGCGTCCGATTCTGATTTCTCAACCTGAACATTCCATTAAAGCTATTTTTCTCTCATTTAACTTCTGTTTTTCATAAAGGGCAGCGGTAAAAGGCACAGAAAAGGAAAAAAAAAAATAAGCCATGTGGCTTGTGGTGTCTGTAAACTCCTAATTGCAGAACGATACGTTTTGCTGCCCCCAGAACTTAGCTGTTGTTCATTAAAAAGATCCCAGTAACGAAGGTCCATTGCTGTGTCTAATCCCCTAAGCCACGCACTGCTGGGACAAGATTTGCCACTTGTGCTGAGTTTGACCTGGGGGGTGAGGGACAGTGACGTTCACCTGGAGCCCTGGCAGCTGTGGCCCTTTCCAGCTACCAGCCTGCAGGCTCGCTCTCCCGGGAGAAGCGCCTGATGCTCTGCCTGCCCTGCAGAGTCCCTCAGCAAACAGGGAATGTGCCTTCCCTGCCTGGGCACTGGCCGTGCCCTGGCTTGCTCTCACCCCACTAGTTCTCCTCCGGTCAACAGGGAATGACAACTGTTTGCCTCCTGAGTGCTTTTTAACAGTGACTCCTGTTTTGCGATGCTCAGTGCTCCGCAGCGGCCTCAACAACTGGTGAAATGAATCACTTTTAACTTGATTTGCTCATTTCATTCCACAGTGTCCCTTCTCCCTCCTCCCTGAAAACCAGCTTCATTTCTAGGGCCAGACTGATCACAATTCTTCTTGATGCTGTAAAACTTCTGGGATCCCCTTTCTTTTTAATCATACTTTTATACGGGGAAAAGCATTACACTGCATACTCTGCTAATTCAATATTAATTCAATAACCAGCATACCAACTACCTCCCCTGAGGGTCACTTGTAATCAACAGGCCCCGAGAATGATGGGACAAGAGCAAAGGGCCTGGAAGAATTCAGCTAAGATAGCTGAGCAACATTTCTAACTGGAAGTTAGAAGAATATAAGGAAAAACTTCTTCACAGTGAGGGTGACAGAACACTGGAAGGGGCTGCCCAGGGAGGCTGTGGAGTCTCCTTCTCTGGAGATATTCCAAACTCGCCTGGACACGTTCCTGTGTGACCTGATCTAGGTGTTCCTGCTCCGGCACGGGGATTGGACTAGATGATCCTTCAGGGTCCCTTCCAATCCCTGATATTCTGTCATTCTGTGATTCTGTGAAGTTAAGGTTAGGAAGTAAGTTTCCAATTCAGAGCTTTTAGTGCTTCTCAGTGTTAAGCTCCTACTTACCCCAAAAATCAGCTGCATATAATATCATCCTGGCACAAAAAAAACCCCAACGCTTCCATAGACCTCTGTTTGTAAAGCAGGTTTGTGAAGCCAGGGCAGAGCACTGTGGGGATGGCAAGGGAAGCCCGAAGGGGGTGAGTGCAGGGTAGGGGTGCCCAGGCTGTGCCTTGTCTCTCCTTGCCCAGCCCTTGCGCAGCAGCTGTTCCCAGTCAGGAACTTCCCTGCTTCCCTCTGGCTTAGCCTGAAGTTTGGCCACCGGCTTCCTTCCCCATGGCAGCGGGGTAGGATGATGGGAAGCGGGACCTGGCAAAGGATGTGTTAATAAGTGAAGGGCCGTCCCAGGGTGCAGCTGTGGCAGCACCTGTTTCAACAGCTCCCTATTCCTCAACCTTCCAGGGGCAGGTGAAGGTCTTTATCAGTTTCTGTTGGGCCTTTGTCTCTCTCCCGGTTTCCCCAGCGCTCCCACAATGGCAGGTGGAGCAGCAGCAGGTGACTGCTAGTTAAGCATTGCCAGTGGCTTTTGTCTGAGGCACAATACAAAAATCTGCGGCCCATGGCAGCGTTTATAATCTAATCGGTGCGTGATTAATTATTAAAGCAATTTTGGGGCGGCTGTTCCAGGCAGAATTTCAGCCGGCAGATCTGGTATGCCGGAGCTCGAGCAGGAAGAACTTGTCATTTTTTACATCAAATATTTCTCATACAGTGATCACGGGGTAGTGGAAGCGGCCAAATACTATTTTAATGAGGAATACTCAGAATACCCAGTGTCATATAGCATAAACTATTAAATGGCAGCAGCCTGGAGCAGCATATTGTCTTCTTCATAATTTTTTTTTTTATTTAATAGTGGTAATTAAATACTTCCCCAAACAGTTGTTGCAGGGTTTGCTACTGGAGCAATAAAAAGACTAAGGGTGCATCACCCAGGTCTCAGGGCGGATGCCGCTGAGATGGAACGCGTGTTCTTGGTGCCATGTCACTGCCCTGCTCTGCCTGCGGGTGAGGCTGTGAGAGCTGCAGAGCTGTCTTTCGGTGGGGCTGAACTCTGTTAGATGGCTACAGAGGTGGAAAGAAGGCGAACAGCAGACTTTCAAGCAGGATGGGGAAAGACCCCCTAGTATTTTTTTGCAAGAGAAAAGATCATGGGGTGGCTGGAGGATTTCGAGAAGGATTTGATGCCAGTGAACTTTCACTGAAACCCTTACTTTCCATACATAGACTGAAGCAGTCAGTATCTCTAAAGCTCAGCTACTGCAGACCCCAAGGGTATCAGAAATGCAGTTGTTGGTAAGTAAACGTTTTGGTGTGTGTGTGTGTGTTTTCAGTCTCGGAGCTACTGCACTGAAGACAGCAGCATCAGCCTGATCATGCAGACACCCTGCCCAGCCTTCCTTCTGGTCTCTGCAAACACGACTGGTCAAACACGACTTAAAGAGCAATAGCAGAACTGATTCAGCTGCAAGGTTAGCTGCAATAAGAACTATTTTTTGCTCACAGAAACAGACCTTCCCTCTCTGGTATTGTGGATTAAACTACGTCGGGTTTGGTAGATGCAGAAAAGGTCAGCACAGAGCGGAAGAAAGAACAGGCTCCAAGTAAAATCAAGATTATGCAAACCCTGGATTAGCAAATACTACCTTCACATGTAGCTGTTTCCAAATCACCTATAAGAAAAATCCCAAACACCTACTTTGCAAAAATAATGAATTTTGGAAATGACCTGTAAGGTGCTTTTATTCTGCCCACTGACAAACACAGAATATGTAACATTTTACATTCTTCAGCATTTGTCTTCCAGGAATCCTAGTACATTGCAGACTTGGAGATAATCCTCATATCCTTGAATGCCTGGAGACAATTAATTCCATAATTATAAAATATAACTTGTTTAACCTTTCTCCAAAGCAGGCAACGCTAGTTTGTATGAAATGAAATAAAATAAAGGATTGGATCAAAACAATTGTCTGATACGGTGCAGCTCATTCTAAAATGCAAATGTTACAGTTTTGCCCAAGTTTTATGTTTCTGAAGCAGTTTTGAAAACCAATTTATATTTTGTGCCACTAGTCTAGAAGGCCCTTGCTTTCCTGTGTGTCTGGAAAAGGGCATTTGAATTTTTTAAAGTCCAGCACTGATTGAGATTCTGTGCCTCTCGAGAAGAGAAAACCCACAAAACACTTCTATTTATACCTTTGCTTTTGTTAGTCCTGATTTGTCAGAAGCTGGTTCACAACTTCAGTATGACTATTTTTATACAGCGCTGCCCTGAGAAGCTTTTTAAGGAAAGTGCTTTGTAAGTGGAAACTGTATTGTTCAACAGTCTTTCCAGCAAGTAAAGCGTTTTTCAATCAATCATGTGTAGAATAATGGGATGTATTTCACTTATACAATAAGATGACTTTTTCCCCCAAAAAAATTGAAGGCCAAGAGGCCAAAAGCTACATTTCAGAGTCACAGCAGTTGCACTGCCTTGTTCCAGGGCCTTCAGCCTCCCAGGCTGCTCTTCTGGGTGACAGTAATGGTGACCATCCAACAACAGGAGGGGGCTTTGGCTCCTGGAGCTTGAGGGTGTCACTCAGCCTCAGAAAACTGTCCCCAGGTGATGTTTCAAGAAGTCACAGTCTGTGTACGCCCTGTGTATTACATGGATTTGTTCCATTAAATACAGTGTAAGAGCACGTTAGCAAGTCTTAAAAGGAATGTGTTGTATAAGAGAAACATTAGGCATGCCCATAATGATAAATTCTTCATTCAGTGAATAAATCAAAACATCAATCCAGAAGCTGTCAAGAAGTGCATTATAATGTAGAATCAACGATATTGCTTGCAACGATGCTTGTCGTCTCCTAGGAGTGCTCACAGCAGAGCACAAACAAACGAAGCCTGAGGAGTGCACTGATTCAGCGCAGTCGAACTGCACGGCAACGCAGAGATGCCCCGCTCCCTCAAAGGAATTGGGACTTGGAGAATTCCTGTTGTATTTATAGCACTCCATAACCGTGTGGTACTGGATTATGCTAAGGATGTTACCGCTCTGTGTCACATCTGCTGCACATTCCTTGCTGTACCCCTGCCTACACTGTACCCGAACTACAAATTAGCCCTACGTAACCCAAAAATATCTGCCAGTGAAGACACCCACTGGCTGCTCCTCCTAAGTGGGGAAAGCCTATGTCTCCCTGCAAGAATCCCTGGGCTGCGCTTTGATGAAAGGTTACTAGTGGAACTGGAGAAACATTTCCAGCCCCTGGGATATATTCAGACACTCTTGTGCCAAGAGGGTCTATGTCTCAGCTAAGAGATAATTTCAGCTGAAATGCTCAGGGAGTAAAATATCCCTTGGTAACAGTGGTTGAATCAGTTATACAGCTTTTCTTTTTTTGGTCTTTATTTTTATGTTTTCCTTCTCCCTGAAACAGCCCGTGTTTATCCTCTATGTGATGGAGAATCATTTATTTCTGGAAATGTTACTGGCTGGTTTTTTGACTTTTGCATTTATTTGCCTGTGTGATACTTTTATTTGTTTGTTTGGGGATTTTTTGGTTGGGTTTTTTTGGGGGTGGTGGTGAGGTGTTAATACCACCACCCCACTTTTTTCCCTTGTGTTTCACGGGAGAGATGTTTTGGAAGTTTAAATTAAGACAATCTTAAACTAAACTAACTCCGCTATCTTGAAGTTCTCCTGAAATTACACTAATTTGACTATCTTTAAACTATTTTTTAAGCTCAGGACCTAGCAATGGTGAGTACTCCCATGGTGTCCAGGCTTGAAGGACTGCCATCTTTCATCTTTGTAAAGCACCCACAGATACTGATGGGGCTCCGTCTGGGCTTACAGGAGCAGACGTGTGGACACAGGCCTTTAAAACATGAAATACTTGAAAATGACAGAGATTTTCCACTGGCACCGTTATTCCTATATCTATGTATGGAGTTTTGAGCCAATGATAAAAAGTCCTTAACATGAAACTACCAAATTTTGCAACAAAACCCAAATGAACCTGTAACAAATATCAGGGCTCACATTTTTAGGTCTAAGTTAGGCTTTTGGTGCAGACTAGAAAGCACTGCAAAGCTATTTGGGTTGAAGATAAAGTACTAGGAGAAGCACACTGTGCCCCAGACCTTCAGGGTCTGGATCCACAGCTGCATTACTGTGCTTAATCTGTGCTCCAGTAACTGAGTGTTCCTGCAGTCTTGTCACAAAGACAAGCTAGAACATGTTACCCTAAGCCAAAGGAAAATACATAGAGAGAATCCATGGCAGCGATGCTTATCTGCTCCCTTCTTCCCTTCTGCCTTCCCCAAACACACGCCGAGCTGCCTGATGTGGGCTGCGTGCTCCAGAGCCAGCCATGGGGAGGAACTGTTACGCTGCTGCCCCACCGGACAGTCCTTCCTCCCAGCCAGGTGCGGAAGGGCTGTATTCAGCCGCTGTTTGACAACGGCGGGAGGTGTAAGCTAACACATTTTCATTTGCATTCCCTGTAGGTTGACAGTGCGCTCCCAGTTCCAGTGATTCAGACTGCAGTTTCATAACAGGCTTAAGCCAATCCATGGTTCTGTTATTGCTGCAAGGCTCAGTCCCCACTCATGTTTTCATCCTTGTCTCATGTTCCCACGCCCTCCCCTACATCAGATCTAGCCGCTCGTGCGGCCAAGCAGTCAGGCAGATCAGTTCTCTGATCCGTCTGAAGACTAAGCCAGCCAACACTGACCAAGAAACATTAGTTTCCACCCAGATCAGCAAGCTGCTGCATTACCACACAATAGCCGGTCCGTCCAGCACAGAGGAGAGAGGGGTTAGAAACAGTCCTTTCAGCAGCAGCATGATCTTGGATCAGCTTAAGCCAACTGTGAAACCTCACCCTCGGTCAACACCAGGCAATTCATTAACTCGGTTGTGCATCCAAGTCCTAATACTGGCTCCTTGTTCACCCAGGGAAAGCCCCCTGTTCCACTCTTCCTCCTCTACCCTGTGGGCTTGGACCAGAAGAATGGGGGAATGATCACAGTTCCTTTCTGTGTCTTTCCCAGACTCTGTTCTGGTAAGCCATGGGAAGAAGCAATCCCTGACTTTCCTGCATTTATGTTCCATTGTACTTGCGTGGCCATGCATGGGGAAGATGTCTTGCTCACAAACTCAAGTTGAGCAAGGGCAACATGCCACCTGGTCCTTCACATGTCTTGAGAACTTAGAGGTAACTGAACTACACCCACTGTAGACTATCAGTTGGGAAACATCAAAACCAAAGCACACCACACGCTGCTTCACATCAGCCATCAGGAATTTTTACCCACTTCCTGACAGATTTCCTGATGGTTCATTAACAGTGATTAATCAGCCTGACCGTTAACCCCCTGCATTCCTGAGAGATTAATCTCGATACGAGGCCTCCTGCATTTGTTTTCTTTCCTTTCTGAAACATCCTACTATATTGTTATTCACTGTTTCTAAAAAAGATCAGAGCCCAGCGTTACAGATGTATGAATTTCCCTGAAAAGTTATCCGGTTTGTGGTGAATGTTGGAAATAAAACATACAACATTCAGAATTCTGCCATTTCCAATTTGTATTTCATCTAAAAAGCACAGCTGAAAGGATCTAGAGATCTGGCAATATCACACAGTCCTGCTTTACATTTCAAAGGCCCTGTACAGCATCTCTTTTGAAGGCAGGTAATAGTGCTCTCCTTTCACATGATGGGAAATGAACCCAACTTAAGATCAAGAGTATTAAGAACACCCACTTTGAGACATCTGTGGGCTGAATCCAGAGCTCCTGATCTTGCACGGACTTTAGCGGGAGTCACATGAGCTACCTCAACCTTCAAAAATGAGGCACAGCTCGGGACCCCCAAAATCAAGGTATCCAAAATGAAGAAGCATGAGTTGCCCACAACTCCACACATTTCCCACAGCTCTGCTAGACTGAGTCAGGTTCAGAACAGAGGATGTCCTGACTTGCTGTTCACAAGAAAAATCCCTCAGGATGTCTGTGTGGTGGTTGCTCTCTTTTAGTGCACTGACGAAATCTGGGAGGGAGCACGGGAGAGCTTCTTTCTGCCAGGTAATAATATTGCAGTGTGCCACTCAGCACCAGGGAGGAAAGTTACTCTGTGTTACAGAGTAAGCCCAGAAAGCCAACAAAGTGTTCACCCACAGGGAGCACTCTGTTTTCTGAATCATCAAAACAATTCAGTGTGATGATGCTCATATAAACTCCTTTCAACTCCAGATAGCATTAATGAGAGGTGATGAATTTCTTTCTTACACAATGGAGTACGAGCACTGAACCAGGAACTCCACAGGCTGCTCTGAAAACAACAGATCCATGTTGTTGAACCTGTGAGATTGCCACCAACCAAACAACTCACCACTACTCTGATTCCGGTGCTACCAGAGTGATAGATATTTTGGCAAGGAATAGTTCCATTTAGGATACATTTCTGTGAAAATTTTCAGTTTAAGATTCAGTTAGCTTTTGCCTTGGTACCTTCTTCTTCCTTAGTTTCACACTTGAGCTAGAATCTGTGACCTCCTCTCATTCGATCTGAAAATTCATACATCCCAGAGAAATTCAAAACCAGCAGAGGAAACCCTCTACACTTGATTTTTTGCTAGAGTGGATATAGAAAACTTAAGATGTACAAACTCCAGTACTGGAAAACTCTCATTACACTTCAGCTCAATAAAAAACTCTCCAGTGGCACTCTTGCACAGAACAGCATATGTACCAAGACATGTCAACAGGAGGGAAGCACGCAGACATTGCCGCTAACAGAAATAAGAGGGACTTTCAGTTGAACATGCTAGAGGACCCGTATCTACCGTTCCCAAAGCTTGAACTTGCACAGGATCACTCGTGGTTGAAGCTCAGCACTAAATATAGCAGCTCCTCAGAAGATTGATTTGTACTTCTCAAACTGGTTTATCAAGCCTCAACAACACGCAGCTACTCTCCTACTCTAATCAACAACTTCACTTATCTCACTTCCTTGAGAAGTACTTTGCTCCCTTCATTATTCACGTCACATCCATGCCAACTTGTAATTTCTTCCTAACAAAGCTTCCACTTATGTGTTAATTCACAAATTGCATTTAATGAACAAATGAAACTAGAGCCCAAGCCCTGCCCAGAATACATCACATTATTCCGATAGTACACTGCAAATACTGGCAGTGGGTTTCCCTTCCAAACAAGGAGCTCCCCAACCAGAAAAGAACTGGCCAAATTGCCAACAACTGCTACCCAGTCCCACGTCAGGGGCTGACACGGCTTCAGGACCCCATAATCTAACAGCCAAGCCAAAGGGGGAAATCTCCTTGCTGGGCAATTTCACCAGCCACATGTGTTTTTTCCCTTTCAGACTGAAAATGCCAAAAGAGTCCCAGTGATCCCACCTAATCTGATGAGATGCACTCAGAATGACACAACTGCCATCTCGCCTGGAATTGATCAAAAAAACATTCTTTTTTTGCACGAAAGCTCCATATGCTCAAGTGCCTCTTTCAAAACCACAGTATCTAGCCTTTGTTGGCTGGCCACTGCTCCCGCCTACCTCTGAACTACATATCCTGGAGGGAAAAAAATCCCATCAAACTTCAGGAGGTTTTTTTGTCTGAGCTCATTCTAGCATTGTCCTCTTGCCAGCTCCCTGCATTCCTTTTCTTACTGGGTTTGTCTAATCTTTTTGACGAGTACTCGAGTTGTAGTCTCTGAGTTCAGCAAGATGTGACCTACAAGCCAGAACTGCTGCTCTGCTCTGGAATATTGCTCTCTGCTCCCCACCCACTCTGTTGTCCTTAACCTGTGGGGTAGGTGTGTAGAAAGCAGGTCTCCCACACCTCACTCATTGTCCTCAGCAGGAGGTGAGCAGCAAGGCACCGCTTCTGACAGAAAGGCAGTCTCTGCAGGATTCCCCCGTAAAATGGAT
This sequence comes from Jacana jacana, assembly GCA_013400555.1. NCBI lineage: Eukaryota > Metazoa > Chordata > Aves > Charadriiformes > Jacanidae > Jacana > Jacana jacana. Next base: position 18,460 of record VZTM01006234.1, on the reverse strand, counting down.
CTTTCCAGCAAACATACAGCCTGCTTAATGATTTTAGTAACGACATCACAGACACCAGTAACGAGGGACAAACTTCTAGAGTCTTTCCTTACCTTTTCCCTCTATTTTTGTGTCTATTTGTGCTTTCAAATGAATAAAAGCAACGCTCCTTATAGCCATTTGGGTAGCTGACAAACATTGCTGCCAGAATTCGGGAATCTGCTTTTCTACAGCTGAGTTCTTCTAGAATAGCTGGGTTTATATCTGTATGTCTATTTCAACACACACAGACACAAACCAAAACCCTGAGAAAAGAGACAAAATCATTATGCTCAACTGCAAACTGACCACTAAAGGCATTCCTAGAGGTTACTGCCATCAATCACCAGAACTTAAGGTTTTAGCTTCCTTCCATTTGTCTAGTTGAAGCTGTAAAATGTATTCTGTCCAAGGGACTGGCTACTAAGGATTTACTCTCTTATTCTTGATAAGAAATAAAGCTTCTGGCATTTTCTGTGGTTAGAACTTGCAAAAGAAAGAAGCCAGATTTCCCCACTATTCTCATTTCTCTGTTCTTGTTCTTTTGAAAACCTAATTATGCAATATTACCAATCCAACACAAACCTTTCTGGTTTCTGTAGTGACCAAAATTTCTTGGCAATGAAAACTGTTGGGGGAAATCAGGTCTTAGTTCAATGTCAACATGACTGCAATTGGCATTTCTGGGTAACTAAGGAGGCAAGGGGCTCGGGAACCAGGTTTGGCTTCTCCCTCACCATAGGCAGAACTGACGTGAACAAACTCAGGAGAGTAGGTGAGGTTCCACGATAGCCAGGATGATACTTGGTTCTGCAAGGACTAGCTTTTGAGAAGAAAAGAAGGCATATGACATTTGTAAACTAACTATAAACGCATGAGGTAAAAAATGATGAGGATTTGGCCAAGAATATGCTGCTCCATTACACAGCGGATCACATTTTCAACTTCCTACGGCTCAGGCCAGAAAAAGATACTTGGGAAGGTGACACTCTGGATGTGCCAGAAGCGCCAGCTTCCAGGAGCTATTTTTAACTGCAGGAATTTAATTAGAAAGGATGGCTGCACACAGTTGGTCTTCCTTCCTCTCCATCCTTTGTGCAACTCAGATATCCTAGAGCGCTCTGCACCTTTACAACTGACCCTGTCTTGTGTGCATGCACTGGCAGCCCAATACCTGCTCCAAACACAGGGTGAGCTACATACCAGGACTGAACACCCTCGTGGTGGAGACCCTGTGCTGGCTTCATCATACAGACAAGGGGAGGAGAGCAAATCAAGAAAAGGGATGCAGCACATTCTGCTGCAATGATTTTGACTTGCATCGCAAGGCATGGTTAGCCCAAGAGAAGCAATTCCCTACTCTGCTCTCAACCTCTATAAATTATACCATTGTCTCATTTACTAAAGCATCCCAGGAGTGAGATGGCACAAAGATAGCTTCTAGATATTCTGAATTCAGCTTCCCTAGACCTCATCAGACTATAGTCTCAGGCCCAGATGTTGGATGCTATATCCTTCACGTTTTCTGTCCCTCAAACAAAACACTGGAGCTGGTGCATAAATGCTGCCAGTGTCCCTGTGCTTTTCTGTCCAGACCAATCAAGTGGGTAAGCTTGCAAACTGGAATATTTCTCAGTATGACAGTGGTTGAGTCAAAGCACCTGTCCTTGTAGCACATTTCCACAAACCCCTTGCAGCCTCTTCAAGAAGCATCCAATGCAAAGCAGCTCCGCACTGGTATGTATTTTGTACTTTCTCCTTTACATGGACACCTTCAATGATGTCCAGTTTTACAAACAAGACAGCTGACATCTTGACAACATTTCTCCTCCGGTCTTAATTCTCTTTGAAGAGAATCACAAAGAAGAAGTTATGGTTTTATCAGGGGAAGCAGGTTCCCTTGCCACTGACAAGCCAGTCCCTGTGTGTTGTGAGTACCGAAGCAGTAAATAAAGAAAGATGCTTAGCAACTGTATATGTACGTATACGTATATACAGGACAAAGCTGTTGGACGCAATGGCACAAAATGTCATGACCTGATACTAATGGTGTGTATCCAAACCAAACAACTCTTAGTATCTCCAAAGTAACTGAGACAGAAACTCAGATTTACTATGAGGTTTTTGTTGCCCCACACTCTGCCGTCTTAGAAGAGGTCTAGAAAACTAAATGTTGGTTTTAATCTTCTTTTTATTTTACATCTTCATTAAGTACCCTGTTGTAATTTAATGCAATTTGTGGCAAATGCTAATACTGTTTTGGGCCCACTTCTCTCTGTCAGCTGGATCTCTGTTAAATTATGCATTTCCATCTGGAAAGAAACCATACAGGACTGTAGGCTCCCTTCCACTTAAGAGTCAGGAATGGAGAGGGATTTAATTAGATGCTCCATGGTTGAGAAAAGGACTAGAGCAAAGCCTGGGTGGTCTGTGGAATCTTCCACTGGAAAACAAGGCTGCAAATTGTTCTGTACAAGCCTGCTTCTGTTTGCTCACTTTGTTTACATTGTTTGTTCTTACAGATTAAAATAGACAGTTACTATGCAGATAAACAGCATTTCCTTCCATAACAATGTTGTCTACAAGTTAAGAGAGTAGCCTGGGACCATATATGCCTGTGCTTCATTTTGGCTACATCACCCCAGCTCCCTGCCTAACTCGGAGCAGGACAGTTTTAGCTCGTGCTTTAGAGCACCTACCTCGTTGCTAACATTTCTGTTCTATTCTTCCTGTCTGAAAATGTGGCTAATACAGCCTTCTCCTCTCAAAGGAGAAAGAGGGCACATCTGATCTGCTTCACCCTTTCTCCACTGCCGAGGGACGCAAATCCTGGAATTCCTCTCGTCACTGAATACCTGGATACCCTCAGGCCACCAACCAGGCCTTCAAAAACTGAAATGTGTTTAGAAGGCCTGAATCAGAAGCAGAGACTTGTGATGAGCTGAGCAATTCCCATCTACACTTCACTGTGAGTCAACTCAAATGCGGTGATTTCAGTCATGTGCCCTTTCACAGTTCAGCTGAACTTCAGAACATAATAGATGCAGCTTTAAATAGATTTACAGTGCAGATTGCTGATTGAAGTGTCTGGCAAATTAACTTATTCCTCATGGTTTTTCTGTTCCAAAATTCAATGGATTCCATATTTGTAAAAGCGGGAATGCAGAAGGCCAAGTCAGAAAGTGGGCTATGACTGGAACTAAACTTATTTATTAACCTATTTTGGTTGCATGTTAAAGAAAGGAAGCTATTATGCTGTCGGTTTGTGGGATGTTAATGGGAGCTCTGGGCATAATAACGCTGTGTTGGTGTGTGAATAAACCCCACTGATAGATGTTTGCCTGATAGTAACTTTTTTCTTTCCTTGAAGAAGAAAGACAAGATAAGAGAAAAAGGAAAAGAGAAAAGAGAAAAAAGAGAAAAGAGAAAAGAGAAAAGAAAAAAGAGAAAGGAGAAAAAGAGAAAAAAAAGACCTTGCCCTTTGTGGTCACTTTACTCCTTCTTGCTACATCCTTGGGTAGGAAAAGGTTAAACACTCAACAACATTTTTCTCTTCTTAGCAAGTTAGAGAACTGTACATCAGACACATTGTCTGCCAAATGCTTCATTTACTACCAGCTGCATTTTTACTTTGTTGAGAGATAGCTGAAATAAAATCACTGTTCTTTGTGCAAGCGGCATGCTAAATAATGTAGGGCTACAAGATTATTAAATAGCAAAGGCATTTGATAATATTAGAGTCAACCACAAGTCCCACTTCTGCTGATGCACAGAATTTTGAGTAATTAGTCATTGCACAGAGTGTTGTATTTATATCCCCTTGAGCCTCAGACGTTAGGCCACAAAGTCAGGAGACAAAGAATTGCTGTTATTAGGAGGACTGTTTTGGATTTATTTATATTCTAAGGCTTTATTTCAGTGTCCACTTCAGTTCTCTGGCTCAGGCTTCCTCCAAACCAGAAGATACAGCTAAGTCAGAGAATTTTAGTGTAAACCATATTTTTACACACAAGACCTCTCAACTTCAAGAAGAAGAACTTCAATGAGTTTGCAAAGCCCCCAAAGAAGTAAAACTGGCCTGAGGTTGTATGACAAGCCTGGGAAAAAGGCCTCCCAGGTTCTGTTCTGATCTCTAATAGACTCCTCGTGGCTTATATGCAATATATTAATAGCAGTTCCAATTTAAGGATAGATAAATTGGCATACAAAGACGGCAAGTAACTCTCCCAAGGATTTACAGCAAGTCTTTTGCAGACCCCTGGAACTCTTACCCAGCCCTTTGTTCAAATCATTAAACCACACTGGCTTCTTTAGACCACAATTACTCCACAGCCCTGAATACTGTGACATATCTAAAATTATACAGCGATACACTTATAGGAGGCTTTATTAAAATAAAGGTTGTGTAACATCTTCAGAGTTCAATACAAAGCTGCTCAGTGAGCACTCTACTGCTGAAAGACAGCCTTTTTAATTCCCTCCCATGGTAAAAGAGCCAGATCTAATATATTGTAATAAGAAATCAGAGGGAAACTTAATAGGATTTGAACACAAAACATCTGATGACAAATTCATATTGTAGCAATGAGCCTTCATTTTGCAGAACTGACATGAAAAAATAATGGTAACATTTATGATTATGACAAATAGTATGTATCATCTGTCTCTGAGAATGTTGTACAGAGACGCACTGTATAGAATAAATCACACGCTCATGTCAAATTTCAGGCATAACTGAGTAGATGAAATGTTGAATTTTATCATGTCTCATAAACGAGTTTCCTGTTTATAACCATGGCACCTCAACCTCTGATCTCCCTAGCTTCCCTCAGCAGGCTGGGCACTCTTGTTTAGGAAAAGCACGGCCAAACAGGTAAAATGCTGGTAATGTAAGACATTATATAGGGAATTTAACCATTGTGTTTAGAAATACTGTGAAGTTAAACACTCCAGGTTCTCCATGAGATTGAAAAGGGAGACCGTGGACTTGCTGTGATCACTAGGGGCACCATTGTGAAAAGTGATTCCAAATTTTCATCTAAATACTGTGTGCTCAAGTGTCTCCATTTGCCTTTACAGAGAATACATCCCTACCTAAGCCAGGTACGCAGAAGCCTGATCTCCCGAGTTTGAGTGCACTAATGCAACTTCTGTGCACACAGCGTCGGCTTGTGTGAACCAAACAGTCAAGCAGAGCTGATGAAGAAATCCTAGAGCAGAGCAACTGTACTATGTATTTAAAACATATGGCCGCACCTTGAGTATTGTGTCCAGTTCTGGGCACCTCAGCACAAGAGAGATATCGAGGTGCTGGAGCAAGTGGAGAGGAGGGAAACGAAGCTGGTGAGAGGCCTGGAGAATAAGGCTTATGAGGATCGATTGAGGGAGCTGGGGTTGTTTAATTTGAGGAAGAGGAGGCTGAGGGGAGACCTCATCACTCTCTACAACTGCTTGAAAAGGCATTGTAGAGAGGTTGGTGCTGGTCTCTTCTCATGGGCAATGAGCGACAGGACAAGAGGGAATGGCTGCAAGCTGCAGCAGGGTAGGTTTAGGCTAGACATTAGGAAAAAGTTTTTCACAGAGAGAGTGGTCAGTCATTGGAATCAGCTGCCCAGGGAGGTGGTGGGGTCACCCTCCCTGACTGTGTTTAAGAATAGATTAGATGTGGTGTTGAGGGATATGGTGTAGGGGAGAACTTGTAGAGTAGGGCTGATGGTTGGACTTGATGATCCCAAGGGTCTCTTCCAACCTAAATGATTCTATGATTCTATGATTCTAAAAGACCAGATAAGATGGATACTTGTAAGTCACCCGTTAGGTGACTTTCATGACACACGGTGCAGGCATATGGATGGATGCTATTCAGCATCTTGATCCAAACTGGGCTCTGGAGCAAACTAGAGGTTACAAAAGCTAACCCCAAGTACTTCCCCCCAAAAAATGACCTCCATGCTGCAACTTGGAAATGGGGGAGTGGCAGCAGGGCAGCTCCCATTTTCCACCAATGCTTGCACACAGGAGAGATTCTGCCTGTGCCAACCCTCTGATTTGAAGCATGGATCTTAGACAATACACCCCACCTTCAACTTCTGGTTGCAGAAGCAACCACAGTAAAAAACAAAGCCCCAAGCCCTGAGCTGCAGCCCCAGAGCCAGCAGACATGCTCCAGCCTGCCGTGGCCATTGACCACTGGACTGCCCAACCTCTAGAGGAGGCTTGACATGGACAACCCTCTAAAGCTGAGACCCTTAGTAACCTGGAGCTCCAGACAGCCTGACTGCCTCCGCAAAGCCAACCTGCACATACCAAGCCCTGGGCAGGCCTCTGGCAGTACCTCAGGGGCTCAACGTACTCCCCAGCTGCCACTTGAAGCCCTCGGCTCTGTAAGATCCCATAGAGTTTTTTTGCAAAATGGAAGGGAAGGAATATCACTAATCTCACTGCTGGCCAAATTCCAGCTTTGAGTAATTACATTCTTCTGACAAATTTTCCTTGGCAGTTTCAATAGAATATAATTAGTAAATGTAAATAGATGTAAACAGTGCTGTAAATTACACTGCAGGATTTTTCAGAAACAGAAAAGGAGAGTGAAGGTAAAGGGGCAAAAAGAGAAGAGCTTCGTTCTCCAATATGGATGATGTTGCCACCTTCTCTGTCACCAGACTACGTATGTCCCTGCCTGCCAGCTTGTTCAGGACTGCAGCAGCAGATGCCACGATCCAGGATCATCGTGTGGTTCATCACACAGATCATCCACTTCACCACAAGTACAATTTTGACCTGACATTGTCCAGTCACATCCCACAGCTGTGCTTGCAAGCAGCTGCTGTGCTCCACCTCAGCTGCCCTTCTGCTTCAGCAGCAGGCAAATTGCTTCACACACACACACAGAACTGCAAAATGTGTGTGTATGATATTATTGTTTTCTATGAAATGCTTATCAAATGTGTAAATGGTTTGTAAAACCTTCTGCTACCAACTGAAGGAGTGTCATATAAATGGAATTATATAATTACCTTTCAGAGCTATTTTAATGCAGCTCCATGTACCAGTTTCACCTCAAGTGGAAATAGCTTCTTCCAAAAATAAAGTAAATGCATATATTTAACTTCATGTAGTCAAGTAGATTTAAAAGCGACTATTTAAAGTAATGAAAATATATTATAATGTATACCTTTCTTATGTGATCAACACATAAGTGCTTTTTTATGTCAAATGTCTCCTAGGTACGTCATTTGCTTCAAATACAAATTGCTATGGTTAGTGAGTTCATCAGGTATTTCTTTCATACAGAACATGTGAGGATAATTTTTCAATAATTCACTTTTATTTTAATTCAAAATTTGCATATAGAAAATAGCTAGCAGAAACTAATAAAAGGAAGGGAAAGTTTATTCTCTTAAGAAATATTTCGTGCATTATTTAGCTATAACAGGAGAAACAGATGTTTCAGCTTTACAATACCATGTCTTGCAAAACTTCCCTCTAAACGACTATTCGTGCTCTACATGTTTTGGACTGTGTATGGAGAGCTCTGCTAGCAGTCATGGGAAGCATTGCATACATTAGTAAAGCCCACATTAAGATAATTAGCTCTAAAAAAAAAAATCAACAAGCCTTTTTTTTTCCCTTTATAGTATTGATTTAGTGTGGGTGAGAAATGCCAGATTTTCAGTCTTGAAGATTCATGTTCCACCACAGAGCTAGAGATGGAGCCAGCTTTTCCCAATGTTCTGCCAATAAACTCCTAGATTAACCATTTCAAGGGCTAAGAGGAAGAGCCAGGTTCTACGGTCTATCAACCTACGGTCTCTCTGATGAACCTGCAAACACAGAGAAGGGGCAGAACACCACCTGGGACAAGGAACTCAAATTCTTAATCTTTGTGGCTGTACCTACCCAAGTATTTTCTCATTAAAAATTTTCAAAATTGCTGTGGACAACAGAAATGACTAGTAGTACCGGAGGCCTGCTGCTGCAGAGAAGATTCTGGGCAGTGGTAGCAGTTATGGGAAAATTTCTACCGTGGAAAAGGCCTTTGAAGCTCATCTTGTGTCTTATACCTTCTAAATGGCAAACTCTGTTTTAATACAGACTTTTCATAAGGTCTCTGTAACCTTTTACAAATCCTATGAGGGCTATATACAACATTTAACTCTTTGTCTAGCAATAACTACATTCTGCAGAACCAAACAATGTCAATATGGATAAATGCACATCACCAGACATGACCGTACTATGGAAGCTTAAAAAATTACTGCCTGGTCCATCAAGATGCTGAAGTCGGGGCAGTTTAAAGTAGCAACTTTTGTTTAGTATAAAACAGCATGCCAAGAGCATGCACATGAACAGCTCTGAATACTCTGCGAATATATACTCAAGTGGCTACTCATCAAGCCACCCTACAGCTTGAGTTTATTCCCCTGGGCAAGGATCCACCGCAGAAGAGAGTAACACATCCTACTAGTGTGCTTAGTATTTATTTTAGTAATAGAGCTACCCAGGTTAATAAAAGATGACATTATTTTGCTTAGTGTTTGGAAGGGTTGCTTTAAAACCACTTGCTTTCAGGCAAAGTGATAATCACTCTAAGCACTGTAAGACTTTTATAATGGGAGGCCAACACATCTTTTTCCCTTCAGTCGGCAAGAGTAAACCGAGCGCAGCTGTTTTACTGAAAACAACCCACTGGTATCTACGTAGATTAACAAAATTAACTGTGAAAATTCTCTGTTATGTGAAAGCCAATAACCTGTTGGCCACAAGGAGGCAGGGCAAGGATTCAGTAAACTCAAAGAAATTGCTTTTGTTTAAAAAAAAAAGTTCAGTCATGAAACTCTGAACTGCTAGGCAAGATAAAAAGCACTTTTCAGCCAGAGTGTGGTTTCAGCATTGCTGTTTTATTCCAGGAGCAGCAAATATCTTAAGATATCAAACAATAGCTGATCTGGCAGCAATTTTCTGCTTCTTTTGAAGAAGCAGATCACACATATTTCTTCTTCACCACTTCTGTGTGATGTAGAGAAAAACTCTAACACCAAGCTTTCATAGTAATAGTGCATTTACCAACTCAGAGCAAGAAGCCGTACTGCCAGGTTCCCAAGGCGTTGCTCCCAAGCTAATAAATCCTGCTTCTGGGCAGCTTTGAGAGCTCTGCCTTTCACTCCCTTGGCACTTCTAATTCTGTGCTAAAAGCAGGCAGAGGTGGCTCGGTGTCTGTAGTCCCCTATCAAGAACCTTATGCCCAGTACCGTCCAGCGATACCTCCCTTAACCAGAGCTTTAGGACATTTGAAAATCAGCACTACCTTGACGTCAAATTTCTAAATGACAAAGAGGCAAAAGAGGAAAAAAAAGCCAAAGTGTCTCCGCTTCAGAGTTAAACTGAAAAGAATTAAATCTAAGAGTGAAACAAAGCCTTCCACAGTATCAGCACACAACAGTCCAAACCTACATGTGACCTTCTGCTTTAGATAAAGTGACTTTACTCCTTGCTCTGTCACTGCCTGCTACTGAGCTGGGTAATTTCAGTCCCCTCTGCCTCTGTTTCCTCATCTTTTAAGCAGTTGCTTTCCTTCTTTGTGAAGCAGTATGAGGTCCATGGGTAAAAAACATGCTACAAGAACTAGTTATTATTAATGCAATTCAGATATGGAATGCACCAGATGGTAAAATCTCCAGGATTTTAATGAACTATTGTAACAGAACATATGTAATATGACGTTATTATAACAGGCATTTAAATGTATAGTTAGTACATACAACGTGACCTGCTCTGCTCTCAGTAACTCCACTGGAATTATTTTGGATTTATGTCAGATAATACTAGGAACACAAAATAGCCCCATATGTGCAATGTGGTAAGGTTTTCATAGCAATGCTATCTTAACTATTGCCTGTCCTGTTTTTATTTTTTGCTGGAGGAACTGTATTTAGTGGTCTGTTAGAGTATGCTTTCTGCATTTCATTCTGAGCAGGAAGGGAAAAAAAAGTACCCTCATGTCAAAGACTAAAATGCATCTGACCAAGTCCTCCTTTACCTATCATCATAAAACAGTGGTCATCAACTTTCGGTTGGCGTGTTTTTCCACTATATTCTGTAAAAATTATGTCTTTGATCACCTTATGCTAGATGAGGTATGCAGTTCATACTCGTGTCAGCAGAGGCAAACGGCCAATTTCAGACTGTGAGAGCAGTAATAACTCCTTTCTCCCACAACATCCGAGTTCTGGACAAAGCGAACTATATGGCTGGGCAAAGGTGGAAGACCAGGACTGCTGCTCAAGCCACTGGCATCACACATTACAGTCAGAGACAGGTACTGGCTTCAGGAAAGGAGGAACATGAAGATACTATCGGTATGCATAATAATTCTAGCTCATCTACAATACAGATGATAAAACTCAAGCGAACTGACATTTAATTTATAAGAGGCTGGAAGCAAGATATCAGTTTCACATCATAAATTAGCCTTTGTGCTAGTGCCCAAAGATTTGGCTGATTACTCACTGCTTTCCCCTAGTGCTTAAGCAGTCTTTTCCAAAGAAAGACAGTTAAACCACAAAAACGTACCGTAGTGTCCACAGCCCTGACCTTCCCAGCAGGAACGTGCTTTGGAATGGGTTCTTCTACTGATATCATCATGCAGCCTTCTGCTCCAAGAGTAACAATTACGAGCTTACACCCTCTTTCTAACAGCGTGCGCCCCACCTTTTCAGCATCTTCAAGGTTGCCAACTGGGATGCCCGTTAAAATTTCTGCCTGGAAAATAACCCACACAAACGAAAATTATAATCTGACAGCATTCATTTTTGGAGAACAGTATTTAATTTACATTTGAAAACAGTACTTAATATCTTTTTCAAATGTTTTTTATAGGATGATCATGAAACCACTTCCTACGCTGATATTCAGCTATGTCTTGCCCCTCGTTTGAAATCAGCGTGTACTTCAGGCACAGCAGACTAATGGAGAGGAGCCCAGGCAGAGACGCAGGAGGCATGGGTTCTGTTCCAGCTTCTACGCCTCGCCTGGCATGCAACCCTTAGTAAAATCACATTTCTCCCACGTGCCTCAGTTTCTTCATCTGTGAAGTGGACACGATGAGACAGCCTTGGCAAAAGCATTTTGTGGTCTAATGTGAAAAATCCTACATGGCAACTCAGTCACTACTGTCGGGGGATACTCATTATTAAGTGAGAAACTTCTTAAATTCTTTTTCTTTTTTTTAATTCTCAGTGTTCAGCTTGAGAGAAATCACAAGGGAAAATCTCTTCAAGGAAAAAAAATAGCTGCTTGACTACTCTGTTTACTTTAATATCTATTTTTAGACAGGAATACCTAATAGTTATCTGAAACCCTCTTTGGGCAAAGGCCCATTACAAGATTATTATATATTTGTGTTATGGCCATGTCCATAGGCTTCTGTCAAGACTGTGATTCTTCTGTGTTGGCTCTGTACAAACACAGATAAACTCTTCTTCTAACAGATGGTGACCTTAAGTCAACTTCTCCCAGTTGGCTCTTGAAAATTAATATCTTCTAGTTCCACCCAACTAAGAGCAAAATTTCCCAAAACTCTGCAATGAAGACTCCCAAATTTAGCACCCTTTTTGCCGCTTCATACATGTTTTTGATGGCATAGCACCATCAAATGTCAAGTACTTTTAATTTTTCTTTTGGCAGGGAAGAGAGCAAGAACGAAACAGGAAGAATGGGAAGAGAAAATACGGTGTGTTTTATCCGAAACAGTCTCGCAGGCAGTGCTCCTGCATAATAGAGCATGCCTTTAATTGTAAGTAAACAGGCATATTATATTTTGCTGTCTATACTGAATCTTGTCCTGCTTGCCTGAGAAGGGGGAAGTCCTGTTTTATGTTGCACTACAAGGCTGCTGCTGCTGGATGCTGAAAAATGCAGTCTGAAGTATTTTCAGATAACCGCCTAGTAACTGGGCACAGCTTCTTCAGTCTTAGGGCTTGTTTTCAGTGGAATACTTACTTTGGAACCTATTCACCAGCTACACTTCCTGATCTCTGCTGCACGGGCAGCTCAGCTTCTTGGGAAACAGCTGCTGAAATATTTCAAACTACCTACCTCTGCATTACTGAAACTTGAGTCTAGTGCATATACTTCTCGATATAATATAACGGACTGTAAACTACAGTAAACTAGGGTTAAACAACTGCTCCACGTAGCACAGGCCATGTCTGTAGTAAAGAGGAGAGGGGCAGACAGCTGGGGACAGGAACTACTACAGCCATCCCAAAGTAAACCGCCCCCAGCTGTGAGTCAGCGCCCGCTGCTCACCACTGTCATTTCCTGTGTTTCAGCCTGACCCAGGAGAGAGAAGCCACCCTTAGGCTCTGAAGGGCCAGATTATGCCAACACGCTCCCTAGAGATTATAGTATCATTAGCAGAGTACTTACTGGTTTTAATTTTCAAACTTACAGGACCGAGTTCTGCAGTCCCTACTTACACAGATGCACAAATGATTTCAAGCGCTGTTGATGTGATTGCTACAAGGCAGAATCTGGTGTGGCAGGCCTTGGTGAGTGCACTTGTGCGCTGCAGGGGCAAGGTGTGGTTAACACATACATACAATTTAGAAGTATTTTTTTAACCACACTGATCCCAGACAAGAATAAGGTAAACTTTAAATTATGAGAAGGCAACTAAACCTGTCCAATTTTCTCTTTGGGACGTCACCGTGCTGCTGAAACTCCTCTCGCAGCACAAACTATTTCAGCAAATTAAACCTATTTCAGTTTTTAAAAGGTTACAAAAGTATTTTCAAAGAAGACTCTTTTTTTCCAGAAAGTATCTCACAAAAACTTTTGACTATATCTTCTTGTGAGGAATCAATACAGCAGTAATGGCTGTGGAGAAACTAAGAGAGGTAATAAATAGTATTACAATATATATATATATACTCTGTTCTAATATTCAAGCATCTAAATAGTCTGTGTCTCATCATGAATGTTAAGATCTCTGGAGCAGAAACTCTGCATTCCTGTAAGAAGAACACCCAGCACATCATGTTACAAGAATAAAAATGGATTAACACAAACCCTTGAATGAAACTGGCTAACTGAATTTCCAATGTACTTCGTGATGGGCAATAATTCCAAACATTGTACCGATGTTGCAGTCTCCAGGACAACAGTGGATTTGGTTTTGGTAGAGAAACAGCAAATCTCATTTGGGTTTATTTACCTGGTATTTTCCCTTCTGCAAGCTCATGAGCAAGGTAACCAAAGTACTTAAATATAATATTCTTCCTAATGAAAAGCACATGCTGTATGCTTAGCATTGATGGTGTACCCCTCTTTGTGATTGCCCTGTCCCAAGTCAACAGGATGCTTCGCCTGGGTAGTGACAGAATTGTTCTGGGACTGATATGTGAAAGGTTTTGCAGAAATCTTTCTTTTCATCTTTACACTGCTTATACCAATAAACAAAACTATTTTGGACAGAGTTTGTACAAAAGCAGATCTTCAACTGCTTGAAACCACTATCATCTAACTCATCTACAGCAGGATGGTAAAACTAAAAAACACTGGAACAAACTGGAAGAACCATAAAAGCAGCAGAAGCCAGACAAATTCTGTGCCAATAATTAGAGATTGCGGTAAATGTCAACTGATGTTAAATACTGTGGTGAGTTTTTAAGTTCCTCCCTTCAGTAGAATCTTATTTAAAAAACAAACTGTGGTACAATTGAAGGAAATAACTAATGGTTATGTAAAGAAAAAAATTAAATAACAATAGTAAAAGGCAAATGTGGACACTTGCCATAGTACTGTACAAAAGAGCAGCAAATTAAGAATTTTATTTTTCTGCAGCTAGTCTCATAAAACTCCACAGCTAAATGGACCTATTACAGAAGAGGACATTCCATAAAACTGCTGTAAGAACAACCCTATGACGGATATTAGATAATTAAACTACACATAATTTTCTTAATTTTGTTTATAAAAGTGGAAGAGAAATTTAACTGAAGCTTTTCATTTAACTGATATGAAGGTTCTTGGCCATAATCCTCACTAATCTTAGTAAACTCTCCATGTCTCTTTAGACTGTGGAGTCTAGTCACAGTGAACTGACACTAACGGTGCTGCTAGAGAAAAAAAATTGTCCTGTTTTTTTCCCCTGACGCTCCTGTCCACATGGGCCACTCACTGCCAGCACAGCCATTCATGTGACCAGGAAACAAACTGGATTACAAAGCAGGTCCCTGTTAAAATTAACACCAGCAACTAACTTCTTTAGACAGAAGTACTAGTTTAAACTGGCTAAAAGTGAGAATGAAACTACGATACGAACCTTTGCCAAGTGTTCCTAGCTGTGGGGTATTTGGGGCAGCCTGTGGCTTACACAGTCACTCTCAGGGAGATGTTCTGGATCCTCTGCTTGGCATTTGCAAGACCAAATGTGCAGCGTGAGTATCTAGTTTTGGGATCCCTGGTACGAGTTAAGACACTGACATACTACCACAAATCCAGTC
>VZTM01006232.1:420247-484190 GCA_013400555.1 Jacana jacana | reverse complement strand
AGAATTATCCTCCCACTTCACCATTCTAAAGTTCATAAATGCTTTTTCCAATTCTGACTTTTGCATACATTCTGGTCAGTTGTGCTCTCTCTCTCTCTCTCTCTGTCCCCGCTCCCAGTTATGTGCTCACCTGAAGTTCTGTTCTTCAGCTTTCCCTTCCTCTTCCTCATTCATTCTGTCNTGCAAAATGAATCTCCTTTCCATTGCCTAAATATATATTGGTAGGTTTACAACTGGGATTGAAGACGTTTGGGGAAAATGTTTGGCTTTCAAGACCATTCAGACCAAAGAAATACATTGATCACTAGGAAACATCCTCTAAACACACACAGAAAAACCTGAAAGTAAACTGATAGTGTTCCACTCTTTTTAATGACTGAAAAAAAGTTTTAGAAGGTACAAAGTAGGGCGTAATCTCCATTAGAAAGAAATGCTTAACACTGGTTTGAACATTGTGTTTCTGCAGGCAGCTCCAGAAAAACTGAAAGAGCTACAAAAATAATTGCTCGAGGGGAAAACCAAAAACTTTTGCAAGAGTTTCTAGCCATGCCTAACAGAGCAATGGCATTTCACTTTTAAGACACTTACTAGGTTTGTGCTTAAAAGACTTCCATCACTCAGATGATTCCAGGCACCCATAGAACATATTCTAATGAGAAGGTAAATTAAAGTAGAGGTACATCATTCATCCCCTGGTCTAAAAGACAATCCTAAACCCCTGCTGTGATGACACTGAGATGATTTCTCTCAATTATAGAAACAAACAACATTCAACATTGTGGTGAAAGGATGAAAGCTCCTTTGTAATGCCTGCTTATTGGGGGAATCATGAAAAAAAATAGAAGTCAGAAGGAAAATAACATTTTATTTTAATTACTAGCATGAAATACAATAATAAGAAATAATGTTTTGCCAAGGTTTTAGATGGCCTCTTGCTGACATTAGCATTTTAAGCATTCTACAAAGTCTTAAACAAGTAAACAGAACTAATCAATAAACAGATATGCACAGATTTTTACAGATTATGAACTATGTTTCAGAGAGCCATGAATAAATGGGAGTGTGACATCTTGATCTAATTCCTGGAGAAAAAAAATATCCTCTTTAGGCCTAATTTGCCTTTTAGATTGTTTGTCACCCACAAGACAGTGTGATTTGTCCTCTTGAGGAGGCTGGTTAGGCTACACAGAATGATGGCTTGTGAAAATCATCCTGTTTCAGAATGTAAAATGCAGAGGACAAAAGGAAAGCACAGGAACAGCATCACCTGAGAAACAGGGCAGAGCAAAATCAGAAACTCAAACTGGAGTGCTTTTGGTTTTATGAGGGGAGAATTGTTTCACAGATGGCTTTATCAAAATAGGCATAGAAAAAAACCCTGATCAATTTTTTTTTGCTAGATGTGATTTATTGTGTAGAAATTCCATGTTCTCTCTTTAAAAAACGCTTGTTAAAAACTGTTTTAACTTGTTGACAAAAATACAGAAAATGATAACAAATAAAAGCAATTGTCTGTGGCTTGCAGAGCCACTGGGCACTCTCTCTTAGGGGGTTTGCCAGGAAAGGAGCAAATTCTGGGTCGTGATTAATTAGGGTCTTGGAGGTGAGATGGCAAAAAAGAAGCCTAACAGGCAAATGCATGGACATACAATAGGAAAAAAAAAATGCACCCACATGAAATACAATCTCCCCTCTGGATGTTAAAGTACCTCTGCTTGGGTTTCAAAGGGTTTGTCAGGTGTATGTGTCTGATCTTTGGCTACCAACTGTGATCTAACATCCCCTGAAGATGGAGATATTATTTTTACCAGCTATTTTCACAAAGGAATATACTTTCTGAAAGGAAATAATAGCAATAAGGCTGTTTCTGAAATGTTTTGTGCTGCTGTGAATTTTACATAAACGGTAAAAGGGGTTAATTTTTGAAAGGGAGAAAAAAAAGGGCAGAGTTTCTGTTACATTTCTGAGTTCCTTTCTTCTTGCCCAAATGAAGGCTCAGCAGAGAATGCAGGTCGATACTGAGAGATTTCAGCTCTCGCTTCTCTCTGGTCATTACTGAAATAAATCATCTCTCTGCATATATTGAAAAAAACAAGTTTCATTCTCATTTTATTGAATCTTGCATTATTACAGCTGCCACGATCCATTTTGATGCTAGGAAGTTTCTCACAGCACAACTGTGCCGTGGCCTCTGCTGGATGATGCACAGCACCAGGCGCATCCTCCAAGGGATATATTCTGTGTTTGATACCAGGAAAGATTGGCACGAAAGGATGGAATGAGATGCACTCAGTTTGGGTTTCCTACACAATCTCTCTAGGCTCCTTGCGTTTCTCACCGAGGTTTAAACTCCCCCTAGTGAGATTTGAAGTCCTCTGCGGGAATCAGTCATCCCATGGACTGGGTTTCTCTTTGGGTTTTGTTAAAGAGGGAGAATTGAGCTGCCAATCACTCCTCTCTGTTCCAGTGGCTGGAATTGGGAATTTCATACTGAGGCAAAGCAAAATTATTTATGCTTACAAAAGGAATGGAGGGTGGGAGTGGGGATGGCACCTTTGGATGCTTTCATTTTGGCTCTTCTTGGAGGAGCTGATGCTCTGCACCCAGTCACTTTGCCACCTCAGGACTTCTCTGCGACCCACAGAGCTGTCCCCAGCTGCCACTGGGTCCTCATTGGCTCCATGTCCCCATTTCCAACCACTGAGACAGCCCAGACCAGTTCTGTCTGCAAATCAAGAAAAAAGGATTAGGGTTTTACTGAAGTTTTCTCACCATCTTTCATGGCAACCTGATGAAGGAGATGGTTCAAAAATATTCAGTGTATATATAAGGATGTCACACTTTGAAATGAAGCTTAACACCCTCTAGAAGTTAAATGCATCAACAGAAATTTCAGTGTCATTTTAAAAATTTGACAGGCTTGCTCTAAGTATTATTTTCCTTTTTTTTTTTCTTTTTGTGGTGTTTTTTTGTTTGTTTGTTTGTTTTCCAGTGGGGAAATGATTCTTTTCCTGAATCTTAAAACTGCCTGCAAACACCTTCCTGCAGAGCAAACTTTGCTATTTCTTCCTCCATGCCATTGGTTGTAATTGTGCAGCACCTTAGCAGGTGGCAAATTCATATGCCCAGGGAAAAAAGAGTAAGAGAAAGACAGAGATTAATTCATGGTCTCGCTAAAGGAAACAGCCCCAGAAACAGCTTGCTAGGGGATGACTGCCATGGACTCCCAGCCTATGTCGTACATATTTCAGATCCATCAATATTTTCCTTTACAGAGGCACTGGCGTGGGAGTACTGAAAGAAAGAGGAAATAAACAGGCTGTGTTAGTTTGTCTGGCTTCCTGGAAAGTGCTAAATTGCTCAAATGCTGCTGGGGCCTTTGTTGAACACACAGCTCTGGGGAACCGGCTCAGCCTGTCTCACTGATGGAGTGTCTCTCAGTAGGTACAAAGCACCCATTTTATAAATATAGCACAACGACCTGCAAGCCAGGTGCCTCAAAAACCCTTCGGTGGTTTTTTACATTACATGATGTTTCTCTATTTGAGATTAATTGTGGAGTATTTCATGGGTCTTCTAGTTTTATGTCTTTAAGATACAGTGACCAATTACTTCTTTTTTACAGCTTTTTCCAAAAACCATGAGGACTATTAAGTCTATACTTTGTAAAAGAGTGAATTACATGAAATTCACGAGTCCTGGAGGTGAGGTTTTATGAAAATCATTGAGTTACTCTGAGATGCATTAGTGTTATGAGTTTTGAAATGGGCAGCCTCCACAATCCTGTCAGGAACTTTTAGTCCAAGTCTAAGGACAAGCAAACTAAACCAGGCAGGAGCCTGCAGAGGGTTCTAAAACAGTTCTTGCCTACTCAGACATTGTCAGTGCTATGGAAAGCTGAGCTGACAGTTGATGGCTGGGCACATGGTGGCCCTTGGAAAAGCCAGAAGTTGCCAGTGGGTGAAGGACCTCCCAGTTGTGTTGAATGAGAATAGGGCTTGACCAGCAGGTCCTCACCTGAACCTCCCTGAGAAGCCTGAGCAAGAGGATCTTCTAAGAAAGGTCTTCTCTTAGTTTTGATGCTTATTGAAAGCAAACATCTCTCCCTTTGTTACTTTCTTCCCCCTAATTTGAAGTTCTTTTTGGTGTATGTAGAGGAAAGACTTGTTCCACAACAACAGGTAGATTGAAGGTGCATGGAACAAGTAGATGGTTTTTGTCCTGTTCATCCTGAAAGGAAACCAGGAAAGATTATATATCTATAAAGGACAGAAATGATACTAGTACGTGTATTTCTGTCAGGATTAAGTTGCATGGAAACTAAAACTGTTTCTGTGAGAAATGTCTCAGTGCCTTCCTCTCGAGTAGCAACCAAGCCAAGTGACAGGCTGTGAAACACGAGGTACTGTTTGCTTTCTTTACGGTTTGTTTCTCGTTACACCTTATTTGAGAACAACTTGCTAATTCAAAACGGCATGGGTAGAGCTGCAGAGGGTTTCCTCATATGTCTGAAATAAGGTTTGGGGTTTTCTTTTTCCTTTGCTCTTCCTCACAAATTTTGGACCTCTTAAACAGAGATTCACAAGGTATTATTACCACCCTGCTCTGTGGGCATCTATGAATCCTGCAGCCACTCCACTAAATGCACCTTGTCTTTCTCCCAGTTAATCTAAGCTGCACGGACAAGCCCTATCAATCAAACCATGCTCTTAAACTGAATTGCTTCCAGCCACGTGGCAAAGGTAAGGTATCACAATCTTCCTACGGCAACAAAGCTTCCCTGCTAGGGCACAGAGGATAAAATCAAAGCTTTTCAGTGTCTCTTTGCTTGTGGGTCAGCACCTGCTTTTTCAGTTTGGCCGCAGCCCAGGTCCTGCTGTCAGCTGAACCGGCCATGGATCATGGTTCACACTGTCCGGCGTGTGTCCCACCATTCTCACACAGTAGCAGGCTGCCACAGAGGTCACGACAGCAGACATCCAGGGCAGCACACCCCGGGCACAGCTCCCACCAGTCATGCCTATATGGAAGAGAAGCCTTGAGATAGCTCTGCCTGGTAAAGGTGAAGGCATGTCTAAAACATAACTGTGAAAGACCTAATAGTCTTTTGTGAAGTAATTCAATATGGCACAGCACTAATTACCACTAAGGCTTTCTGAGGTTTTCCTTTGCACACCAGCACTGCAATGGATGCCTTTGTGATGCAAATGCGAGTGGTGGTGACTGCAACAATTGCAATACCCAGTGGCACTCCGATTAGCAGGTTGTCCTAGTGATGTAAAGAGGCAAGTTTTAATTAAGAGTCTTACAATCAACAGTGGCAAGTCTCCTATTTTGTTTAAAAACTCTAAAAACATCTGGTTGCAAACTTGCTTTTACTGAAAAGAGGAAACTATGATCAACAGAAATCAAAACTGTTTTGATGAAAAAAAATGGTGAGTTTATGCCAGAAAACTGAACTGAATGCTTCTGAATTTCCATCCAATTTAAAATGGAAATGTCTGTTTAATCAAGAAAATATTTGGAGAAAAAACTCTCAACCATCTGTATTTAAGTCTCTGTGATGACAGGTTCTTTCCTGAAGAGCTTGTCTCAACGTCAAGTTGTGCTGGAATAACTTGCTTCTGGATAAAACCAGATGTGTGAGCATTCTACTCAAAGAACCCTACAGACATCTGCACAGATCTTGTGTAAGCTCCACAATTCGTGTCACAGGGACAGGAATAGAGGGGTCACTGATGTGATTTTTCAGATGAGTTTCTTCCATGGCAAGTCGGAGAGCAAAATGAATTCTCTTCAACGATGAGGGGTTAAAACAAGATGGGACAGGAGGACTCCAGAAAGTGTAGGGGAAGTTTTTTCTTCTCCTTGACGTGAGAAAGCAGAGTTAGCCTTTGCTCCCTTCTGACTGATGAGACAGAGCTTTAGAGAGCATTTGGGCCCCTTAATGACTCTGTGGGCTCCTCTAGAAGACCTCCCTTAGGCAAAGGTGTTCCCAGCCATGTTCCAAACACATGAACAGGTCTCTCTGATATGCTCTACACTTCTCACCACCCAAGGAGAAGAATAGGGTGTGAAAGCTGATGGCGTCATCTACTCAGTGAAGCGTCAGCAAAGGCTCCAGTCCAGGAGCAGGTCAGGCTACCTGGTGGCTGACTGTCACACGCTGCTGCCTCTCCAGACCATCAGTGCAAATATTCAGTGATCATCTGCTCTACAAAGTCACTCTGACGATGGGTGGGAAGCCCCGACTGTTTCGAGAGTGTTCTCCAGACATGTCCAGGAGCAGCTCTTCCAGGGATATACAGATGTGCAGAGGTAGGTTTTAGGACAAGTTCTCAAACTGCTTTAGAAATGCAAATAGAGGTATCCTCTCCACATCTAATCCTCTGCACCACCACTTTAGTCCTCCACAACATCACTTGGCTAGAGAGCTGTTGTTCTGTTACAAACATGATCTGAAAGAGAAACGTATGCTTTGCGTTATTTACTTTATTTTCATTAGGTGTTGACCAGGATCAGAACATCCTGCTATTTTGAAATGCAAGCCTGTCACCTGCCCTTTAAACTTACTGCTCTCCCTCCCCAAAATGCCTCTGATAATCATGAAAGCAAGAAAATACACCATACGCTGTCTGTTAGCTTTCTGTCTAAGAACATTTTCTGCTCTGATTTTATTTTGTCAGTCTCTTTTTACATTTAATTTGGCATATGACCAATTGAAATGATGCTCTATTTATGCTTTTTAGCAAATGGTTTTGGCTTTGAATTCTTAACACTTCATTCATGGTTATTTGTTCTTACATTTAGTACATACCCAGATTGCCTGCTTTGTAACTTCCAAATGAGTGTATTATAAATGCCTGGAGGCTTATTACATCTTGTGTTTGGGCTTTTTTTTCTTTTTTTTTTTTCAAATATTCAAATATATTCCATTTTTCATGCATCTGAACCAGTGACTTGCCAGGGTGTATTGTGGCTCACGCACCGAGGAGAACGTTTCCTCTGCATGATGATCTCAGGTCAAGAGGAAGGGGGTGTGCGTGTCTATGTGTGCATTTCTCTCAACACGTTTGTGTGTATGTTTGTTACTCCTCAAGATCTGTCACTTTGCATATGAACCTGATATTGGCACAGGCATGTCTACCCAATCTCTTTCTCCAAGTAAAGGATCTGATATCCAGCAAAGAAGTTGCAGCAGTCTAAAGTCAAGTGCATTGAAGAAATTCACGCAAAGCCCTAAAACAGAAGCACGGAGCAAAAATTACTGCAAAAATTAGTTCTGAAACTAGATAGACATGGAGGTGTCTCCTGACATCAGATTATATGCATGTGGGAAACCTAGCACCCTGCTAATTGTGAATCATGCCTTTTGTAAAAGTGGTTTCATTAAGCCCTGGAGCAAGCAAGAAAGCAGTATGCAGAACAGCTCAGGCCTAAAATGTTAGAACTAAAGCTGTCTCCTTTACTCATCTTCAAAAGCATCTTATTCTGCTAATATTACCTCTTGACATGGAAAAGCAGCTGCTACAACTCTACTTGAGTAAAGTCTTAGAAATTCAAGAATTATGTTGTAAAAAGCTACTGGGGAAAAATTGAAGATACCAGAAATAGGGACTTCGGAAATTTCCTTTGAAAGATTGTCCTGATTTACCATATAGACAGCATGACTCTGTCATGGCAGTGATGTAAACGCAAATAGCTTTGCTTTCTTGTGGGGTAATATCAGAGTTGGGCAGTGCTTGTTAATCATGTCCTCTCCTTAGATCATGTGGGGGTTTTACTTAGTGTCATTTATAATTTAATGTCTTAATCCCCACCCCACCAAGACTGCATGCAAAATTCCTCATTTCCAGCCCTAAATTATCAAGTCCCACTAACAAATGATGTTGTACATCGTGTCCTATCACCTTCAAAAAACATCTAAGCTCACGCCATTAAGAGCATTTGACAGCCTAGAGAATTATCATTATAGGCCTCTTTTACTTTTTCAGATTAAATAGACCTCGTCTATCATCTTCCCCAATAGGTCACAGTTCCTCAACCTCTTATTACCCGTGTTGCTTTCCATTGGACTTTCTCCATTTTGCCTGAATGTCTGGTAATGTAGGATGTCTAAAATTATACCTTGCTGCAAGACTTCATGAGGACATTGAAATGAATACAACCCAGGTCTTGCAAATTAAGCAACAGGGGGAAGAGAAAGGTCCAGTGAAGGTTATGAAGAACAGAGAGACCACCTCCCCTCAGCTTCAAATTGGTGTCGGCCAAGACCCTATTTTGGAACGCATTCTACCTTTTTAACAGCAGTATGCCCCTGAATCCCATTCATCTTGTGGCCTACAAAAGTCCTCAGAGCTTGATCCTGCAGCCTGGCTGCACAGCCAGCTCCTCCTCACTGCACTTTATTGTCTTTGCTTTTTTGTTTCTCACTGGGCTATCCTGCACATAGCTGTTCGGAATTTAATCTGTTTAATGATAGTCCAGCTCCCTCCCATATAAATATCATTTACCAAAGACAGAGAAATGAGATTTTTCTTTCTACAGGGCAATCGTTCCCCTGTCATGCATTTGAGAAATCTTTTTAACCTCAGTTGTGCACATGGTAAAGGTCCTAAAAAATGGAATCTTTCCAACGGGGTCAGTAAATATGTTGTGTAATTAAGATGTGTAAAACAAAGATCTACAGGTCTGGCCATCTGTTTTGACTTGTCTGGCTAGACAGTCAAGTGCCCTGTGACAAGCCTATTTTTAATGCTTGGATGTGGTCTCTGGTTTGTCAATGCTATGTTCGTTTGTTTGGAGGGCATGGTGCCCGTTACACGTTGCTGAGGCGCTTGGCAGTGCTTTGGGCATGGAGAGGTTTATGCAGGCAGTCCACGCAGGCTTGCTGGGATGCATCTGTTCTTCTGGATCTCCCACTGATATGTTCTCTGGCTATGCCAGCACAGCTGCCACATGCCTAGTGTTTGCTTCATGTCGGCTGAAATGCCTCGGCCAAGGAAAACCAGTAAGGACAAGGGAGAGACTTGGAAAGCAAGACTGGATCTTCTGGCAACTGGCTTTCTTGAGCTGGGCTACAGAGAGCTCAGCTGAGCGAGTTAAACCCAGAAGCATCCTCCCCAAAAGCACTAATGCTGTAACGGGCTTGAGAGACGGACTGGGTGCTGGGAAAGAAGACTTCAAAACCTTCAGAGCTGTCACTCCAGAGGGAACCTTGTTACTGCAGCAGAGTGACAGTCCTGTTGGCTTTATACCTAGAAAGCATGTCCCAAAAGCTTTTTTGCAGATCCAACATTTACTTTAAGCATGTCCATTATGGGATTGATTTTGTGCTCCTAGATACCACCAAGTTAGTGCTAGTGCACTTGAAAATGTAAAAATGATCATAAGGGATCAGAAAACAGAGCCATCAAACCTGTTATCTTTTCTCTATCCTCATGCCTATGTATGAATAACAGCAAGCTCAGAATACTGCAGGTCAGAAAGCTCTACCTTCCACTGACCAACAGCACAGGCACTCCCTGAGCCACAAGTACTACCTTCCTATTTCATAGTTCCCAGAGAATTACTACACGCATATTTGTACAGTTGCTTTTGAACCCAAGTCAGTTGGAATCACCAGTTCTCCATGACAAGGAGTCCCACCGCTGAAGCACATGGAGCACAAAGAATGACTGCAGTCCACCTATATTCAAGATGGCTGACAGCAGAAAGAATATTTATTCATTCCTTGGTGCCTAATCACCCCATTTGTTTCCCAGAGTGCTGGGAGCTCAGCAGTGCCTGAAATGGAAAAATGCCATACACTCAGAATTCTTCCATTCCACAGAGGTTATTGCTCTTGCTCAACCTCCCCATTGGATAGCCTTGGCTACACAGTGATTCAGTGATTCAGAAGAAGCAAGAGCAAAGCTGCTTCCTTCTCTCTTCCCTCAACATCCATTAAACCAGTGATCAAGCCCAGGTTAGGAAAAAAGTTAGTTCAAATCTAAACAGACCGAGGAGCTTTAATGACTCAAGTCTTGTAATTCGTGGGTGGGTCCCTAAGCCATTTGTTGGAAAACTTGGGACTTCTCTCGCCACTTTCCCCAGGAAAACCTAAAAAAGGTATTTTCTGTTTGCAGCCAACATGAGAATCTCGAGCCCAACGTTATCAGGAACCCAGTTAAATGAAGGAATCCCTCCCTGTGCCATAATTTAAATAATAACTACAGTGATTGATTGTTTGTGTCAATGCTGCTCTGCAGCCCCAGCTGTGCACCCAGTGAGCCAAGAACTTTCAAGTGCAGAATACAAAGGCAAAGAACACTTTAAAAAGTATATAATCACTACTGGTTTTCTTCCAGAAGTGCTTCAAGTTTCCCTCTGCAGCTACAGAGCTGTTCTCCTGGAGGTTGCTTCTGTCTGTCTGAAGAGCCTTGTTCTTGCACACTACCATATAAGAACTGAAGTACTGCAGAAGGTCATAAAGGCTTACACCAAACTCAGAAATTCACCCCAGGTTTGAATAGATTTGAACCTTGAGACTGTTGGGTCTGCTTGTACAAGAGGAAGCTGCATTCAGTAGGAAAATTAATTAAGGTATTGGGTTTGTCACTGCTGATAAAGAAAAAAGGAGAGAGAGCAAGATAAAAGCCTGTTTAGATATGAGATGCTATTAGACGTTCTGTGTACTGTCCACAGCCCACCTAGGCTGAAGAATATATAATACATGCATAAAAATGAGAGGATTTTGACAGTCTAGTTGTGATACTTCTCAAAGTAACGTACCTTGACTTAGCTGGAGGTCTCTTTTGACTCAACCTTCTGGCATAAATTCATCACAAAACTTAGATTTGGCCTCAAAGCTGGAGTAACACCTGAAAGCTTAACTTTGATAAAGATGGTAGGATCTGAGGAACAGGCATTTTGGTCACAAGAATAAGAGGCTGATTTTGTTGAAGAGCTGTCACCTTTGTTTTTTAGTGGCCTCCTTTAAATGGCTGCTGAGCTGGGGAACTCAGTCTATGCCTCCACAGAAGCTTTTATATCCATCAGAGGTGTCAATTCCTTATTTAAGTGTTTGTTTAAGGTAGAAATCACTAATCTTGGAGACTGCTGCTAAAAAATCTGAGCAATCTTCAATAATTTGAGGTCTAGGGCAAAAGAGAAGATGAAAACTGAGATGAAAGGAGAAATATGCTGGAAAATCAGTCCCAGTGTTGAGATTTCCAACGTCAGCATCACCTGAATGGCATAAAGACCCTTTTTCTGTCAGACTGCACAGTCCAGTGCTTCTGGCCCAGTATTCTGTCTTTAGCAAACTCCCATCCCCATCCTAGCTAGTCAGATCACAGCTCCATCACTGAGACATTTACTGTGTGCTTCATTTTGCCCCCTCTTTGCTTTTCTTCCTTTTGTCAGATCTTCTAGATTTAACAAAAACTGTCCACTGGTCCAAGATTAACAAAGAAACTTTTACACGAACCAAACTTATTGAGAAGCAACTGACACGGTGAGCTCCACAAACAGGCTGAACAAAAGACAAATATTTGGAGTTTGTGTGTTTGTTTGTTAAATTCAGGTAAACGTTTCCCATTAAAGTTCCCAAGTAGGAATCCAGAAAACAAGGAGGGATAATGATAGTAATAAATAAATAAACAAACAAACAAACAAACAAACAANTTTCCCATTAAAGTTCCCAAGTAGGAATCCAGAAAACAAGGAGGGATAATGATAGTAATAAATAAATAAACAAACAAACAAACAAACAAACAAATAAATAAATAAATAAACAAATAATGCAATTACATTCTGTATTTCTTGGAATAGAAGCAATTTCAGTTATTGTACAGATTAAATTCCCTCCTGAGGTATACACAGAAATGCCAAAGATTTAGCAAAGGACAGTGCTTAGAAAACCCATTAAACCAGAGTGGCATGTCTTCAACTTTTGTCTTCTCCTTCCCAGGTTACTGTAAACAGTTTAGGGAGAGACACTTACTGGGGAAAAGTGATGGCTAAACCAGATCTGAACACTGGGTTCCTTATTACTCTGAAATTTGTGTCTTTTCTATTCCTTGAACTGTCCATTGCAAAGGAGATCCCTTTCTTGTATTTAGCTGTCATTTACAAGTGCCTCTCATTTGATGTCTCTGAATTATTCATCATCTGATGAAGGAGTCCAAACCATCCATCACAAATAGCAAGCTATTGAAAGCCAGATCCTGGTCCAACAGTTACATGTCTGTGTGCTCCAATTGGAGAGGGCATCAAATGCCTGGTAAGAATAAGATGAATATGAATTTCTTGCTTGGAAGTATTCCATAAGAGGGATTTCAAATTTATTCCTTCCTCTCATAAATTTATTTGATGAATGAATTCATGGAAAGCTGGAGATGTAAATGGAGAAGCAGATAAAGAGCCTTGTCCTCAAGCCTCTGAGTGCCATAGATTTGGGTACAGTTCCCACAAACATCCTGTGTCACATCAGGCAAACCAGTTAAAACACTGTAAGCATTCTGTGACTTTATTTTGTGCCTCAGCTCCCACATCAATTGGGCAGGCATAATAAAAAAAATATATTGGGATGAACACTTTCTTGTAGTTCCTGTAAGTACACTCAGCCAGCTGAGGAAGCTTCCATCAATAAGAACTTTTAATTGAGAAACATTTTTTTAAGGTTAAGAATGGAAAAAAAAAAGAGGAAAAAAACCCACAACAAAACCAAAACAAACAATCAAAAGCCAACCCAAAATCTAACGTGGATATTGCTCTCATGATGGGATTTGAAACATTGTTTTCTAAGAGAAAGTCAGAAGGAAGTTGTGGCATGATTCAAAGAAGTTGATGTTGACTTGAAAGTGTGTTGAGAAGGGGAGGTATTCCAGGAAGATGAATTCCCTAGTGTTCTAAAATATTCGGCCTAAAATGTTATATTAGAGACAGTTCAAGTCTCTGTGACCGCTTTGGGAAGAGCGATGGAAGCTTCTCCACCTCTCATAACATCAGTCACTTAAGTCAAAATACATGGAATGCTGGTTCCTGTCAGATCCCACATGCAGTGAAGCCACCAGGCTTGAAATGTTTCCTGATTTACTAGATCCACCTTTCCCCATCACAGCCCTTCCCACAACCAAGTTTTGCTGTTCTAGTTCTGCTTCTTGTCCCCTCGAGGGTAAGAATGAAACAAGGTCTTGTGGTCAAGAGGACAGTATATATGAAGATGGCATATATATTTCATAGTCTTTATCCCACGTCAGAGTAAGTAAAATAATAGCAACAGCTGTTTTTTAAACTGGATTCTACTCAGGATTTATGGACGTTTGGTGACACAAGAAGAAAAATGTCATTGTAGCACTAATCACCTGATCAATCAGCCTGTACAGCTCCAAAGCACAGCTGCAAGCCCAAAGGGGCATTGTCTAATCACAGCAGTAACCAGAGTTTCCTGGTCTAACCCCTTTCACGTCCTGTACCCTTATAACCCACTGCTCACCCTCCCAACGCTTTGCACTAAGGGCAGTCAGTCTGCAAGGGTCGTGTCCCAGTTGTCAAACCAGGGCCCTGCGACCCTGCTTCTACTTGGGTATTTATCCATCACAAAGTGTCAGAAAAAAATGTTTGATTTTTTTGAGTGATGTGTTTCCTCAGCAAATATACCAGATCTCCCACACTCTGCTTCATTTTGTGCCCACACCGAATTCTGAATTGAAGAGGTGAGGTAAAATGGATTTACACAGGAATCTCAGAGGGAAAACTACCCCACCATTCATCTGTCCTCATTCTGGGCAATGGGCTGGAGTATGGATGGTGCTGTCATTGTGCAGCACAACCTCTCTCTCCCCTTCTTTAACCTGCCAGCAGCACTATTGCATCTGGCCTTGGACCAAGCCCTGACATACATGACGAGTTTTTTGGAAGCTCCTGGGACGTACCAAAAGCAGCAAAACGGTAGGTGAAAGACAGAGAAGGAAGAGAAGAGGAATAGGTGAACTATAGAGCCATGAGAAAGCTCAGAAACAGGGCTCTGTGGAGAAGTACTCAGGACAGGCTGGCACAAGTGATAAAAAGAGCAGATGGAGCTGGAAGGCAGGGATTTGAATCCCAGACCTTAGTCTCTCTGTGGTCTCTGGCGTGCAACGTGGCTAGATGGAGCTGGAGTTGTCAGAGATATGGTTATTCTGCACAGGGATGGTTGGGATTCTCTCATTCAAGTTAGTCACCAAATGCTGTGTTTCAGACCGCCCCCCCCAGCCCCCCTTAGTCTTGTGCAAGCAGTGCTGGAGTGATCACTGCCCAGCCCTGGTACCAGCGTGAATGCGGAGGTGTAGGCACAGTGTACGGAAAAACAAGGAGGAGGGAGTTCAGAGATGGTGCTGTAGGACTTTCCTGAAACATCTAATCTACATGTTTCCTCTTTTATAGTTGCTATTATTCCTCCTGAATGGGCTAATGACAAGATAAATTAAAAAGAATGAGGTGCTTTGAGAGGGGAGTCATTATCAAAATCAAACTTTGCTTGTTTAAAATACTGTGTAACAACTGTGAAAGTTTCCCCCACCCTTGTTTACAACCAGCATGGATTTATTGGCAGTTCTCTTTTCATTGTTGAAGCTATATTCAATTTTACCAGCAACAATGTATTGTGATTGGAGTGAATTGAATTTTCTTTTCCATTCAAAAATGATTAGATTCGCAATGTAGAACTGAATAATAACCACCCGTCCATAAATGTTTTGCCTGTGGTTATACAGCATTATGTGCCTTCATCACTGCAGTACAAAGAAGATACCATGACAGGAACTCAATAGGGTTGAGCCAAATGGTCACTTCTGCTTAGTTATGTCAGATACCATACTAACATTACAACTGGGGAACAGAATTCCTAATCAGATCCCAAATATGGCCTCCTAAGGAGGAATGTATCACTCTTCCAGCTAGCAAAGTCAATGAAAATTAGGTTATAAAAGTGAGGTGGATTCCACTTTTCTATTCTACAGTTCTATAAATAGAATATGGTCCCGCTGTTAAGTGGAAGTCTGAAAGTTAGGTGGTTAGAGGTAGGGAGCAGGGGTGAGCTGAACCTCATCAAATTCAGTGAGACTCTTCAAAATATTTTTGAACTTTTCCTGGAGAATGCTCCAGTTTCCAGAAAGGAACGGTGTTTCTCAGGGTCAAGGCAATGATTCCAGGGTTGCACAGTCTTCAGCATCACGTTGCTTCCCATCCCAGTCTGGCAAAATGCACACCTAAACAGATGAACTGTGTTAGAGCTGGAAAAAGGAACAGAGAGAAAAAGATTAAGACCCAGAGTCCTGAGACCCCCAAATTTTTCTCTTCCCTCCCCTCACCCCTGCCCCCATCAGAGCATTACTTTGTGTTTTTCTTCCTCCTGCTGTCAAACTTCTGAGACATAAACCAGCATTAAAGTCAGAGAAGTCTGGAAAGGAAATGAGGCTGCTCACTTTATTAGTCTTGATTAGCAGCAAATTATTCTCCTAACATTTACTTTTCCTTCATTTATTTAAGAGTGATTACACGCAAATAGCAGTTAAAAACATCAGGTTTTTAATAATAGTTTTATTTACTGTTGTAATTGCTTCTGTAGCATCTCTGAAGTTTGAAACACACTTCTTTTGACAAAAAAAAAAAAAAAATCATCAATCTTTTTCTCTTTCAAGCACACCCTTCAAAACAGTGTAAGATATAAGAGTTTCTTGGTATGGTATGGTACGGTATGGTACCCATATTCCCAGGTGGCGAGGCCTAAAGACCAATTTTAATTTCATGTTCCTTCTGATGCCTCTCAAGGCAGGAGTTTACTTAGCTAACCCATTGACCCACTGCCCCCTTTGCGCCCCACAGTCACAGCTGAAGTCCAGAAGCTCTGACTACTACGAGAGTCCAGCGATTCAGGAAGAGTGGGGATGGCACTGAAGTGTGGGAGTTTTTGCTCAACCATGGCTTTAGCCTCCCAAAATACAGCTCCCACAAAGCAATACCACAAGTAGAGTGGTGAAGTGCCAAGTCACTTAGCTGTTTAGTGCTAAATGTTCTGTGAATACCTTGTTTGTTTGGGGTTTTTTTCGTCTCCTTTATCTCTTATAGTGAAAAATCCCACACCAACCCTCTTGGGTTGGACTCTTACTTTCAGCTCCAGGCAGTGGTTTCTGGGACAAAGACTGAGAGTCTGTTTCAGAAGGGCAGATGGAGCATCTGTCCTCAGAGTACATTCTCCTCACTCTGTATTGTTGTGCCCTTGTCTTTTTTATTTTTCTTTCATAATTGCCATTTATGATGATTCCTTCTACATCTGACGGCTAATCTAGACTGTTCAGTAATAGAATGGTCATACTTTTCCAGAAGTATTGCACATCCAGGAAGAGTTCCCAGGGTATCTATCAGCACAGATTCACTCTATTTCTTTCCAATAAAATCTAGCACTGGTGGGAGCTTCAACAGCATCATCTCAAAGTGAACATGACCTTCTGGTGAAGGAGCTCGAGCAGCCTTCTTCCTCTGGGATCAGAGCACGGTTTATGCCTCATTACTGTGAATAATGTTTCTACATGGGTTTCTGCACGCATGCACATTTGGGCAATCTCACAACATATGCAGATGCAAATAAACAATTGCTTCCTTTAAGTAGAACCACAACGTTGGGGAGCGGGAGCGAGGAAAGTTCACAATTCTTAGTAAGACGTCTTTAAAAAAGGAAAAAAAATTGCCTTTCACGGTAAACCTGTAGGTCTCTGAGGAGTTACAAGGAGTAGATTTGTTAAAATCAGAATTGCCAATTTTGCACAGTTGCTTTTGGAATACCACCACATTTTTTAAACAAACTTTATTAGAATTCGTATCCCGTTACGGAGCTGTACAGGGCTCCCTTAACAAGCACAGTCTGGCTGGAGGCAGAAAATCTGTCTTTGTCACTAATGATGTTTGTATTATTTTTACACTGTTGATACTGTGGATTTGGGGGAGGGGGGGGAGGTGAAGGCATGGGGAGGGGGTGTGTGCTGTAAGCAATGGTCTTTCAACTACAGCTCACCTGCCCTGCATCCTGAATAGAAAAACACTTTCCCCTGTTGCTGTCAGGAGCACAGTGAGGTTACAAGAACTTCAGCCACATAGTCTGGTAGCTGGACAACCCCATACCAATACCAGTGACCTTTACCTATTCAATGTGGGAGGGAAAAGTGCCCTGGCAACAACATTTTTCAATAATCTGCATCCTTCTCACGTGGTGAGTGTGGTACCCTCTCAGGAGATCTTGTGATGTGGTCACTTGATGGATAGCCGTTTTCCGAATGACTAAAGCAACTCTCATACTTTCAACTGTGAAGGAATCCTGGCTCTGGGCCAGGTCCAAGCCACTCAAGTGCTGGAAAATATGTTTCCAAGGTGCAGTTCAATTGAATCCCTTAAATACATTTCTTAAATTCATTTTTCAGGGGATTCAAGTCCTTGTCTAATGTTCCACATTACAGTCCTTTATACCCTGAGCATGAGCACTGAAAAGAGGTGTTTTCCCCCAAGTAGGTTTGTAGATGGCCTATGATGCAAAAGAGCCACCTCTGAGATGCTCAAGTCCATTTGCCCTCTATGGAGGACATCAGGTTTGCAGCAGGACAGGGATACCCCTGGGAAATCCTAGCTGGGAAAAAAGACACTGATGTCCTAGACATCCTGTGTGGAACAAAGCAAAGATGATTGCCTTCTTAACACCTTGATTTCCCCATGTGGGGACCTTCTCCACTGAAAACCTATATATATATACTGAAATATATATATATACACTGAAACATATATATACACTGAAAATATATATATGAAAGCGCATATATATGAACATATATTTATTTATACACATAAAGATCATACTATGCCTTTAAATATTTGGGCACTGCTTAACTGAGTGTCTTCACTGTCAATATTTTGCATTCCTTTGTTTCACAAATTTACATAAATTCAGAACACAAATATATAGATAGCATTTTTCCTGGGGTACAGAGAGGCTGAGAAACACAACTTGGCTCTTTGTTGCAGAGAAGGAAAGTTTGGTTTCCCTGTGTTCTCTTCTAATGCTTTCTTTGCATCAATCTCTTGGTATTGTTTTTTTCCTCTCCTCCCAGTCTGCATCAGACTCCTTCTCACGGCCTATCCCTAGGAAAAGAAATTTCCTTTAAAAAAAAATAATGTATTTTTAGCAACTACTGTGCAAGCAAATGTGGTGAGCACCTGCAACGATGGTACTAAACTTGGTGTGAACTGTGAGTTAATATCCTGTAAAGATGGCTTGTACTTTGATAGCACCATGTCCCTCCCCACTTCCAGGAGGAGAGGGGTGGGCAGTAGTGCACGCAGGGAGATAGGAGCCCAACACCTCTCGTTCACTGAAGAACAGAGAAGATGCAACAGAACAGAAAGTGAGGTAAGTGATACCCTAGGGTGAAGAAAGGAAGCCTTTTTCTCCTGTTTAGAGGAAACTTGGTAACAACTGCTGCCATGTATTTTGTCTTTGCTTTCTCTCTTGTGATGTTACTATGTCTGTGTGCCAGATATTTTCCCCCAGATGCAAACTAGCTGTGTCCTTTTGCTTGTAGGTGTGAAAGGGCAGCAACCGTGTCTGTGTATCCCTTTGGGAGACTCGTTTCTTGTGTGAAAGTTTCTTTTGGTTTGTCTGCTTTGCCTTGAGATGCTGGCATCAAATACGAGGCAGGGACATGACGGTGGTGTGGAAAGGGGCTGCCACTCCTTGCCCTGGTTTGTGGGGGTGAGAAGCTGAGGGAGGGTCCCTGGGTGAGAAGAGAGGTCGATCTAAGAGTCAGTTCTAGAAGATGGCCGAGGAGGGAGAGTTTCTGCTCTATGATGAGCCTGCTTCTCTGCTTCTGAGCCTGTGTGAGAAATTCTTCTTTCACACTGGAGAGACTTTGAACAGACCTGGACACACATCTGTGCACAAGTCATTACCAGATGGAAACTCAATGGAGAGACTACGTAGTGCTATTGACCCTAAAGCTTAGGTAACTGGTAATGATCTTCTGACCAAACCCCACAGCATGGTACCAGCTGAATAATTTTCCTGGTCTGTGCTAAGACATCACTTCAGACCGAAAAAAGGCCAGACTCTTGGCATGAAGAGCCGACTGCTGAGTCCTCTTCTCTCAAGCTGCTCATGATGCCTCAGTTCTTGTGGGTCCTGCAATACTGAGGCAGTAGCAAAGATATTTTTCTTCATGCAGGAAGTTATTTCATCCTCTTTATAGTGACATTTTGACTTTGGGATTATCTCAAAAACTTATCACTGTAAGTTTGTGTATTAGAGTTCTGGAGAAACTAGTATTTAAAAATACTAGGAAGGAGGGAAAGCAGTGATTTATAATGGGGGGCAGTGGGGAGTATTTGGTTCTCATGCTTTATTAGCAGACAACTTTTTGAGCAATAATTTTTATGGTCAACTATGGGATGCACTTTTTGAGTGAATAATGTGATCCTCTATTGTTTTCAAGAATTACAGGACAGATATATTGATAACTGAACTATGAAATTAACAAATTATGCAGACATGTATCAAAGATCGTATTTTACACATGATTTTGGCATCAAACCCAAGATCTCATTAAGGGTTCTGGTGATTCATTCACCATGAATTTTAGATTGTTGACTTTATTTATTTGCGGAGGTTCAAGCTGGGCACCCAGTACTGGGGGAAAACCACCCATGAAACTTTAGGCCACGGTGGATGGTTCTGCTAAACTTTCTAACCTGACAACAGCCTACATGTCTGTGTAGCTCCACTTGCTTGGAGAGTTTTGCTGATGATTTCATAAGGATTATTTGCTGGAATAAATTTATGAACTGCGTATATTCATAACTGCTTTCTGAGGAGATTTCTTATGTAGCATCAAAGACAAATTGAAGAATTCAAGTACATTCGTCTTTCTTACACTTGAAAAGATGATTTTGGATATTATTTCATACTACTCAAATACTAGGATGCCTTATACAGTTATTTGTAAGATACCTAAAATGGGAAGGATTTCATCAGTGGATGGAAACTTCCCCAGAAAGTTGCACCGACTTTAATGACAGAGCTTAGATGAAATGAAGTCACTAGTGCATCTGCTGCATGTTGTCTTGGACCAGTGATGACTGGCCCAACAGACCTGTGGGTTTCAACCATGAAGATGAATCATGAAACAGCAACACTGTCCTTTTAGCAGTTACCTTATTGACAGTGGCTTCTTCCAACCCAGTAGTTGGGAAATGACTTAGAGCTAAGAGGCAAGATGAGACAGAAGAAATATTCAATATTGCAGTTGTGTTTCAAAAGCAAATTAATCATACTCTCTCTTCAGTGCTTGGTTCCCCAGCCAGATCCTACGCATTGTTTTCCCATACTTTCAAAACAGGATTCTTCAGTTGTACCAGCCTCTAAAACTAAAGCACGGGGGCAGCTCCCTCACTAGCTTTTCCCGCTGAATTAAGCTTGCCTCAATGCCTTTTTCCTTAAATAAAGGTAATTTTTAAAGTAGTAGACATCAGATCTTTGCTGTTGGCATGTGAGCTTCAAGCACACAGCCTAACACCGTGTCGTGGTGTAGCCTCGGACGGCAACAAAGAACCGGGTGGCAGCCGCT
Source organism: Jacana jacana (assembly GCA_013400555.1). Classification (NCBI taxonomy): domain Eukaryota; kingdom Metazoa; phylum Chordata; class Aves; order Charadriiformes; family Jacanidae; genus Jacana; species Jacana jacana. The sequence goes on along the minus strand of VZTM01006232.1, from coordinate 463,563 downwards.
TTTGAGCCCCTCCACAGCCAAGGAGGGGGAAATGGGAAGAAAATGGCAAAACTCGCGAGTTGGGACAAAGGCAGTTTAACAGAGCAACAAAACAGTAACAGTAGCACGCACTAAAAAGTATAAAACCACAATCACGACACGGACCGCACCCCGGAGCGGCCCCGACAGCGCGCAGCCACCACCGCCTTCCTGTCCCCTCCCCTTCCCGGCAGGTCCCGGCCACCCCCGGGCATGGCTGGAATGGGGTGGAATAGCTGTGCCCGTGCTAGAGCCAGGGGAGAATTAACCCTGGCCCTCCCGGAACCAGGACACGAGCCAGCAGTGTGGCCAGGTGGCCAGGAAAGCCAAGGGCATCCTGGCTTGTATTAGAACTAGTGTGACCAGCAGAAGTAGGGGGGTGATTGTCCCCCTGTGCTCTGCACTGATGAGGCCAAACCTTGAGTATTGTGTCCAGTTCTGGGCACCTCAGCACAAGAGAGATCTGGAGGGGCTGGAGCGAGTGCAGAGGAGGGACACGGAGCTGGGGAAGGGCCTGGAGAATAAATCTTATGGAGAGCAATGGAAGGAGCTGGGACTGTTTAGTTGGACGAAGAGGAGACTGAGGGGAGACTTCATCATTTTCTATAACTGCTTGAAAGGACATTGTAGAGAAGTTGGTGCTGGTCTCGTCTCACAGGGATTTATCCGTAGAACAAGAGGGAATGACTTCAAGCTGCAGCAAGGAAGCTTTAGGCTGATCATTAGGAAAGAATTTTTCCCAGAAGAAGTGGTCAAACCCTGGAATGGGCTGCCCAGGGAGGTGGTTGAGTCCCCATCCCTTGATGTGTTTCAGAGTGGTTTAGATGTGGTGTTGAGGGATATGGTGTAGGGGAGAACTTTGTAGAGTAGGGCTGATGGTTGGACTGGATGATCCCAAAGGTCTCTTCCAACCTAAATGATTGTATGATTCTAGGAGATTGTAAGGTCATCTCCTGTGCACCACCCCTAAAGAGCTAGCACTTCCACCTAAGCGAGCAGAGCTCTTTTCATGACCCTCCACAGACAGTGGGAGAGGGTTGGCGGAATTAATTTTTATTCCACTTATAAAAGCTGCTTTTTTTTTTTGATGAGTAGATAAGGCATTTTGTTGGGAAATGGTTCTCAGCAGACACAAGTCTGCCAGGTTCAGAGACTGCGTTGGATGCCTACTTGCACTTGATACGCTAAAGAAATGAGGGGGCTGAACCCCACCTGCTGTTGTCAGTTTGGAGCCCAAGAGCCATGACAAATGGTGCACGAGTAAAAAGTACCCCAATGAAAGAGAGGGGAGAAAAAAATGACCCACAGTAAATGAGAAAAGAAAAAGGTTAATTTTTCTTGGCAGTTATTGCTTAACTTGCTCTTTTTTTAGTGTGTAAATTTAACAGTGTTGCCCAGAAATAGATTGAGAATTTAAGACAAAACTCTACAGCTTTGGAAAAAAATGAGAAAGGAGAAACCAAAACTCCTGGCACTAAAAGACTGCTAACTTGAGTCTGTAGCAATTAATTAAATTGATCTTAATTAAATTTTTTCATGATGGAATCACGGAACAGTCTGTAAATCTGCCATCTATGCTGTAAAAATATGAAGTATTCCCTTTGCATTTGTAAATATTCTTAACTGTTATTTTTAATCAAAGTCCACCTGAGCTTAATTGTTACATAGATTTGCTATGGCCAGATACACAAATGGCAGACATTACTTGCATGGAAGATGATAATGTGATTAACTGAACCATCTGTGAGCCCTTCTTCATCACCATTTAGTAATGGAGTTGGTTGTTACCCGAGTACCCAGATCCCTGAGCTAATAGATAAGGTTGGTCAGCAGAATTAAGCCCCTGTAATACAGAGGAAGATGGTGAGGGACCTACTGCAACACTTGGACATACACAAATCTATGGAGCTGGATGGGATCCACCCAAATGTACTGAGTGAGCAGGCAGAAGTGCTCCCTGAGATGTTTTCCATCATTTACCAGCTATCCTGGCAAACTGGGGAGCTGCCACTTGATTGGCACCTAGCAAATGTGATGCCCATCCACAACAAGAGTTGGAAGGATGATATGGAGAACTTACAGGCTTGTCAGTCTGACCTTAGTGCCTGAGAATGTCATGGAACAGATCATCCTGAGCGTCACTATGCAGAACATAAACATGAACCAGGCAATCAGGCCCAGTCAGGATAGGTTCATGAAAGGCAGGTCCAGGTCCTGCTTGACAAAGCTGATCTCCTTCTATGGCAAAGCGACCCAACAGTGGATGGGGAAAAGGCTTTGGAAGTTGTTTATCTGGACATTAGTAAAGCCTTTGATACAGCCTCCCACTTGGATGGGAGTATTCTTCACTGGGTAAAAAACTGGCTAGAGGGCTGGGCCCAAAGAGTGTTGGTGAATGGAGTTAAATGCAGTTGGCAGCTGGTCACAGGTGGTGTCCCCCAGGGCTTGGTATTGGGGCCAGTTCTTTTTAATATTTTCATCAATTATCTGGATGAGGGGATAGAGTGCACCTTCAGTAAATTTGCAGGTAACACCAAATTAGGTGAGCATGGCAACCTGCTTGAGGGTAGAAGGGCTTTGCAGAGGGACCTGGACTGGCTGGATTGATGGGTAAAGGCCAATGGGATGAGGGTAAACAAGGCCAGGTTCTGGATCTTACACTTGGGTCACAACAGCCCGGTGCAGCACTACAAGCTTGGGGAAGAGTGGCTGGAGAGCTGCCTGGCAGAAAAGGACCCAGGTGTGTTGGTCAACTGTCAGCTGAACGTGAGCCAGCAGTGTGCCCAGAAGAAGGCCAAAAGCACCCTCACCTTGATCAAGAAAAGCATGGTGAGTAGGACTTGGGAGGTGATTGTCCTGCTCTACTCAGCACTGGTGAGTCCCCACCTTGAGTACTGTGTCCAATTTTGGGCCCCTCTCTGCAGAAAAAATATTGACATGCTGGAGGCTGTCCAGAGAGGGTGATCAAGCTGGTGAGGGGTCTGGAGAAAAGTCTTATGAGGAGCAGCTGAGGGAGTGGGGATTGTTTAGCTGGAGAAAAGGAGGTTGTAGAGAGGTGGGAGTTGGTCTCTTCTCCCAAGTAACAAGCAATAGAATAAGAGGACACAGCCTTGAGTTGGGCCAGGGGTGGTTTAAGCTGGGTATTAGAAATTTTTTTACACTGAAAGAGTTAGTAAGCATTGGAGCAGGCTGCCCAGGGAAGTGGTTAAAACACCATCCCTGGTGATATTTAAAAGACGGGTTGACATAGTGCTTAGAGATATGGTTTAGTGATGGTTTTTGCCAGTGTTGATGACTCAACTTGATCTGAAAGATTCCTACCAGCTTAGACAATTCTATGATTCTATTATCACCTCTCCACATACCAAGTATTCAGGCAACCATTTAATCCTGAGTCAAGTCTGTGAACTCAGGATCGGAGTCCCAAGCCTGTGTGGTCAGTTCAGAAGAGTGAATGAGAAATAATTTTTGACTGATAGTTGCTCGAACTGTCACCCTGTGCCATGGTTGTGTGTCCCCTTCCTGGCTACCCAAGAGTGGTATCCACCACTGTGCAGAGAATATATCCTGCCCAATGACTCACATGCATGAAGTAAAGACAGATAAATTGAAATTTCATCAATACAATAGGGTGGGGTTTTTTGTAAGGAGAAGTGGGGCCTCCAGCAAGGTCAGACCTGACTTAAGTACAAAGAAAATCCCTTAAAGTCCTTTCTTGCCTATTTCTTTGAACAGCACAACCTATATCTTTCCTTCCCCTATCAGGCCAGAGAGAATCAAAGACTCAGTGATGTGATATCTCTCTCCGTTGTAATAGCTAAATTTGTCCGAAATAGAGCTATAAGGCCCTGTGTGACTCATTTGAGGCAGTGTACCTCCTAATGAAATCATCCATAGCCCAGATGGCAAATCCAGCTTCTAAGAGACCCATGGACTGAAATTCACTTATCCCTAATGGGTTTTTTTGAATAATATTGAATGATTTTTCGGAGTGCTACTGTACTGGGTACTCTCCAGATGTGCCAAATGTACAAGTAGTCATTCACTTTGCATCTTGAAAGAAAGAGTCACTACTCGTATGCCAGGACAGCAGCCTGCAACTGTAGATGGCTGTTTTACATTAACTGCACACACTTTGCAAACTTCCATATGAAACCTGTTTTTAGGGTTCCTCATGGGTCTTCAATTATAAATATTTATCAAGGGATTTGTGATGGAAAAGCTGCTTAAATTTCTTCAACTGGCTTGGTATGGCAACGGAACAGAATTTTGTGTACAGTAGAGACTTTCTCTTCTGCTTTGATATATATATATATGTGTTTTTTATTATGAAACTACAGGTACACCCCTCCTCTCTTAATAGTTGTAACATGATACGTTATTTGAAATTATGATATGAAGCATCCAGGCAGTTATTTTTCTCTTTACAGAAACAAATGTAATATCGATATACACACTTTCAGTTAATTATCTCTCAAAAAAAAATAATTGAAGTTGTTCTAGGGAGTTTAGCCTTTAATCACTTTACCATTTTTAATGAGGCAGCAAGATATTTCAGCTGATAGCTTTCTAGTATAACCAGTAGGGAAGCTGTAACAATTGCCTAATCCAAAGGCCAACCATCAAACAGCAGGAAGAGGTATTCCTGACAATTCTTCTCCAAACAAATCTTGATAAAAAGGCCCAGAGTTAGTTTTCAAGCAGTGCCTGCCAGGAATTACTTTCCCAGCCTGAGCCTACAGCACTAGCTAGGACTGTCTTCTGCTGCCACATCCAGCTCTGAGCATAGATAGGCATCTCAGGACGCTACATGATATAAAGGATATTATGAGGTTCAGGACATATCTCTAAATTGTCCCTTTCTCAGTAGATCAGCTGTGTTAGCAAGAGCCTAGTGAGCCTTCTGCTGCAGCATTTCAAAAGGCTAGAAGACATAATGGTGGTCTTGCAGGTAGTCTTACTGGACAAGAGTGGCTTTGACATCAGGATTGTGAATGATTAGAAGAGACATAATCAGCATTGTTTGTACTGTAAAACTTCTTAAGATTTCAGTCGAGACATGATTGGTCCACCAAAAGATGCTTTTGTAGATCTGCAGCTCATGTGAAAGGTTTGCCTGGGCTGGGGTCTGTCAGGGAGACCTGACTGCAGTCCATCCTGCTCCCACAGGCCATCTGAAGTTCAGATTTGCCTCTCATAGAGGTTTTGTGGTTGTCTGAATTCACTTCTTGCTTTTTCCAAACTACCTCTGCTCTTGCTCTCAAGAAGAACTCCTGGCACTGAAGGTCATGAGGCTTCTCCAGGTTGCAAAGACAGTCCATTAAATAGGTAGGAATAGATAGCTGTCTTGATTCCCAACACAGTGAGCTTCTTTTTATCCCACATTCTGGTACACGTACAAAAATGCTGAATTAATATATTTGTTACTGTCTGCCACATTCTTTGCAGGAAATTTCACAGTGTGCTGGCAAAGGAAATTCAACTGGTTTGTGTTTACTTATCCTGTGTAGGAGCTGCATAAGCTGCAGTAATGAACAGTGTATCAAAATGTCAATTTTACATTCAAGCCCTTTGAAATTCTCAGTTTCCAAAACAAGGCAATAGCTTTAAAAAACAGTGGTGTCCTACAGACCATCGTTGCAGAGCAGCCAAAACACCTAAGTGAGAAATGCTTCCTTCTCCCAGACATAAAAGCATTACAGACTATTAATTACATTACGATTAGCTGAGACATCTTAACTGTAAATCGTTGTTGCTTAAATACAGGCTAGGAGGAATTAATTGGCAGCCTGCCAGTTCAGGGAAATGAAATCTAGCACTAGAAATAATATCAAAGCTAAGGCACCTGTGAAAGAGAGTCTGAGAGCAGTCTAGAGGTACAGGCTGTGTGTTTACATTGGTTACCTACACAGGCTCAGCTCCTCACGCTTCCTCGTGACAGATGGCATTGAGGAAAACGTCTGTCTGACTTTTCTCCCTGGGTGCTTTGCCCCTACATGTCATTGCAAAGCATTGCAGGTTTCATGTTGAGGGATAGCTACAGCCACCACTCTTTATCCTGTGCGAAAGGCTACGTTTGGAACTATATTAAAGGGTAAGTAAGGCTCAGGGTCCTGCTCCAGTCTAACTCAAACCTGTTGTCTGCATCCAAACACTGAATTTGAGTGAATTAATGGGAATTAAGGTGTACAAGTAGAGATATGGCCACAGCCTCTGCTTCCAGACAGAGAAGTTCCTCAAGATGGGTACTTACATATCACACAAGATTGATATTAATAAATTACACCATGTGACAGACTTCTAACTGCTTTTGGAACTGTAGTTATGATCTCAAGCTTGTGAGTGAGATGTCACGGAATCATAGAATGATAGGGGTTGGAAGGGACCTCTGGAGATTATCTAGTCCACCCCCCTGCCGAAGCAGGTCCACCCGGAGCAGATTGCAATGGAATGTGTCCAGGGCAGGGTTTGAATGTCTCCAGAGACAGAGACTCCACCGTCTCTGTGGGCAGCCTCTGCCAGGGTTCTGCCACCCTCAAAGTGAAGAACTTCCTCTACATGTTTAGGTGAAACTTCCTGTGGTCCAGTTTGTGCCTGTTACCTCTTGATCTGTCACTGGGCACCACTTATAAAAAAGACTGGCCCCATCCTCTTGACACTTACCTTGTAAGTATTTATAAGCATTGGTAAGACACTCCCTCAGTCTTCTCTTCTCCAGAGTAAAATGACCCAAGTCTCTCAGCCTTTCCTCATAAGAGAGATGTTGTAGGCCCCTAATCATCTTTGTAGTCCTTGGCTATACTCTCTCCAGTAGTTTCTTGCCCTTCTTGAACTTGGAAGCATAGAACTGGACACAGTACTCCAGATGTGTCCTCACCAGGGCAGAGCAGAGGGGAAGGATGGCCTCCCTCGACCTGCTGGTCACTCTCTGTGATGCACCCCAGGATGCCATTGTCCTTCTTGGCCACAAGGGCACATTGCTGGGTCATGGTCATCCTGTTGTCCACCAGGACTCCCAGGTCCTTTCCCAAAGAGCTGCTCTCCAGCAGGTCAGCCCCCAACCCGGACTGGTGCAGGGGGTTATTCCTCCCCATGTGCAGCACCCTACGCTTGCCCTTGTTAAATGTTCACTGATAGAATCTTTCCAGTAGGAGAAAAATAAGAGACTGCTGAAAAACTGGTATCTAAAATGAAATACATTTAGCAGTCTTTGTAACTTATCAAACATGGAAATGTATCCACACTGCAGGAAATTCATTGCTGTAGTACAAACACAGCCAGCATCTGACAATAATCCTATTAAAGTTACAATCTCTGCTCATGCTGCTATCATTCATATCATATTGAAATTGCATTTAGAAAGATTAAAAGTGAAATAACTGCCACTTTCTCATTTTTTGCCACCTCTCTTCCACATGCTCAGGAAAGACATTGCTTTTCTCTTTTAAGGTCATCAAAGATGTCTGGGGTCTGTATTCTAGCAACTCTGATTTTCTGTACTCTCTGCCTAAACGTTGTCCTTAACATACTTAATATGCCCATAACATCTACCCAGAGAAACCCCTTCTGACAACTTAAGAAATTAGGATGGATTGTGCTGCTGGGATCCATTTCAGATTTCCTTCCTACAGTAGGGCTTGCTTTTAGGCTTATGAATCAAGACCATGGTTGCTTTACTCCAGATTGAAACAGCTGCCCAGGAGCAAGGTGGACAATATGCAGTCGTGTCTATAAGAGTCCCTGTGCTTATCTACCCCAAAGCATTGAATTGTTGCCTCCAGCTTGAAGTCATGGCTAAACTGAGATCAGCAGAAGATAGTGCTTTGTCTCACTTCCTTGACTGCACAACACAACAGAACTTGGCAGAAGTTTTGCAGGAAATCATCTTTTTTAAGTACTTTGTAGGAACTGGGTAGTTATGACCTCAGGGATCCTAGGGATCATCAATAAACATGGAATTTCTTTAATACCGCCTCACTCTCTGTGCTACTAGTTTATGAGAGATGGAAAGGGTGAGATTCAAAAAGCAAACATCTCTAAGTAACCCTCAATGTCCTTGACAGTCAATGGAAAGAAATGGATATTTCTAAGATGTGATACATCCAAGCTTTATGAGTTGTTCCTTATTTTTCCTTCAGTAGTTAGCATGGAAGCCTAAGGTAACTAACTCAGATGTAGGCACCCAGAGGTGCACGGGATGAATTCCAAACACAAAGAACGAGCTTCTCCAGAGTAGTAATCTTATTTGTACTACAAAGTATTCTGCGCTTCTTCAAGGTGCAGGAAGCTTTCATCTGATGTAAGCACACTGCCAAAACAGATATTCTTGGCTGGGCAGACTCTCCCACCCCCTTATGATGGGGGGGGGAGAGGTGTTGATGTGGCCATGTGGTAAATGGCACAAACTGCTATGGCTGAAAACAAATTCATTTCAAGGCTTCATATGCTGGTAAATCTACCATATCCTTAGTCGCCTTGCTGAGTTGCTTTCCCTGTCACAAGACAGGTCATGCTTTATTTGTTGAAATGCGTGTCACTGATTTGTAATCAGCCTTTGCTTGCTAGATTATGGCAATATCTATTGTCAGCAGTTTCTCTACACCCGTTTTCAAAAATCAAAGCCAACAATGTCATGGTGAAGCAATGCCTTTAAACAGTCTGAAAGGGAATAATCAATGCCACTTTACCTTTTGATACTCTGTAGTGGGTCTACTCTGATTTCTAATTAAACAGAAATTTTACTTAGGTTTGGAGATCTAAAAGGGCTGGTCCATAAAATACCACAATTCACATCATGTGACAAGCAGCTGTCACTCCTTAAATTCTTTTCCAGTTGGCACTGGAGCATATTTACACACACACACACACACACTTGAAGGCAGACTGGTTCTGTGTGGTTCTTTTTTTAAAGGAAAACATCATCATCTCCTTAAGTGGACAGTAATTGCAATTATTCACCATATATTGTAACTTGCAAATGAGGCTTGTAAAGTCCATTGAAAAACAAGTTCTCCATAAATACACGGATTAGGAAAGCTAATGAACTGTGCCTTGCTTTAGAAAATGTTGGGGTTTTTTTCAGCAAGAGTTTTGCAGTGGTTTGAATCTTGATAAATGATCCCAGTCTCTGCCACATGGAGACAAAAGGAGCATTGTGCTGTACACAGTGGAGTTGCAGAAGACTCAGACTCATCCCTACAGATGTATCTTGACCAAAACACAAAGCCAGTGTCTTCTGCTCTTCTGGCACTTCAGAGCCTTAGAGCTTAGACCCTTGACACTGACATCCAGGCTAAGCTATGAACTATTTCAACTTAGCAGATGTAGCATGAGCTGGTGGAGGCTTGTTGTAGACATGATAGTTTCGCTTTACTGACGAAGGCAGAGAACTAACTCAAGGTGACAAAGGACTGCAGGGTTATGAGTTCTCCTTCCACAGTCTTGTGAATGAATACTGAGCCCTCCAATGAGTTTGTGAGTTACCCCTGGGCTTGTTGCCACCCTCTGGTCAGTTTGGGTGATTCACCCATGTAGCAAAGTCACCCACACTTGCTATTGACATTGAGGTAGTTAGAAACAAACCACAACCTGTGATGACAGGGTTCCAGGAGATGAGAGGTGTGGTGGTGTGTGTGTGTGGCGGGGGGTAGATTGATCAGTTATCATCCTAGTCCAAGAAGGAAAGCAGATTTGGGAGCCTTTACTTGGAGCCAGTTGCTTACAAGGAGCATACGCTGCCCAGCCTGGGTCAGAGACCTGGGCATCAAGTGTCCATGGGCGCTGTCACCAAATACCTATCAGACTTTTCATAAGTTTGCATGTTCTCTTTTTCAGCCACTTTTCTCCTCTGATAAAAGTTGCATTTATATTCTTTCACAGCCTGTCTGGAGGGTTACTCAATGCTTATTTGGGGAAGTGCTTGGCACCCACTACCACAAGCTAGCAAGTGAAAAAGTACAGTTCAAGACTGAAACAGTTAAAAATGATCTTCAAATGCCAGGCTGCCTCAGGGAAACAAAAGCTCACCTCAGCTCCATTTAGAGTGATGTCGGGAAGAGGGAATTTTATTCTTTCAAATGTATGTGCATTTATAATGCATAAAAATGTAGTTAAATGTAGGCTGCTGTGTGACTGAAGAGCGAATATTAAACATAAACGGGTTGCTTCACATCTGGAGGGAAAGCAAATCAGCATTGCTTCTCCACAGGGTGAAAGTGAAATGCGAGTCTTGCAAGGCTGTTAGTAGGCTAGGGAGAAATAAAATAGAGAGTTGAGAAGCACTATGAGGTAAAATATGCCATTAAACTATCAGATAAAATGGGGACAAAAGAGGGGAAATGCGGGCACAAGAAGGAGAAAGAAGAATAATTGTTGTCTTTAGGGCAGGATTGAGGGGCTTTTGTGTGATGGCCTAATGAATACTTTTAGGAGCTTGTATGTTACTGGGTAAAACACTAATTTGGGAGGAGGTTTGAATGATTTTCAGCAATTTTCACCTCTTCCTTCCTTCCTCTGTTTTCTCTGACAGCTTTTTGTGTGCTTTGTCACAGGTTGTCAGAGGTAAGAAAAGGCTCTTCCACGAGCTAATATAGTAGGACCCTAATCCAACTCAGGGTATCAAGCTAGATGGTAAAATGTAGCTTCTTCACATGAAGAACATTGAGGCTTCACAACCAGGTAAGGGATGTCTGTGTATAGGTGCATTTATTATAACCACAGCTTGAATGATCCTTTTCCAGCTTTTTCTTTCCTCCCAGAGCCTTCCTGGGAACACTGTCTTATCCAGCAGAAAGCATTAATGCATTTACTGAACAGGTCACAGCGCAGTGTTAGAGACCCTGCAGTCAGTTCTCATTAGCTGATGACTAATTTTGCTTCCAATGGAAGGAAGAGTGTAACTGGGTGAATCTGTTTAATCCTTCATTTCCTCCTCCAGTTCATGAAGCTTTCCCTTATTTAATATATAATTTCCAAACATTGTCTACTCCACCAGACATATTCATTTATTTAGGATTTTTTTGGTGTGTGCAGTACACTCCTGACAATGCATATGCAACTTCTCTGCCTAGAAATGATAGTTTATTTAGAAAAGCAAAACTGGCATCTACCTCTTAAAATCAGAAGACAGAAGTACCAAAATAAATGCAAGCAGTGCCTCTGAAGCTGCCCATATGTGTGCTTAACTCACCATTTGCTGCTCCTTATTCATTGACAGGAGGTGCTAATCTCCAATTCCTCAGCGTTTCAGTTTCAGGCAGTTACAAGGAAGAACCAGGGAAGGTTTTCTGTCACCCAGCCCACCAGCTGAAGGGAACAGCGGAAAATCGCAGGAAGCATCCTCACCACAAGTGAGGTCAGCAGCATTTGTGGTGGCTCCACAAATACCAGGTAAATCTGGGATCTCCGTGCTCTGCCCACGGGGGTCGTTTACCCTGCTGAAAGTGGAGTGGCCGAGTGGGATTAGAATGGCCCTCAGTATGTGATGACAAGTCACAGGAATATAATCCACTGTCTGAAATTAGCTTTCATGTGCTCCTGAGAGGAAGTTTATCAGTGAATAATCTCTTGGATAGGATTGGACTAATTAAAGTGAATTATTTGGAAGGAAGACAAAGTGGGAAACATTCATCAAGGAATTCACTCAGAGTACATAATACTGCCAGTGTGTTTGTTTTAAGTCACCCAACACTGTTGCAGTTTGCACAAAACTCTTTCAGGATTCTGGGGTGGCATTGGCCCATTAAATTTTTCCTGGCGAAGGAATAGAGGGAATAGTTTGGGGAGGAGATGAACAGGATTAGGCTGCTGTGTTTTCTTCTTTGAAACCTCTAAGCTCTTACTTGAAGCTTTAAGTCCTGGAAAGATTTCACTTCTCAAAACTTTGTTTTGCTTGGGTTCTCTACCACACTGCAATCATCTTTCCCCTCAGTCAAGCAAACAACACTGTATCTGTGCTTTTTCTATCATGAAGCTTTTGTTAACAGACATTAAACGAGCCAGAAGGAACTGTCACAGTCCTGGTGTGGGCCCTGGGAATTCTTTCCTACTACCCCAGTAGATTGAACAAGGATAAGGAACGTTCCCAGACCTGGTCTTGGCATAGGTGATCTAGGACTCTCCAAAATTATTTCTAGTTTCTGAGAAGATGAGAAGTTGCAATAAGCAACTTTGGATACAGCCATCCTATTTCTGCAGAATAAGAGAATTTAGTAATATTGTTAGAAACGTCGTTCAATGCTGTCTGGCATTAGTTCCACATAAGGGGTATGTTAATTTACTATTATAGATATTGCACCACTGCCCACTCCTCCACTTTTCTGTGCCGTGAATGAGACTGCAGACCATCTGCTTTAATCTGCTCATTTTGTTACCCAGCATGTTGGAACTTCTTGCCACCCAGCTCTTCTGCTTCATGCATCTAATTTACAAGTTTGAACCCCACTTTGTGATTGGCCTCTCCTTTGAGGTAGTCAAGAAAACACCCAAATGTGATAGTTCTCCATCATCCATAGTAACAAAGTTTAAATTCAACCCCCGTGCAGTCTGAGTCGTTCAGTCATGCTGTATCCAAGCTACCAACTGGATCCACTGAAATCATCGCTGAGCCCCTGGGCTCTTCCTAGATTTTGTCCTGCTTTTGCTTAAAGACTGGAGTCAGAAAGATCTTTTCAAATATAGAAGAGCAGCTATAGTTGCCAATGCATTATGATTTTAGTCACTGAGTACTTTTGGTGAAAAAGCCCCTCTCTCATAACCAGATTTTTGAATGCATCTATTTTTTCAATCACCTTTTCTTTTTGTAGTTGAAAAATTTGCATTTCCTCCTCTTGCTAGGAATGGGCTATTTCTTGGACACTGGTCATAATTTCTGGGTCGGATAATAAACCCTTTTTTATTTCCCATCTAAATGCTGTGGATTAGAGAATTGTTGAGTTGGAAAATGTTAGCTTCATTTAGTTATTGTTAAGTTTTGCTGAGAGAGGAGATGGCCAGTTCATAAACTGGGTCCATTTCGAGAAGCAAAGTGTATTTAATTGGGTTATTTTTGCTGCAAGTTCACAAAGTTTCTCCAGCACAGTCTCCAATTAAACAACTGAATCCGATAGGAAGTAATTGAGACTGACCCAGCTGTCTTGTAGCACCCCAATGAGTTGTTGCAGATAGCAAGAGGGATCAAAGTTCCTCCTGAAGTCCATTCACAGCAAATAAAATAGAAGATGCATATGCTGGGATCTCTCTAGAAGTCCCTCAAGAGGGAGGATTAGAGAATATAGTTAACCAATTGAAGCAAAGCAATGTGAATACCTTCTACTACTAATAGCAATGCTTGTGAGAAGAAGAACATTTAATGTGGTTCTTTGAGGCCAGTAATTTCCAAGGACAGTTATTGATCAAGGATGTCTCCGTTTTTGGCTTGAACCCACTTGTTGCTCTCTGGGTTTCTCGGGAGCACCTATCCTCTATAGCTGGTATCAGTGTAATATGTAAACACTGATTCCACACAGGAATCATCCAGAATTAGCAACTGATTTTAGCTCCCCTGCTTCTTACTCCACCTCTGAGCTTTCACATTGAATAAAACGGATACAAAGCAATCTCTAGTGGTCTGAGTCAAAAAGAAAGAGTTTCTAGAAGGGTTGTTTATGTATAAATTTATAAGGCAACCTGAAGGAGAGAAGTTACTATTTGCTTCCCCTCCTAGAAGCCCTATAATGTACCAACAGGCAGTCCTATAGATTATAGTGAATATGGATTCTGTTAGGAGCTCATTTATATTGATGAACACAGGAAAACCACAAATAATTGCTAGTGCATAGCTGTTGCTCTTCTAGTATGTGTGCCTTGGCATTCCAGAGCTGCTTTGGGATGTTTCTGTGGATGTAAACTATTGGGAAGGAGGATTTATTTCTGCTGTTGTGAAGAGGTGTGTTGTGAGGTCTGACTCTCCCACCATCATGGTAATTAGTTGACTCTGCAGTGGCATATATGCTCCCAGTAAGCCTCTGAAGTCACAAAGTCTCCTATTCTAATACCTTGGTTAGCCAACCAAATTCAGGCATCCTAAAACAGATGTCATCAATAAATTAGGTGAATGCATACTAAAAAAAAAATCAGTTTCCCTGGGCCAAGAGAACCAACTTTCTCAACTTCAGGACATAGAAGTCTTCACTTGTGCCTACATCTGTTCCATACCTCTTGTGGTCTGAACAATCCATTTGCCACAGGACCACACATCTCAAAAAACAGTAATTTTTTCATGTTTCCCCAACAAGAGCCTACTAAAGCTTTTCTTACTTGATCTCAGACGCACATTACATATCAGTAACCTCTGCTATGATGCTGTTTGTGTGCGTTCATTGATTATCACAGCTGCAGCTTTTGGCTATGGGGCATCTCTTCTGGTAGCCAAAAAGCTTTCTTCAAAAGTGTGTTTCACTTTTTCCTTCATTTAACTGCCTGTTTCAAGTATTTGAGTTTCCTAGCAGCTAAGATTGGCCAGAAGATGTGTTGCTTAGAAGATATGAACAACTCACCCTCTGCTGAGAGAGGCAAGATTTGCTTTAACTTTCTCCTGCCCCTGCAGCTTTCTTTTCCCTGAGGCAGAAGGAGTTCCCACTCCAGTTTCAATCTGCTTTCACCACCAGTTGCGAGACCTGCAGATTTGGAACTGCAAGTTCCTGAAGCGATCTTACAACAATATAACAGCTTTTCCCCCTGCTAAAGGCACCTCTATAATTTTCCGGATGCGGTAACCTCCGCAGCANTTTTTTTTTCCTTTTCCTTAGTAAAACCAGCAATACAGGAGCTGCAGAAAGGTATAAATCTCAGGTAATACACAGTTTCATTGCCCATTGCTGAATTCCTGTTATATCTCCTGATCTCAGCTTTACTTAGCACATCCAGCTGTCTCTCTGAATATCATTCTTAGCACTGCAGTATCTCCTTCAATACCTCTAAAAAACACTTGTGGCCTTTATGAAATGGGGTATTTCAGCAGGATACAATCTCCCTTGCAAGACATTGCCGATACCTAAACAAGATGGAAGGTGTTGCTAGTCTGTCCCTTCAACATCCTGCAGCACCAAGATCTTGACGAGTGATTATTAGAGATTTCTAGAAAAGCCCATGGAGGACATCTCTTTTACTAGCATTATGCCATAAGTTGTGAACAGACCTTTGAACTGCAGTCCTCTAAAACCTCTATTCCTTCAAGGATGCCCCACGCTTCCCTCTGCATTATGTGTCACACAGCCAAGGGAAATGCATTTTATTGAGGAATGTGCGAATAACCCAAGACATACACAGGGACAAGAAAATATTTATTCCCCAAAGAGTCTTTCTAATTTCACAAAACATAAAGATCCCACTGGGAAAAGAAGCAAAATAGAAATGTACGTGAGAGATGCCAAGAGAAAGGTACAAAGAGATGGTACTGTCATTAACTTCTGTCTGTCTTTGAGATGAGATGAAATCTCTGCCATCCCATATGTCCTCCAGTCACACTTTCCGTTTTGATTAGTTCCTTGAAGGCAGACCACTTTGCTTTTTCATTTTTCCCTGTAGAAATAGGATTTTGATCACAAGATGGAATTAAAGCAATTTTTATCTTTTTTTTTTTTTTTAGATTTTTCAGGTGTGGAAAAAGATTTAACAAGTTGGAAAGGTAGAAAGCCCAGTTCATAGATCTTTATGTAAAAGTCACTTTTCTCAAGAACAGTTTAGCATAAAGTGTCCTTTCTCCCTTTATTCCACGCCTTCCTCCAGTACAGTTGTGTTAAATATTGCAGCAGAAAAACTGATGAGGGCTGAAGAGATTTAAAAGTCATTAAATCATTACAGTAACGGGTGCAGCGAGTGTATTCTTGGGGAAACAAATATAGTACAAGAGGCAGGAAAACAGAAAGATGATTGGATGAGGTCAGTTTAAAGTGAGAAATGTACCTTCGTGCCAGGAGAAATAGAAGATGCTGGAAATAACAAGCAGTTGGGGAATATGTGGCTCCAGGAAATAAAGAGTTTTTTCTCTCCAAAGGCCTGACTGTGCTCTATCTTGCAAAATTGCATGAATAAGTATGCTGGTGTCAACAGAGAGGCTAGATTAATTGTGAACAGAATTGGGAACTACTGTGTAAATAAGGATAGCTGTACCGGAGTCATGAACTCAAGCAAGAACCTGTCGTTCAAGAACTGATTTAGTTTCAGAAGTCATTACTCTGCTATGGATAGAGTCCACTGTAGGAGGATTAGATTAAGTCGTTCAAACTCCTAGTGGACACCTATCTACATCTAAAATCTTACCGCCTTCCTTGTTTGTCATTACATCAGCTAATGCATTAAAGATATCAGGGAAGTCAGTCTGCAGGAATCAAACTTCTCTTTCATTGCTCTAAGTTGTTACAACAGCCTGTACCGAGGCGTGGACNGTGACCGGCAGGAGCTGGATCAAAGGCAGATGAACAGACAGGGTTCTCCCCAGACGTCGGCCATTGAAGGAAGAAAAAAAAAACTAACCACCCCTTGATCCCTCAGCTCCTTCTACTGAGCATGATGCAGATGGGATGGAATACCCTAATTGGCCAGTTTAAAATTACCTGACCTTGGTTGTTCTAGCAGTAAGTATAAGCAAGGGCCTCTCTGCATACCATCCCTTGGTATAATCAGGTCTTATCACTGTGAGACGAAACACTCTCTGAACAATGTGCTGTTAGTTTCAGACTTTAGTTAGTTAGAAGAGGCCCAGCTAAAAAAGTAAAACTACTGAACGGAAAATTGGTTTGTTTTGCCTCAAACCAGGACACTGGTGTCAACAGAGAGGCTAGATTAATTGTGAACAGAATTGGGAACTACTGTGTAAATAAGGATAGCTGTACTGGAGTCATGAACTCAAGCAAGAACCTGTCGTTCAAGAACTGATTTAGTTTCAGAAGTCATTACTCTGCTATGGATAGAGTCCACTGTAGGAGGATTAGATTAAGTCGTTCAAACTCCTAGTGGACACCTATCTACATCTAAAATCTTACCGCCTTCCTTGTTTGTCATTACATCAGCTAATGCATTAAAGATATCAGGGAAGTCAGTCTGCAGGAATCAAACTTCTCTTTCATTGCTCTAAGTTGTTACAGCAGCCTGTACCGAGGCGTGGACAGTAGTTTTCACCCAGTGGTGGCCAACGTGAATTAAAAGGGTTTCAGTCTCCAGAGTTAGTCACCTAGCAATATTCACTGACAGAGCATTTCTTCTTAATTTTAAACCATCTTCCTCCTAGCTAGCCAACTTTCCTTTCTAACTTAATCCTATAATAATTTCATAATCTTATAATGCAGCCATAAAATATTTATGCTATGTGGCAATAGATAAGAATGATCACAGCCTCCTCAAGTGCCAGCACAGACCGTGCAACCTCTAGGCAAAAGCTTAAGGTTTGACAGCTCTTCTCACTGAAGTCTGCCACCTTCAGAAACAGTGCCAACTACTTCCACCCACAAACTGTTCCCTCAGCCTTCCCACACTTGCCAGTGCTGCCTTATTCTCTGTCCTTTAAGCTGCAGTATGGTGAGACAAACAGAGTTAATCTTGATGACACCAAAAAATGGCAGAGCTGTTCTATGGTTTCTCTGCTTACCTGCACAGCCTTTGGTGCTCATCTGACCTTTGGTGGATTGATTCTGCTCACTAGAAAAGCCACAAGCAGTGAAAAGTAAGGTGCTTTCTGACTGCTTTGAGAGCTGAATCAGTTCAGCAGGGGTCACATGAATTGGCACAGGGAAACAGAAAGAATCAGAAGCAGGAGGAGGAGGAGGAGAAGGAAAAAGGAAGACCACCTTCTTTCATAGAAGGAAATCTCTGCTTAAAGCAGGTCATTACACCTTTAATTTGATAGTTCCTACAACTTTATAGGGAGCCACAAGTATTCCATATGATTTCAGAAGGAGACGGGCTCACACATCAAAGAGTCATGACAAGACCTATCTCTGCTCTTCAGTCCTGATAAATTCCCTTTTCCTCAACAATTCTTGCTTCTGAGAAGAGTAGGTCCTCCGGGGCCATGTCCACAACTCAGAAAATAAGCTAGATACCAACCTAACCAAACGCCTTTTCCCACTCCCCTGGTGGCTCATCTCAGCTAACCAACCAGTGACTGGTGCTGATTGGTGTTAACTAATTGAATTGTGGCTCACAAGAACTCATTCAATTATACCCTTCATTACAATCACAAGAAAATTGTTTCTGTTTCCTTTATAATGTGTGGGTTAATGTATTCATCCCTAAAATCACTCCAATTTTTTTCCCCCCACTGTTAGTCTTGAAGGAGCTGATGGTTATTTTCCTACTCTGTAAGGAACTACATGGTGATTCTAGTACTTTAAATAATCTTTGCCTGGATTCTTGTTCTATTAGAAATTCATCACTAATTTATTTTTAAAATTAAGATTTTGGGGCTCTTCATTTTAGGAAATTTTAATTCTAATGCTTCAGAGCCTGGCTAAAGCAAAAAAGGAACCTCTGTACAAAGGAACCTCTATATAAAGGAACCAGAGGCGTTGGACTAGATGATCTCCAGAGGTCCCTTCCAACCCCATATCATTCTGTGATTCTTTGATACTGATTTTTAAAGTTATCTCATTATCCACTTTACTGTTTCTCAGGGTATGTGAAAGATTTCTGATGCTTTTGGAATCACTGGGATAGGCAGTAACAGCTTGTAATTGTCTGCAGCTCTCATTGTCAGCAAAAGCCTCCCAGTCTTTCTGTCTGTTAGTGGAATGCCCTTTTGCACAGCCCTGGCTGAAGTGTCCCAGATCTCTCTTTAAAATAAAGAGAAAGAGGGACAAAACTGCATACAAACAGGCACACACAGACACGCATATTTCTGCTGTTCATCCTAGTCTGGCAGTTCGACCTGCACCGTGACAGCTCTGGTGTGGTGATAATCCAGTTAGCAGGGGTTTTATGAGA
Source organism: Jacana jacana (assembly GCA_013400555.1). Classification (NCBI taxonomy): domain Eukaryota; kingdom Metazoa; phylum Chordata; class Aves; order Charadriiformes; family Jacanidae; genus Jacana; species Jacana jacana. The sequence goes on along the minus strand of VZTM01006232.1, from coordinate 444,588 downwards.
TGTTTAAATATTGATTAGAGAGACACCCCTGCCTTCTTTAGCTACTTATGTCAGCAGATGCTAACACCTTGTTAGACATGTGATTACCAATAAGTAACATGTAATTCCACTGCTCTTAGAAGTCCCCACAAGGTACATTATGCAACAAGGATGAATTTTTATTTTCATTTTTTCCTTTTTCGTTTTAATTCCCTTTTCCTACTTTCCCTTTTCTTCCCACTTTCCAAATGCTGAGGTAATTTTGTTGAATACAAAAGCCTCATCTCCTTTCCAATGTACTAATTTCCTAGGTTTTAATACGTTTTCCCACTCATACACATTTGGTCAAAAGTAAGTCTTCTATTTTTTAGCTGGAGGAGGAGAAGATGTGCACCTTGCTCTCAGAGGAGACCTTTGGACCAAATCTGTAAATGTCTACTGGCATTTGTGAGTCTTACCTCATTTATACTAGCAGATGATCTGGCTGACCAGAATACATGAGGAATCATCAATGCCTGATCTAAACAATGCTTTAGGAGCCTGTGTTTCCTATACAGCCAGTAAACAGATCCTAGTCCAGGCATAGTTTTTTTAAAGGCTCATTCAAACAAACAAACACCAAAAAGCCTTGAATCTCATGGAATGCCACTTAATACTGTTCATGGGTCAGCTAGTAAAATTCAGCAAAAAGATGTGCATTCTTCTCACATAGGACGCTTTTAAAATGGGTGGCCTCAACACCTTATGTTCCCATTGCCTCCTGAGCCAAGGATTTGGTGTTTTCACGAGGCTGTTCATCCACCTGAGCCAAGAGGCACAGAACTTTCTGCTCCAAAAAGATGAGGAAAAAAGAATGAAGTAACTCTTGCTGCAGTAGCTAGGTATGGCATGATGGAGAGGGAAGCAGTGCATAACTGATGGGAAAAAGGTGAGATGTTCCCTTGTACCATATGAGGAGTAACAGCTGAGTTGTGCACTATGAGCACAAATTAAAAACAGCCTCTTTCTTAGTCAATTGCTTATCCAAATGAGGACAGCAAGCTGTAAAGAGAATTCATTACTTCTTGGCTTGCTTGATCAGTCTCGTAAGTAGCCAGACCTAACAGCCATGTAATAATCAGCAACTTGCATTGCTGGGTACATGAGGAAAATTCTGCACACGTCAAATAAAGTTTAAGGACAACCAGGTTGAGCTATAACTGAAGGTAATCATCAGATACACAATCCAACGCAATGTATTGGTAAGCAATCGTAGAATCATAGAATGGTCAGAGTTGGAAAGGACCTTAAAGATCATCCAGTTCCAACCCCTGCCCTGGGCAGGGACACCTCCCACCAGACCAGGTCACTCCAAGCCCCATCCAGCCTGGCCTTGAACCCCTCCAGGGATGGGGCAGCTACAGCTTCTCTGGGCAACCTGCTCCAGTGTCTCACCACCCTCACAGCAAAGAATTTCTTTCTGGTATCTAATCTAAATCTCCCCTCTTTCAATTTAAAGCTGTTATGCCTCGTCCTGTCACTGCACTCCCTGACAAAGGGTCCCTCTCCAGCTCTCCTGTAGCTCCCCTTCAGATATTGGAAGGCTGCTCTAAGGTCTCCCCAGAGCCTTCTCTTCTCCAGGCTGAACAATCCCAGCTCTCTCAGCCTGTCTTCATAGCAGAGGTGCTCCAGCCTTCTGGTCATCTTCGTGGTCCTCTACTGAACCTGTTCCAACAGGTCCATGTCCTTTCTACGTTGAGGACTCCAGAGCTGGACACAGTATTCCAGGTGGGGTCTCACAAGTGCAGAGTAGAGGGGTAATGATGACAGCTCTTTAGTTTCATGAACAAGGTAACCTGAAGCGAGGCCAAAGACTGCTTTATTCCACTTGAGGAGTTACACTGAATGCTCTCCAGTGCCTCTGAACTCTGAGGTTAAGGTATAATATCAGAACAACTCCCCAATACATGGCCATGACCTGCTGCAAACACCACTTTTCCTATTTTTAAAATAACAGAATTAATTCTGTGAAGAGAAAATGTACTAGTCCAACCCAACATGAAAGAACCTCCACCAGATCTCACTGGAGGCCTTCACCAGACCCTCTTGGAGGGCTCCCCTAGGCAACTGGGCTGCGCAGACTAGCTAGGAGTAAACAGCATCAAAAAAAAAAAAAAAAAAAGAAGGCAAAAAATGCTCTATGTGTAACACAATCCCTTCCCTGCTTTATTCTGCAGGAGAGGCTAGCATAGTCCTGGGAGATAAGCAAAGATCAGAGAGGTTAAAGCATAAAAAGTTAGCCAGTTTGCAAATTAAAATGCAAGCCCCTTTCCTACTCACCTCCTTGCCTATCCACACCTCCCAGCTGAAAACAAATAGAACTGACTAAAACCAGTTTTTTTACTTATTTAAGGAATATTGTAATGCATGCTCTGAGGAAAAGGAAAAGCTGTGCTCATGCATACATCTCTACTTGCTCCAGTCATCCTGAATATGCATCACTGCCTGCTACTTATGGCAGTGTTCCAGCTCCTCTCCTCTCTTTGCCATTTTTAAGGGTTCAGCTGGGATGAGCAAGGGACACAGAACTGCCCCTATCAACTTTCCCTGTGCTGCCCACTCTCTAAGAGAACTGTCAGCATCCCACCCTGGTTTGGAGAGCTGCTGGCAGGGGAGACCACAGCTTTCTGTGTAGAAGAAGCTCTCCCGTATGTCACGGAGGAGGGGGGACTGTACTCTCACACTGGGGCTCCCAGTGTGCTGAGGGGAAGTGAAAAAGCACACAAACAGCACAACAGAGTCCAGGAACCAAGCCATTGCTGAGCTCTGTCCCTAGCAGGGAACACAGCTCTGGAGATTAAATGGTCTCTTGGGTTTTGAGAAGGCCAAGCAGCTATGCAGGCAGCGTCAGGCAAGCATACAGCCACGGGTAACCAGGGGGCCTGCTGTCTGAACCGAAAGCTCTAGGAGACTTGCACACTTAAGAAAAGGCAAAAGGAAGTGTTAAAAAGCCAGAAACATATCTGCTCGCTTTGAAAACAGGATGAATTTATTAAAGAGATATGGCTGCAGTAAAGAGTTCGCATTAAAATCCACCTCCAGTGTCTTTATGTAACACCTTTCAGTCAGTCATTCAGACTTTCTCTTGCACTGACAGACCAAGGTTACTTCTTGGGATGGAAATAGGTACTTACTTCCAGATCATCATGTTAGGTGTTAGAGAAATGCATGGAAGAGCAGGAATCCAACAGTCTAAATGAAAACACAGATGGGAAGACAGGACTTGAACAGTGACTTTTGCAGCATGGCACATCACGTTCATTGACCTATCAGAAAAAGAAGATCAGCTTTTTGAATCCAAACCTGGCATCTTGGCTAGTGACATGGACTCCAGCTATCTGCTCCTCATTCTGTTGTCATTGTAAATACTCACCCCAAAATATTATACATTTCCTTTTTTCTTTTTCAGTTGGGAAAGGATGAGCACTTTGTCTTTCACGAAGGGCCCCGTCTTTGCTGGTGTCCATATGCACTGGCAGGTTTACACTCTCAGTGCTCATCCATTAAGAGTTTGCAGCTGACATCAAATGACCATCATCACCATCTCTGACATGGCACAGTGCTGGCATGTCCTAGGATGCACCACAGCGTAACTAAGGAAAGAGTCAAGGGACCTTGCAACTACGTAGTACAACCAGGATCCTGCTGACTACAGAAGCCAGCATGGAAAAACTCCAGCCTTCAGGCCAGGCTGGAAAAAATAATTGCTTTTAGGTTGAAATTCACCACTATCCTTTCGGGAGCTATGCCTCAACACACGCACATAACACATGGGCTTTCCAACTGAAGCAGCTCCTCAGGAGGTGCAAACCAGAGCTGCTGCCCTGACAGCCCTGGTGGTCAGGCACTGGTTTCCTCATTTGTAGGCTCCCTGGGGTTTCTCTACCGAGCAGACCTAATGCCAACTCCAACAGGGGCCCAAACGCCATTTGCTGGGTACGACTGACCGTGCGGCAAAGTTAACACATTCTGTGTTTGGGCAATACTGTGTTCAGGGCCACGCATAAATGCTTTACTGCTGGCTATTAAATTTTATTGCTCTCTCTAATATGCTTTGAGATAACTAAACTCGTGCCTGAAAGAGGCATTTAAACTGTTTTAACAGTGTCTACTTCACATAATCTGCTTTACAGCAGCGTCTTATGGTTTTACCCATTTCAAATGTGTTTGTTGTTGTTTTTTCATCAAGGGATTTGGACTATGACCTTTGAGCAACGGTGGCCCCTGCTAGAAGACAGCTGGCAATGCAGTGTTCAATACAATCTAGGGAGATTAAATTCATTTTGTTCCCTCGTAGGACAGATGACTGGGAGGCTGGTGAATCCACTGGGATTTTGGTGGATTGAATTCCTTTTTATTTTCAAAGGAGAGCTGAAACTAAGAAATAATATACATATTTTTGCTCGGTGGATTAAACTCTGCCTCGAATCACTCAGCTGGCCTGGATGAGGGAAGATACACTGGTATTCTTCCACTGATCCGTGGGGAAGGCATTGGAAAGAGGTGGATGTGTGTGGTGAGGGACAATACTTTTGTTCTGATGAGCTGCCCTCCTGGTAGGTGTCATGAGGTTCAGTATAATCCTTCCTCATAGACAACTGAGTTGCTCTGAAAGGTTAATAACTACCAAGATAACTTGAGCTTCTGAGCTTCTGCTCAGATAACCTGCCACTGGGACTCACAATTTCACGGGGGAAACAGAGCTAGAAATATGCCCAACAGACCCACAGTTTTTCAGGTCACAGACAGCAAATCCATCACTTCGCAATAAGTAACCATTGAGGAGGAAGGAGAAAGGGAGTTTGTCTGGGTGCCTTGTGGTATGCAACCTGTGGGACACAAGTCCCTTAACTGTTGTAGAGTGAAACCTCTTCTGGGATATTTTCTGTCTGACTTAATGACTGGGTATTTTTGCTTTGTTTGGTTTTTTTTCCCCTGGAGAATGTCACAGCTGGTGCAAATGGCCTAAACTGGTCTAGTAAGGTGTACAGGGTGTTTGCCAGGGAGCTAGCAAAGAGGCAGGATTGTATTTCTGACAGGCAAAGACAAGAATTGAATGTGTTCTTCACCCTGGGGAGGACCAGAGAGGAGGGAAGGGGGCAGCAGGCTCCCCGCAGACACTGGTGCCACACTGTGTTTTAAAAAGACCACAGTAACCAACTCTGGCTTTAGTAGATAACCTGTGCTTGGGTCTGTGAAACCCATAGGCAGAGGAAAACTTTGTTTAGGCTCAGCTGTTGGAACAAAAACAAGTTTTCAGCCCTGAAAACACTGAGATCCATCTAAATACCTGTGTACAAGTGACTTGAAAACTAAAACCAGATTAGTGTGGAGCTAATCTCGATTTCTGGTGTGGGTTCCTAAAATGAGACTTAAACTTTAGGCAGAAAATAGGTGCTTGATCTTTTTGTTTGATTATAATAGGCAGGCAGAAACTCATACCATTGGACTCTATAGATCAACCCCAAATCTACCCCAGAGCCGGACTGAGCTGGGCAGACCCGTTTGTGGATGGACAGCTTTGCGGGACCTGAAAGAGCACACGGTGACATTTCCACCAAAAGCTGTTGCCTCATATGACAAATACAACCCCATAATTATAATTATCTTCATTCTGCAGGGTGAGGGCACACAGGACACTGTCCATTGCTCACCTGACTCAGCAGTCCATTGAGCCCAACAGACTAATGTATGCTGGAGAGTTGAGTAAACATACCAGAGCAATAATTTGGGTACCTAAGAACTTATCTCTGCACACACCTTCACATTAATTAAGTTACCCTTATTGAAACACCACTGGGCTGTCTTTAGAACAAATTAGGCAACTCTTTCTCTCCAGCATAAAGCTGGGCTCCACGGTCAGTAAAGGCATATCAACCGGTTGCATAAAAAGGTCCTTGCATCTCAAGAGCTTCAGGACTGTTTCTCCAGCTCACCCCTGAAGCTTCCTTGCAGGCTGCACATGATGGGACCATGGCATGGCCATTCCAAAAGCATTTGCTCCTGTCTTTCTTCACAAGGCACCCTGATGGTTTGCTTTTTAGGAGAGCTCAGAGCTGCCCGAGAGAGATTTCTGTTGAAATCAAGGAAAACTAAACCTCATTATTCAGTGGCAGCCTCCTGCTTGAACTATAACTATGTACTTTGCAAAGCACAGGGCAGACCTCAGCTGCCAGGTGATGCAAGAGAACTTTCCTGGGCTGTCCTTGGGGTGAATACTGCACGGGCATTTTTTTTCCCTCCCTTTGGACCATTTCTAGAGAATCCAGAAACCCTCAGGAAATAAAATAATGGCCATATAACTTTTTTTCCTTCCCTTTATGAGATTGCCAAAGCCTCAAAAATTAATGGATGTTAACAGAAAAGCACACAGGTGAAAATCTGCTGGCATGCACACACACACACCACATGCACACACAGAGGAAAAAAGCTTTCCTGCTTGCCAAGATGAGAAACACGTGTGGGATGATAAGGATGGCTGCAAGCCGGGGAGAGCAGTGGCTGAACTGGGGGGGGTTGTAATTGTACGTGGCCTTTCCATCTGGGGGGTCAGTGTGCTAAATTAAAAAAAAAAAAAAACCTACAAGAAAGCATCTAATTTAGGCTAATGGGATGTTTGAATGTTAAATGGATTAAGGCAAATTATTTTCTTATTTTTTTTTCTTTTAAGAGGAATTAGCCCCACTTAATCTCCTAGGCCAGATTCTTGGAAGGTGTAAATTAGTGTTACAGACCAAAGCTAAAGGCAGCCTGTTCAGTTTTTCACTAGATGAAGGAGTCTGTGCCATTGTACTTTTTCAAGTACACATCTATGAAACGTGCTTTGGTTAAGTTTGTTCTGTCTTTCCCACTCTGGTCCCCACCCCTATTTTGAGGTTTAAAAATTTATTTCTAGTCCATTAAATTTTTCTTCCTACTTCTCAGGTTCTACAAGTGGAACGGAAAACTTCCTTTATGGACAGGGGATTTGGGTATGATAAGCTGATATCTGGGGGAAGGAGATGTTAGGAGAGTATTGTTTGGAATCACAACACTCAAGGCAATGCTTTAATACAAAACGGGGAGGAAAATGTCTTTCAGCAGAGCTGTTTCAGATTTCACATTTGAAATATTTGGTGGATGGTTAGTTTCCTCAGCATGAAAAATATGCAATGGGAAAATGTTCCTACTGCTTAAAATGAAAATCATATTTTTTTCATCAAGGAAATACTTTGTTCCATCTCAGAAAGCAAAAAGCACTGCCCTCATGCTCAGAGGAGGCACATTTTAAATTTTAAATTTTGGGGAAGGGAAAGTCTTCACTGCAATAAAACAGAGTAAATGTTTAAAATGATCTCTAAATCACTGCCCCTTCACACCACTTGGCCAGGCAGGCTTGCTAGCTCAACACTGCAGAATTTCAAAGGCCAGTATTTCGCATCCAAGACACAGTATACATGAAACTCTTGTCTTCCTTTGGGCTGAATAATTTTTATTAAAGAAATATGATACCTTCAGAATCTTTACTGAAGATATTACCATATCACAAAAATTACCACCCCACACATAGACATTAAGTGATTCTCATCATGGATAACCTCGGTAGAGAGAGCAAGGACTGAACAGGCAAAGATTGAACAAACCTGGAAATAAAAGGTAATACTTGCTTGTAATGAAGAACTTTCTGGGTCAATAGGGTGGTATAAGGTTGAGGTGGGTTAAGCCTGCTGTCCTTTAAACTCTTTATGATGAGTCCCTCAAAGCCATACTCACCGGCTGTGTTGACAATTCAGACTTCTCAGAAAAAAAAACCACAACAACAAACAAAACGAATCCTTTCATGAGCCATTCTACTTGGTTCATGTTACTAATGATCATTTGAAGCACTTCCTGTCCATCTGTGTTTGACCACCCGTGACCAGTCTGCAGCGTAAGATTTCTTGCATATATGTCACATCAACTTTGGATTGTAATGTAAAGAGCAGCAAAGGCATCCTTTTCTTTTCCAGTTTTATTTAATTGGTTGCCGTTCACTTTTACAAGATAGATGTTTTCCAACATCAAAGTTGATCTGCTATATCAGCTCCAGTTTGTGCTATGAGTGGATAAGAAAGAAACCAAGCTGATAGTCCTCTCAGTGCCACAACTAAATAGTGAAAGAGCAGCAGGGAAGCTTTATCTTCTTTTATGCTGCTTTCTCACCATTAAGTTTCCACCTGGTTCAACTTGTCTGCTCTCTCTAGTCTAAGTGTACACCCCTTCTCCACCCTTCCCCTCCACACCCTCTCACATAACAGTTGAATTTTAGATTTCACTAATACTAAAACCAATCTGAAAAGCTAATCATAGTCTTTGGAAACTTGCCTGCTAACTAAATTTTAGGGGATGTCTTTGAAGCTGAATCTCTTTTGCCTAACTCCAAGCCTGTTTTGAAAATGTCCTCTATCCAGAGCTTGTCATGAGATAAATGGTAAATACCTGTCAGCAGTCAGACGGAGAATCATTCAGTCTTTATTATTAATTATCATCCTGCAGAGAGAAAAAAAATATCTATAGTTGGGCTGCCTTTGAATATGCAAAGTCCTGCCTGCATGGAATGATGCTAATTCAGACGAAACCCAGCTGAGCACATGCCTTACCTATTCTTTCACTTGTATTCTTTTCAAAAAAAAATAATATACAATTAAAAAAAAAAGCTAAAGCCAGCTGTAAAACTTGGCATGCTTCTCCTGAAAGTACACTACAGCAGATACCTTCTTACTGAATTGGCGTAAAATGAGAGCCATGGAGCAGATCTGGGTGATGCTATCCAAAAGGTCTTAGGTTTTGATTTAGTTTGGACTGTCCTTCTTAACAGAGTGCTAGAACATTGCAAAGCTAGGGGGGCTTTATTCAGTTTTACAAACTGGAATATATTCCAAGATTTTAATTAATGATGTTCATCTATGTTTTTATTACATATAGAAATTTGAAACAACAAAAAAGGTTTGAAGTAAAATATACACTTCAACAAAATCTCAGAAAGAAGAATCATTTTTCCTGCACTGCTATCAACTAATTAGCCTCATCTGCACTGTGCTAATTTAACTCAGTTGAAGATCTAGTCCACTGCCTTAAAGACATCCAAAGAATTTTCTTCTTGCAGATTTTCCTGTGTCCAGAAAGATTCTTCTTCATTATCCCTTTTTTCTGTGCCTGGTAAGCAAATGAAGCCAAGATCGGGAAATCTCCTATATGAAATAGTCTGGTAGGGAGACTGTTTGGGGAAAGCTGAAAAATCACTTGTCTCATTCTTCCCTAGGCACCTGCTGATGGCTACTGCTGGAGACAAAACTTGGACAGCCCGTGAGCGGAACAGGTACAGACATTCCCATGTTTTCATCATGCCATTACTATGAAAGAACTGCAAATAGTCCTTTCCAGGGCTTTGGAAATAATGAAAGCAGTGATGTGCACCAAATATATTTGCTGCCAATGTATCTACTGATGTTGCATTCACTCCAATCCAGGATAGAAAGAGGTTTTGGTGTAAAATTTCTGACCCTTGCTTCCTGTGGGAGGAAGAGAAACATGGCCCAGTTGCAGGGTTTTTTTTCCCCGAAACCTACTTCTAGTCTGACAGTTTCCATGTCAGGTGAAAAACTGCAGCCCTTCTTAATGATATTTGTTTGAACCTCAGGATTACTTGAGTGAAACTAACCACTGACTCAGGGCAGATCACCTTCAGAGTCAGTCTAAGCATTGCTTTATGCTGTGCAGCAAAAAAAAGAAAAGGGTGGAGGAACATAGGATATTGATATATTGATATACAGGATATCCTCCCCCACGAGGAGGAAAATTCCCTGGATCATTTTGCATCTTTTCTTCTGAAAACGTAGCCTCACAGTTGCGTTGGCAGTGTCCTGCCTCTCAGCCAGGCTGGCTCCCACAAGCAAGGGGCTATGATGTGCCACAAGGCTTCTGGGGTGAAAAATATGTTCTGTCCTATTCACAACACTTCCTAGAAAAGGTCAGAGGCCGCCTAAAACTTTGGGGTCTAAATGAACCTGACTAAGGAAAACTGTTTCACTCATCAGTGAATTTATGAGCCTCAAGATTAAAAAAACAATAAGACCTCTCACTGCTTCTGTCAGCCATCACTACTCACAATTCTTCTTTGCTTAATATTTACTCTCCCTGTTGTTATTTAAAAGATTTTACTATATTCTCATGCCCAGAACAGAGTTCAGATTGACTCATATGCCCTGAGGAACCTGTGGAGAGTGAGCTTGCATTTCTTGGTGCGACAAAGAGTGGAGACAGTCTAAAGCTGTACTTCTTTAATCCAGACCCATGGATAACTCAGTCCTAATTCAGAGAATCACCACTGGGAAACTAGATTTTAGCTTTTAAAATAGCCTTTAGGTTTTGATAACTTTTAGGTTGAAACCTAAAGCATGGAGATAAAGAGATAGAGAAGGCTGGTATCCTTAAAATTAATCTATTAGAAATAACTTCTTTCCCTGCGCTCACTTGACCTCTCTTTTTAGCATCTATTACATTGTCCCCAGCTTTTCTTGCCTCGAGCCTCCAGAGCCACAGAAGAGAACAGAGAATGGCAAGACTGCAGCTATTTATAATAATCCATTCCCAGGCTCCACTGCAGTAGTTTTAATCATCACCTATTGTCGGGCATCAAGATCAAAAAGATTTGAGATTTGATTTGTTTGGGTTATAAAGAAGCCCCGAATGCCAAAGTGCTGTCGCTTAAACTGCAAAGCACAGCCCCTGTGTGAAGCAGAATGAACTAGTATTGCCCTCTCCGATCTGATTTGTAGCCATTGCAGCTCTTTAAAGTTATTTGATTTGACATCAATTAGCCAGTTTTCACTGGGGGAATGTCTCTTTTTGCATTTAGTCCAGTATCAATGTCATTTTCCTCTTAAAATGTGACAAGGAGCAGACTGCTTCAGCATACTTTGCAACCGACACGAAGAACAGGATGAGGAAGAGAAAGCCTTCATAAAAATAAAATTAAAAAAAAATAAATAAAGAGGGGTTGGGAGGACTGAGAAACCATTTCAACCACAGCTTCCCATTTATAGAGACATATATACAGAGAGAGACGTATAGGGAGAGATAGAGACATGTATAGACAGACATACAAGACCACCTGCTCAGCATGTGTTATCAGTACCCTGGCAAGCATTGTGGTCACTGTAAGGATATGGAGTAATTCAGAATTACTTCAGTGTTCTTGGAGGACAGCAACCCTAGTAGCAAGAGAAAAGCACTCGTAGAGGTTTAATCCTAGCTTTGTTTCATCTTGCTATGTTCTGCCTAGGACTTTGCACAACACCCACAGGATATATGCCACAGGATAATGCCTACAGCATTCTCCTGGGGAAGCTGGCAAATCATGGCACAGACAAATGTACTCTTCACTGGGTCAAAAACTGGCTGGATGACCATGTCCAGAGTGTTGTGATTAATGGGGTGAAATCTTGTTGGCAGCCAGTCACCAGTGGTGTGTTACTTGTTTTGTAATCTCCTAAGAAAACAGATCAGATTTGCCACTGCATGACAACTCTTACTGGGGGTGTCACACATAGGCTTAAACTAGGACACTGCAATGGGCAAAGAGGGCTCTACTGCTGCCTTTGGAGGAAAAAAACACCCAAGGCTATCAGTCAGAAGTAAAGGTATTTTCTCAGGCCAAGGTGACATCAACTTGCAAATGAACTGCTGCTTCTGAATCCTTAAAGCATATCCTATTAAGCCCGCCTAGCTGTGGAAGTGTTGGTAGGAGTTCAAAAATTTCCAGACTACCTAAATACATTTGCCTTTTGGGAAAGAACATTTTCATGCTGCCAGGCACCATTCAAGATGCAGATCTCATCTATATATTCATAGTAAAGCACTGTAACATTTCTCTGCTGGGAGAAGGCAACGCTCCAGTCCTGAATGGAGCAAAAATTTTTAGACAAGGCTCCTTCTCTAAATTGTTTGCCACAGCTCTGTCCCTAAATGACACATGGAGCCATAAGAGTTTCATGGGCTTGCAGTATACATGGTGACCATTTCACAGAAAAGGCCTCCTCCAATTTATGCACAGACCATTTACCAGCACTCCGTAAATACATCAGGCTGCTTTCTTCCATGGCAGAGATTCAGATAAGCAGTACAAAATTTACTGGTATCAAACAGTTGCATCCCTCTATTTCTAAAGAGTCTCCATTTTGTTAATCACAAATGAGCTGTGATACAGAATGAATGCCTACAATGAGATTCCCCCAATTGTGATTAACAACAAAAGGACAAAAATATCTACTTACTTGCCCAGTCTGTACAGGCAGCTTCCCAGTAAGGCTGCTCACATCCATAGCAACAAGGCTGCTTGTTGGTGGTAAAACCACAGCCACGTAGAAAGTCTTTTTGAAAATAAACCTAGATCTTTTAGGGGGGTCAACCCACCCCAAGGACACTCCAGCCTTCTCCTCAATCAATCAATTAAGAGAATGCAGCATTATATGCAAGGCAACTTGTCAGGAGACCATGCTTCATACAATAGACAAGTAAAAGATGGCAAGGTGAAATTCCAAAATTGCTCCCTCAGCGTGACAGACTGGTAGGACCCTGAGGTGGCAACTGAATTCGGCAGTGAGAGAGGGTGAAGTTTGGGTTGATTTTCCTCTAGCCTTTAACTCTCTCTCACAAGAACTCTTCAGACTCGCCCTACTTTCCTCGCTCTGTTGCAGCAAGGAATGAAAGGCATTGCAGAAATTTCCCCCGTACTCTGTCCCCGAGCTCTCGCTGATCTCTGAAAACTTGGCAGAGCACACACCTGCCTTAGATACCGGAGTTTCAAGGCATTGCCTTTTGCCAGAGCTACCACTTCTGGGCTGTGCACCTGGGACAAGGACATTTTCCAGTCCAGTAGCTTCATTCTGAAAAGTGTTGGTGCCAAGGACTCTTGCTAGAATGATCTCTTTTTCTAGGCTTTGTTTACAAACTTGCAATCTATACCTTTCTGGTTCTGAAACTAAGATTGAAGGGGGGCATGTTTGCTTTGGAGAACAGGTAATAGAGTTGTTAATTTGGGCTTGTAATTATTCATGATTAGCACATTTTCGCCTTTTTTTTTTTTTCTCACCTACTTATTTAGTTATCAGATCCCATTACAAGCCCAAATTACCAACCCTAATTTTTACTAACCATTATTCAGACATGAATAACAATGAAACTGAAGCAGCAGAAGGGTCAGGGAAGGCTGGATAACCTAGCAGGAGCTAAATCAATGCTTGATAAATTCTTCATCTAATCGTCCATCCTCAGCCTTATCCTGCATTGACAAACCTACACAGGTAGCAGTAGATTAAAGTCAGTGGAGTTTGAAGGAAGCTGCAATCACAGCTGTGATGACAGCCCATTGTTACAGGACATTTAACTCAGTGACAACTGCAACTCCCCTCTTCCAGCACCACCTCTCCTCTTACCTCTGTAAAATACCAGTTCAGCTGCAGTGATGTAACCATCTGGTGAGCTGTGTTATTCTCCGATCCGTCACTCAAAGAAACCAGTCCAGATTAAAGATAAACCTTAAAAAGGGGTAAAGGAAGGAATGGTTATTTTAAAACATCTCAACATTGTGATTGATAGCCCCTTAAAGGATCATGATAAGGAGCACCATGTAGGAGCAGAAATGCATGGCTAAGGGTGGGAATGAGGTGACAAGACAGTGGGAGCTTAGGTGAGAAATGGGGAGCCCGTGTGCTTAGGGGAGGAATAGGGGGATAGATAAAACCAGAACAACTGTCAAGAGAAATGTTTCTGTAACCACAACCTCTGGAGTGGGTGGACCCACAAGACAAGAGCTGCCACAGCTCTCAATTCATAAAACACAGGCCTTGCAGAACCAATTGATTTTTCTTTTAAGCATTTACACCACTAACCAAAGAAAAATATCAATCAGTTTAGGTTGATGAAAGGGTTTCTAGGTTTCTAACTGGAAACTCCTCACTAAGGAAAAAATTATAGGTTATAAAAACAATTTTGTTTTCCAGGATTATTGTGAAGATTAATTAGCCAGATTAAAGATGTGTAATTGCTATTTCTGAAAGAGGGAATGGAACCTCTGCAGAAGCTTTGAATCAGCACAGCAGGACTCTTGTCAAGTTATTTTCACTTCTTGGCTTTTTTGATGGAAATGATTCACCCAAGACACCCTGAATTTCTGAATTGATTCAGTCTCTAGCTGCTCATCTGAAAGCATTTCTCCCAGCTCAAGACATAACGTACTGATGAACTGTGAATAAGCATCACCTGAACTGAGAAATGAAATATAGGGTATAAAACACAACGAATCACCACATCACAGCTGTGTATGAAGGAAGAAAAGGTGCATGAAAAGGCAGATGTCCTAGATGATTAATTGCTTATCCCCGATTAATCCAGGGCTAAATTTGTCATTCCTGGGACAAAACTAGAACAGTTAAAGCCTGAATCTTGGGTGTGCAGGTTTTAGATTTCTGAGTTTTAATGAAGACAGCTTGTCTTGCACTGAGTTAACCCTCTTGTGTATCCATAACCTAAGTCACTGCCTAAGCTCATGTAGGAGACCGGTGAGACTATCAGTAGTCAAATCCAGATCTCTTGAGTCTCATTTCCATGTGTGAATACTGCAAGAATATCCTTCTTTGCAAGTAACCTGGTTATTTTAATAGGCTCTTAAAAGTGGAGAACAACAGCAAGAAGATTCAGGAGGAAATCGTAAACCTTGCTGGTATGACAGCAAGAGCATTAGCATGATACAGCTTTGCAAGACAAAAATACCGTCCCATCATCAGGATGAATAACAGACCTGAGCTTCATTTTTCCCACTCAGGAACCACTTTAGTATTATCCTACCATAAAACAAGCCACTGACACAGTCTAACATTTCTTGTCCTTTTTTGTGTTGCTTATTTTGGAATACACCTCAAAAAAATTCTAGTTTATTGAATTTTCAATTTGGAGTGTTCCTTGCTGCTTGATAATGTACATGGTTTGTAGTATCTATCAAAAGGCAGAGCTGCTAAGTAAGTAAGTCCAGGCCTGACTTCTTCATTAAACTCTCCCTGTCTTCATGTCATTCTTTGCCAAATAATGCTACCAGAGAATTGGAATCAATTGTGCTATTGTTTGGTTTGGATATTTTGGGGGGTTTGGGGTTTTTTTTTTGGCTGTGATATCGGAAGGCTTTTCCTGGATATTTGTTTGATAACTTTAAAAGGCATCACCTTATCCAAGAGTGCTGGTCCTGATTCAGGGTGCAAGGGTTTTTCCTTGTAGAAAACCCCAGCATTGACAAACAAAAGAAAGGAACAGTGGTGACAATTTTCATTAGGAAGAAAGTGAGGCACAGGGGAGCTCTGCATGACTTGCTCCTGAGTACACTGAGAAAAAGGGACTGGACACCAGGAGAACTCATTCCCCCCACTCCAGGTTGAGCTCTTCAAGCCTTTCTCTTTCTGATGAAATAAGAACAGGCTTTTGCAGGATGCAGCTGGCAGGAGGAGAGCTGTGACCCCAGCAGTCAGTTAAGGGTACAAGCAAGAAGTTTCTGGGCAGGTTTGACTCTTCTCAGTGGATTTTTGCTCATGGAAAAAGAGCATCTACTCAGCCTTCTCCCTTCCCTACCCCATCTTATTTGAACAGCAAGCCCAGACTAATGAGAAAAAAGCTTATTAGACTTTGTTTCTTACATGTAACCCGTGTCCAGGAAATAATATTGAAGATTATGAGATACTGAGGTGTTCTCTCAATATTTGCATTTTATAATTGTTTTTCCAAAGAACTGGGCAGGTGGGACTTCTCTCATGGGGCTGTGGTCACCTACCCTGTGACTTGGGAGAAATGACAGAATATTAATCAGGTTCATCTAATTTTTCTCAGCAGATCATTTACTCTCTCCCTGTTCATTGCTCATTTACAAATAAAGTCACGGAATGAGTGATTGGAGGGAGCTGACAGCCAGGGAGGAATGTGGGGAAAGTTTGCAGACCAGCACAATAGGCTGGTAGCAAAAATGGTCTCTGAAAACACGTGTCTGTTTGCAAATACAATAGACCTGTCCCTCAAACCCAGAGGACTGCAGCTTTATATCACTATAATCAAAAGTTGGCTCCAGCCCACAATCCTCTGAAATTTAGTCTGAGCTGTGCAGTCTGCAGGAGCTGAGGGACTGAAGGAAGAGAGCTGAAAGATGCCCTTTTTTACCCCAGACCCACTTCTGATGTTAATGGAGCTCATGGAGATGTACTGTCTGATCTCTGTAATGGGAGTAGTACAGCTCTCTTCACAGGATGAAGATGAAAAGCACAGAGAAGCACTGGAGGGGACAGAGAATTTTCTGGGAATAGTACTTCAGTAGAAAGCAATTTGGGTTGCGTCTTAAAAAGCTACAGTTCATCTGTTGACGAGATTGCTAATCCATCACAGACAAAAAAATAAAGCAGATTCACTTAAAATGGATTCCTAACAACTTTCCTTAGCAATGGACTAGAAGTACACACATGTCCCACCGCTCAGCCGAGCAATCATTACTTGCACGGTGTGGAAGTTGGAGACAGTTGCCACTTGAATCTGCATGTAACAGAGATGGTTTTGTTTCTCTCAGGAGCGCTGCTGGTCCCTGTTAAGCAAGAGCTTGGCTTATTCCATTTGACAGAGACATGTTGCACAGGTCAGAAATGGCCAGAATGTGATGCTTAATGAGAGCAACTTCTCTGTCTGTAGGTGCACTTTTAATGAGATGCTGTAGGCCTTTGCTGTGTCAACATAAAGCCCTGCTTTTGCAGCAGCACAAAGCATCTCAACAAACAGTAGTTTGGGAGCACCACCATAACTCAAGTGAACTATATTCACCTTAGAAAGACATTTCAGAAACACACTTCTGTAGTTAGGAAAAAAAGGCTAATTTCATCTCTACAGTGTAGCTAAGGAAACTGAGGCACAGGGAGATAAGGCAGGTTGCTTCAGATATCCAAGAAGATGTGATGTCTTTTAAGGTGCTAGTACAGAAAGGAATTCACCAACATTCACCTCATGTACCTCCCAGAGATACCAAAACTGGGATCACAGATAATCAACCCCTCAAAAAATCCAGTGGCAAGAGGTCACAGTAAAAGATGGTCAAGGGTGACAGTGAAACCAGAGGCAAGCCCCCCTAGTCTTAGAGGTGGAGTATTCCAACTTAAAAAAGTCCTTCAAGCCTCAAGCAGTGAAAAAAGCTGTAACTGTTCTTCTGCTCAGCTGTCAACACCACCTTATTAGCACTGAGCAAATAACTTATGCCAGTTTGACGAACCTCATCTCATATTTTTTTTCCTCCAGCTTGTGGAGTTTTCCTCAGCCTTATGCATTATTCAGGCAAGAGACTCCCCAGAGGGTTTTAAATCCAAGGTTTGATGGCCAAGAGCTCTCGGTGTCTGAACTGAGTTGAGGAGCAGATATTGGCTGGACACGATGGAGCACGTGGCAATGGGTTCATTTCCCTGACTGGCTGAACGCCTCAGGTGCAAGAGCATTTGCAGCTTATTGATTCTTTCCTGGAGTATTTACCTATCAGAAAAACTAACGGGGACAAAAGAGCTGTGGTCATTTCAGATGGAGGTTTGTTTGGGTTTGCTTGTGTTATGCTCTCAAATCTTCTGCTAAACCCACTCTCCTTGGAGGCTGTGTCAAGCTTCCTGCCTGTGCCTCTGTCTGTCCCTCTATCCACTTTTAAATGCTTCTGAAATGAATTTATGGTGTACATATTTTAAAATACTCATTTATGTAGCAGGTCATTCTAAAGCCACTAAAGCCTAGAGAAGCAGCTGTGAATGTCAGTCCCATCAAAGCAATGTTGATTTGATTCCACGGGGACTTGCTCAGTGCATGTAAGAGTGGGCTCTAGTGGAGGGAAGAGGCCCAAGGAGCCATGAGTTCAAGGATCCAAATTGCTCAGTGGGAATAATTCCCATAACTGAAACTGACCCAGATGGTGGATTATTAAATGCTGAGAAGAGTAGGTTTGAGGATGATGCAGGTTAAATACACCACCTGGATGCACGCATGAATGACAGGACTTTAGGGATTTCCTTGTAGAGACAGTGTTATACACACGCTGAAAAAGGACCAGGAGTAATTCAGTAGCTTATGGCGTTGTTTGCCTTTGGGATGTGGATTTAAATCCATTCCTCTGAGCTACTCTTAAAATTCAGACGTGGCAGGAAGTCACAAACACTTCAATCTGTTTGCGTGGATTTTTAATTCTGGGGAGCTGAGCATTGTAAGCATTACAGAATCCAAGCCTGGCCATCTCCAGAAGCCACTCAGTGAAAGCCACGCACACCAGCTGTGTCCACCCTCTCCAACAACATGGCTTAAAATGATTCGGCATTAAAAGACCATCTAAGCTCTGCTCCCTGATTCATTATGCTGTGAACTGCTTGCTCCTGTACAGCATTAAGCTCACGAGCCTGTTGGCAAGAAGCAAAGACCACCAGTCCTTCTGCATAATGATATGGTGATCCTGAAAGCAGCTCTGCACTTGTCAACGGGTGTCTGTTTCTGTGCACACTCTTAGGGCACAGAATCACTCTGACACCATGTCCCACTTTGCTAACTAAGCACAGCATTTTTAGTCCCTGAAGTTCTCCTTCCAAAGTGCTTTAGTTTTCTGCCTGTCTAATTTATGTAGGCGCAGGGATTTCATGGCGAGTGAGACGGATATGAATAGATGCCACATTATGCAATTTCTCAGCTGTTAAAACACCCACCACTGCCACCATTTTAAAGTGTACTAGATGGGGAATGGAAGACACCAACTCTCTTGAGTAGCTCACACCAGAGCTATGGAAAAGTCGAGGTCAAAGCTGTACTCTTTTTAGACCAAGACAGGTTACTGGTTTTGTTGTTGTTGTTATTGTTATTACAATGAGGTCTTAGCTTCTCAGGGCAGCATCTTTGGCCTTCTTAGATAATTTGTTTGTTTGTGACCAAACACTGTTGAAAAAGAATTATGGGCGACACTGCAAAAAATTTTAGTAAGGGATCACATTCAAATCTCTGCCCCAAGATTTCATGCCATCAGTTCACCATCTCCAACATCTCCTCAGAAGAGTATCAGAGCAGGGGAAGCAAATAGCAATACTTCCTTGATACCCTCTGCCAGGCCACAGTGAGACACTGCTTCTTGAGGCTAAAATGGTCTTTTTGCAGGTAGTACTTCTGGTGGATTTTCTTCCACAATGCTGTTTGATACTACGGGAATCACTGACATTCACACTCCATTCCCATTTTCACTATTGCTCTGACAGAAGGACTTTGCTCTTGTACCTTTTCAGCTACACAATTCTCACAGCCAATGTAGCTTTTTCTTTATATATGTAGAAAGAAGCTAGTGATTTTCAGTGGGGAAATAACAAAAAAGTATGCTTTCCTCTAACCAGGTCAGTTTTCTAACACTATCCAAGCAGCCTCAGGGCACATGAAACCCATTGTTATCACCATAGTAGGAAAACAAAAATTTGGCAGGCTGCAGCATGGCCCTCTCATTATATCAGCCATTTTGAGCTGAAACCTGGGGCTCAGAGGAAGCTCAGAGATGTCCCCAGCTGTGCATATGGCCACTTAAGTCGAGGTGGTGCCCTCTCTAAGCTGTGTAGCCAGGAGGCAATCTGCATCATCTGCTGAAGATGGCCATGCTCCCTCTCTCCTAAGCGTACTTTGCCTTCAGGAGCTAGAAGAGGTCTGGCATCATCAGAGCATGGTAAAAACAATTGCAATACCATGTGAATATAGAGACTCTGCTCAGGTCCTCAAGCGACCTGGGTGTTCTGCCTTGGAGAGTAAGACCTAAGCTGCTTCCAGATGTACTGTAACAGCTGAACACCAGGATCAAACCAGTTTTTAACAGACCCGTCATGGGCATTTCATTCACAGGCTGTGGAAGCTGCCAGTGGAGAAAGAGAACCCTGTCTGGGAGGGTGGGAGGGTCGGTGGTAGACAGAAGCAGTGTGGGAGTGGGTTTCATTGCTGGGACCAGCATGCCAGAGGAAGCTGTCTTCACACCCGAGCACTCCATACAGTCAGGTTGATCACTGACTGCGCTGGATACACAGCATACCCCAACCCAGGAGCTAACAGGATCTTTGCATGAAACACAATCAGATCTACATCTCAAAGGCATATTTTGTAGCCATTTATTAGAGGTTTTCTAGTCTATATTTGTCCTAACATTCTAAATCAAGTAACAACATTGTCAAACTACCCTAATAGCTCATATTTTTGTGTGTGTCATTCCTGCATGGTTCCTCTTTCTGGCACCTTCTCACAAAGGGCTGAACAAGTTGAATCCAGAACACTCACTGCTGGATCTTGCTCCTTCAACTAGTTCTTCCAGACTAATTTAGTTATTGTTAAACATGAACCTGAGATTCTGTTCATCTCCATGTTCAGCAGCAAACCACTTTATGATGACAAACCATTTGTCTAATGTCCCTGAGCTTTGAATTTTTAGCTCTAAATGGGGATGGGGAGAGTCTCTTCCTGCCTTCATCTGGCTTTTCAGTTTAAACAGTATGCTGTTTGAGATAGGGACTTTCTATTAGTATGTGTACACAGAGGGACTATACAGTGCCGCCAGTTGTCCTAAAACATAAATATTATAGCAAGGATTACCAGCTAATACCATTACATGCAATTACATATTCCTACCTAAGAGGAAAAGCACTCTGGAGTGTTTCAAGAAATATGGCACAGATAAATATGAGACATTGCTTCTTTCTCAAGAAAATACTGCAAAGAACAGGAGTTCATTTCAAATTTTAATTTTTCACTGAGATCATATTTTTCTGGCACTCTCTGTTCTCAGGAACTGGTAATGATTTGGAAAGAGAGTCCTAATAGAAGTGGATCTGTGCAGTATCTGTTTGTGATCACCACTGGCAAAAGGTTTAGAAGCACACAAAAGGTATGTGGCCAAGACTTAAATGATGGTAAGATTTCTATATCTCATTCTCCTCCCTGAGTTTTAGAAGGAACAAACCCAGGAGAAAAAGAAAAAAAAAAAAAGAAAAAAGAAAACCAAATATATAAAAATAAATTTTAAAAGGTAAGGAAAGGAAAGGTATACCAGCCAGCATGGTGAAAAAAGAACAAGGGTGTAAAGAAAGAATGTCCAGGCCTGAAACATGGCTGCTTTGTGGTGTTGTGCTATGGTTGAAAAAAAAAGGAATTATATAGTAAAGCAGATGAAGTTTGTGAGTTTGTGTTTATAGTATTGTACAGAAATTTTAGCTAATTAGCTTTGTCTGGGCATCCCTTTAATTTTAAACAGTTGCTTCCAGCAATGTGGTTCAAAGTCTAAAGACGAGACACAGAGAAGCAGGAGATTTTGCAGTTGTATGAACAGAAAAAGCTACTTCCTAATTTCCTGTGAGCTGAGCTGTGACTTGTGCATTGTTCTTCATTCTCTCCTAGGAGCTGAAGTAGCAAAATCTGTCAGCAAAGCAGGGAGCCAGCTAGGGAGTATAGTGAGTCATGAAATGGAGTGAAGCAAAGCTAAGGCTGATAGAGGCTGGTGAAGCAAGGAGCACTTAGCAAAAATAAACCCAGCAGCAGATCAGATCAACTTCAATCAAGTCTTGTTAACCAGCAAAACTAAAACCAAGTAGCTATGATGCAAGGTTACCTTAGGAGGGTAAAAGAAGTGTCTTAGCAGTTGTCTACCTGAAGGAAAGTGTAATTATTCATTGTTGGTACAGCCAAAATTTAGTAGTTATTGATAATTTATCTTCCTTGTTAGAATTTATTTATTCTTTCTCTCAAGATTACTGTTTGTTTAGTCATTCATACCATGTATTTATGAGTGAGTAAATTGCCTGACAGTATCAGAAAGCTTAGCATAACTTCCCCAGTCTTCTCAGACTTGGCTACTCTAAACCCCCTTCTCAAAGCAGGGTCAGCTAGAGCAGGTTGCCCAAGATTGGATACAGTCCGGTTCTGAATATCTTCCAGGGATGGAGCCTCCACAACTTCTCAGAGCAATGTGTTCTGGTGTCCTTGCAGGAGTTATGTACATAAACATCTTGCAGTAAAAGAATTCGAGACTGCCCATCACTTGAGTACCTGCCTGGTCCTAAAATGTCCTTTATTGCACATCCTGAAGTGATGTTAAATTACAGGATAATGATAGAGAAGACCATTTTCTTCTAAGTTCCAATTCCCACCTCATGTTTTGAATCTTTTTAACTTCAAACTGATCTCCAGTTACTGAGATCAGTGGTCTTTCAAGGAAAGAAGGAGGTAGCTTTCTGCCAAGGCATGATATCCTCTGCCCACCCACAAATGCTCCATCTACCCTGCGGCACAAATCACATAAATGAAACTTGCTATTTAGAGTATCTCATTATCCATCGTCTCTTTTTGCTTTCCACTTAATTGATTTCATAAAAATTCCTTGGTTCCTTCCTTCCTTTCTTTTGGTTGGACTAATTATCAACAGTACATAATCATAATTATGGCAAATTACTTCATTGTGTATCACTTGGTTCCTTTCTTGAAAGTGCTACTTATAGTCGCAGGATTAAAAAAAATAAATAAATCTATCTGTATTTACAGGCTGCACTGTCCTGCATTAGTGTATGTTTGAAGGGGTACAAGTGCTTCATGAAGAAGCCAAGAGCTGGTTAAGCATCCAGATCTTCAGAGTATAGCCAAGAGCTATACTCTACTTTCATACTGCTCCTTGTGCTCGGTGATTTCCTCAGAGGTTGATTCTTCAGGATAAGAAGGACTTATTCAGGCTGACCTGAATATAAAAACGATGACATTTCATTGATATAACTAATTGGTAGGTAATTAACCAACACAAAACCTGCACCTAGATTAAGCTTATCTTCTGCAAAGGCATCCTTCATGAGAAGATAGCGAATCTTCATTTTCCTTGTTGGTGTGTTCCTCTAATACATCATACCACTAATATTTGTACCTGTTTTTTTTTCCAGTTTCAATTTGTCTGGCCTTATTAATCTCATGCTTGTATGCATTGATTTAAAAAGTTGGAATTCTTATCCATCACTAATGGGTTCGTTCTATCTCTTACTATGTTTTTTATTTCAGTCTTCTCTGCAAGAACAGTCTATAAACTGTATTCTGCAGCTCCTCTTCAGCAGAGAGCGTGATTTCTTACGGTGTGAGTTGCTTGCTTCCTGAAAAGCATTGGCCTTCAGTCACAATTAATGGTTACTTTGTGCTGGTTTTGCAAACTTTTGTCAAGGAAAAAAATGACTGGAGCAGTCTATCATTTTGGGTTGATGAGAAGGCAGTTACATTTGTTAGAATTATTTTGATACATTTCTAAAAATGAGCTTCGCTGCTGTGTTCTTGTCCTCAAGGTGCTGCCCATCTCACCTGCAATATCTTTCTACCTCTATGTTCTGCAGGCTACTGAGATGTAACTAGCAGCTTCTGGAGGGTTTTCACTGAAGGTACAGGTGTTTCTATGGGGTGCCTGCATCATTCTGTGGAGAATGATGCTGAGACACCCAACATAGCAATAACACAGCTGCAGAGCGCGCAGCACAGTGGAGAGATTGTAGCTTTGTCTGGAAATCAGCAAAAGTTTGTCAGTTCAGGTGAAGACAGAAACTGTTTCTGTGATATTGCTTCTAGACTAGAGCTCTCTTGCTTCCAATAGCCTGGATATCTCTGCTGGGTGATTATGTGCACAATGTTTTTCAGCTTGAACCTATTCGNTGTATGTATGTTCCACTGATCATTTATTGTTGGTTTAGGTTTCATTTTCATTCCCCGATTGGATGACAAACTCATTTCCAAATCAGAGAATAAGGAGATCAAGAAAGGCCATTCAGGTAGAAACTCTTCTCCTTTGCAGATATCATGCCCTGGGCCAGGTAAGGCTGCTGCTGCAAAAACTCTTATCTCAGTGACCACAGGAAAAGAGTGAGGAGTAACCAGGGTAAAACAGGAGCTAGTCATCTGGATTTAGCTGAAGCAGTCCTACAACCAAGAGGATTTTACTCACGTTCCTGAGATAATATTGGAGTCTGGCTCCAGCTTTTTTTCCAGTGGAAAACATTTTCTTTGTCTCTCACTTAACTCGCATTCCTGGAATCACCTCATGACAACAAAAAGACTCCGACCTTGAACCAAATTACTTACCCGGGATGATGGCCCAGGGACCATCCCCTTTCTTTTCATTTTCATCTGGAAAAACAATCACCCCAAAAGTGTGACTACGTTCCTCAAACAAGCACAGAGTAATAGCTCCTCAGTGGTTTTAGCTACAAACTCCATGGCAGGGGTAATGCTGACTT